>CM069432.1:256258386-256858386 GCA_035610365.1 Aquatica leii
TTTTTTCGATGACATTTAAATGTTCTTTTAAGTGTACATCATATTTACTTACTAAAAATATTAATTCCAAAAAGTTACCATGGTCCAATGTGGGATCCAGCTAAAGTATATGCAGCTTCATATTTCTTTCCTCTATAACTTAATCCGCATTTTCCAATAAGTTTTATAATGTCTATAATCACTTCTAACACTCGTCGTTTTTTCTTTATCTGCTGCTGTCTGATATTTAATGTAGATGCAAAAAGCAAATTGGAAATGTCCTTTTGATTCTTGCACATAAAACATGCTCTAACAGAATGTTCATGTTTACTGCTGACTTCATGCTCCTGAATTCGTTGATAAGTGTGGGAAAATTTATTCACACCAAGAACAAATCGATTTTCGTGCTTTACGTATACCAGACATACAGTACAAAACAACTTAAAAGTTTTTTCATTGTATGTTAGCCAGTTCCTTACTGTGCCATTTTTCATTTTGAAGACTTTTTCGCGATTAAAAAACACAATTAAAGCTGGTTGTCTCGGATGAAATGAAAAAAAAATTTGAATATCGTACAAATTTGGCTTTTTAAAATAACTATTATAGCGACTATCAATGATATTAATTGCGGATTGAAAGCTTGATTTTGCTTTGTTGGTTTTTGCAATGCTTTGAAAATTACAAGGAGTTGTTAAAGCAGTAGACGTGAACGCTTGGTTTTCACCGTCGTTTTGTATTCTTGTTTCAACTTGAGAACTTACGTATTCAGGAAACGAAACAATTTTTTCCGATAATTCTTGAGATGGTTGCGGTTGACTAATAATAGAAGAAGGGGCTAGTTTTTCAAACATAAATTTAATGTTTTTTGACTTGTGTGCCTCAAGTTCCATTGCCTTCTTTCTCTTTTCGCGTAACTTCTCCGCTCCTCCTTTCAGTTTTTCTTTGTTCATTTTTTATTGCTTTATTATATATGTATATAATTTATTAAATTATTACAATACGGCGATAATGGATAAACCTTTCCTAAACCATATTTTTATTAAATTCTTTTTACAAATTTTGTTATTTTAATTAGGTACCTAAGTACCTTAAGTCAGATTCGAATATTCAGGGTAAATACACGCAAAACACAGTTTTACAGCTACGTTAAATTTCTGTGACCGAATGAAAACATTGAAAACTAAATATTTCTAATCGCTGGTGCTGATGGTACTTACTTCGTTCTTTTTCAGTCAATTCTAATTTTATAAAATCGAATAGTAAGCAGCAATCCACAGCGCGTGACGTACACGTGCACTTCTTTTTCAGTCAACTCTCATTGCATAAAATCGAATAGTAGTAGTAAAATTTGTTAAGAAAATGAAAAATTCATTGCGGTTCTTTATTTTCGGTAAGTACATGTTTATGAAGATACAGGTCATCCATCACTCCATCGTAACCTTAGAAAAAGTCGACGACCGCGCAGGCAAATTAAAGAGTGGGGACGCGGTTAAACATCATTTTATCTTTGTCATACACGCATTCAAATTCTATGAACTGCTACGTTTCACCTGCGCGAGATTTCTAAGTTTACGATGGACGACCTGTAGGTTGCGAGATCACCTAGACGTACTTTCAGCCACCGGCCCTGCGGGCCTCTGAACAGCCGGCCCACCGGGAAATTTCCCGGTTCGTCTTATGGCCCATCCGCCCCTGTTTGTGTGGTGTGCGCGAAGTTTAACGAACTGTACCGCGGCCGACCATCTCCGTCAAAACATCATTTTGCATCATATTTCTGAAACACGTGCAGACTTAGTGTTACTTATCGTGGTTCATAACTCTAATTTAGTGAGTGATTCAAATTTAATTAAAAAACAGGTATTTACATTATTTTATAGGATAAATACTTTACTTATGATATTGGTCCGAATTTTAGAATGCCTAAAACACAGGGATGGGAGTTGACGCGTCAACTATGATTGTTGATGTTTTGACGTCAACAACGTGTCAACAATATTGTTGACGTCAACTTTACGTCAACAATGTCAACTATTATTTTTTCTCTATATAATATTATACTTCTTATTCTTATACAATGTATAAGTAAAGTATGTATGTATAAATAAATATTAAATATGTATATAAATATAAATAAATATTTTACTTTTTTTTCTTATTCTCATTCTTTTGTTATTCTATATAGCAATAAGTTTCAGATTTAATCATTTAATTTTTAATGATAAAAAAAATTAAGTCAGCGTTTAAGAAAACAAAAACATTTTAGGATTTTAGCTGACTCAAGATCAAAACGAATTATAACTTATTCTCCGAAACGTATTATAAATAAAATTAATAAAACAAATATATCGAAGAATGCAATGAAAGAAATAAAACAAACAGACATAGCAGTAAATTTATGATTTGTTTATTTATTAATTTTTTTAAGAAAAAAGCCGTTGCTTAGAACAATATGTATCGAATGTTTTGGTTTTGTTTATTTTATTTTTTATTTTTAATTTATATATATCTAACATTCAACGTGATTTTTTGTCATGTATACTTCAAGTATGTGTAGTGTGTATCAAATGACAAATTTTATGGAATTTATTTTAGTATGTGTTGGTGCAATGAGTTTTATTAGTAGGTCCTTTGTTTTATTGAAAGTTGATGTTAATCATTTCATTTTGATTGCGCTAGTGAACAGTTGAAGTTATCAAATAAAATTTTATTTAAGCAAAGTGTTTAATTAATAATAAAATAACAAGAAGTTAGTGAGAAAATGTCGGGAAGACCTCTAAATAAAAATTTTGCTGAACTCGGTTTTACTTTACGCAAATTGAAAGTTGGTAATAAAAACAAGTATGTGGCTGTTTGTAACAAGTGCCAAAGGGAATTACAAAATTCTGGTGCTGCAAGATTACAAGCACATAGGTAATTTGAATTTTATTGCATTTTCTTTATTTGTTTTAAACGGTCACATACATTTTTTTAAATGTGTATCTTAATTTTCTACATAATAAAGAAATACATGTCCCGTGTCTTTATCAACTGAGGATGAAAACATAGAAGCAAGTGCACCAGGAAGTTCATCTTCTGAAAACATACCTCAAGCTGTTAGCAGTGGTTTAGATTCAATGGAATTCGATGATGAGCCTATCGATTTGCAGTTAAATTTAAAAGAAGTATGTTAAAATAATATATTTTTATTTATTTTGAAAAACAAAATTGATTGTTTAAAAAAAAATAAAATGTGATTTACATAATCAATGTTGATTATATAAAAAAAAATTGAACATTATTTAATCAGTGATGAGTGATGATGATGACTATTAAAGTATTAATTCTAAATTTTAATAAATGTTTTTGACTATCAGAAAATTGCTAAAAAATTCTTAAATTAGCGGGAATTTTTTCATGAATTTTTAATCGAATTTTTTTTAAATAATCATCATTGATTAATTAAAGTTTAAATTTTGAATTCATAAACATTGATGATTTTTTAATTAAACTTTTTTTCTCTTAAATAATCAGCATTGATATGAAATTTAAAATTGTAGCTGATGATTAATTAAATTTATGAAACCATAACTCTCTATTTTAAATATACTTTATAAAAAACTGAAAAGACGGTAATAAGTTATGTTATTTTTTCAGCATGAAGAAGATTCTCAAGATGTATCTTCATTCTCTGAACGTTCAGCAACACCTTCATCAGTGTGTTCAGGTTCAACTGCAACTTCAAAAAAAAGAAAAGTACCACCAAAACAACCAAAATTGACAAGTTTCCTTGATTCAATTTCTCCATCAGAAGAAGAAAATATAAATATTGCTTTAGCAGAACTTTTTAATGTAATATTCCATTTAATGTAATTGAATCTAATTCGTTCAAAGATTTTATAAAGATATTACGTCCAGCATATAAAGACAAAATACCCAGCCGAAAGAGTCTATCAACCAAATATCTTGATAAAGTATACACTACGACTTTAAATAACGTAGCAAAACAATGTCCACAAGAATCTGTTTTATTGGTTGATGGCTGGAAAAACACATCCAATAATACTAAAACAGTTGTTACGATGATACACAATGTTAATAAGAATCAAGCATTTGTGAATGCAGAAGATTTTACACAAATATCAGAAACAGGTGACCAATTGAACGAAGCAGTTGAAAATGCTATTAATATTTGTAAAAATCAATACAATACAAATCCCTATGCAATAGTTACGGATAATGCACGAAATATGAATAAAATGGGAAGACTAACTTCTCTTTGGTACAGCACTTGCAGTAGTCATACAGCTAACTTACTTGCAAAAGATGTTATTACCACCTTAAAAATTGAAAACACTTTAGAAAATGTTAATGCAGTTATAAAAGAATTTAAACAACCTAATTTTGAACAAGCAATAGTACAAGAAGGAGGAACTAGAATGAAATCTGGAATCGATACAAGATGGTGTTTTTATCGAGATTGCATTGCATGTGTTAAAGAGAATTTGCAATATATGAGAAAAATAGCAGCAGATCCTGTGAAGTATAACAGTGAAAAACTAAAGCAGAGAGTAAAAAGTTTATTATTTGATAACGATTTTGAAAACAGTTGTGACTATTGTATTTCCATCTTAACACCAATAAGTATGTTGACTAGAAACGCAGAAAAAACTAGCAGTAATATTGCTGATGCTGTTCAGTTCTGGTTAAATTTACATGATGAGGAAGTTTATCAAAATAATCAAACTATAAAAGATTTTATAAGAGATAGAATCAAGCAAGCATGCAATGTATATGCTTTAACAGCATTTTATCTTCATCCACTTTATGATTTCAAAAGATTATCCACAGAACAACAGAATGAAGTAAATGATTTCCTTTTGAAAGAGTTAAATGCAATTGGATTAATAAAATGGAACGATTTTCGTGAAAAGGAAAAAATATTTAAATTTTTGAAAGAGAAGGAAATAACAGATCCTTATGTTTACTGGAATACAGCTGCTGTAAAAGTGCCAGAATTAGCAGGAATTGCTAAAAAGCTTTTGGCTATTCCTGCTTCATCAGCTCGTATCGAAAGTATGTTCTCTAATTGGGGTTACATACACAATGATACCAGAAACAGATTGACATTTCAACGATCGGTAAAGCTTCTCTTCATATATTTTTCAAACCGCATAAAAGAAAGAGAAGCTAAAGACGGTAAAACAGAAACAGAACAATATGAATTAGTTGAAGATTTATAGGGATAAATTGTCTACGTTATTTTCTTTTTTTATTTTTTGTATTTAATTTTTTTTTTCTTTAAATTTTTAGTCTATTTTTTATTTTCAATTTAAATAAAAATAAAACTTAATTTTTTTGATTTATAACTTTAATATTACATTACTACCATTTATAATTAAAAAAATATTATTATTTTTATGTAACCTTAACGTTTTTAAACCAAATAAATGAAAGAAAAGAACCAAAAAGTGGATTTTCAATTCAATAAATATTAAATTTTCATATTTTTTTGTTGACAACAAAAGGTCAACAATGTCAACTATAAACGACGTCAACAAACTCATTGTTGACGCGTCAACAATAATTGTTGACTTGACGTTTTGTTGACGTGCCCATCCCTGCTAAAACATCATTTAAACGAACTAAATATCAAGAAAGCTGGAAAATAAGCAACGACAATTGGTGTTGGTTAAGCAAGTCTCCAAATGGAGATGTATATTCAGCGTATTGCAGCATTTGCAAAGTGATTATTGCAATTAATAACATGGGTAGGGCTGCAATCTGTAGCCATGAGAAATGCAAGAAACATGCTACATTGCTTAAAGCACGAGATACAAATTTTAATGTAGCATTTATGCTAAAGAAATCAAGTGTTGGCGAAACTGAAAAACAGCAGGTAATGAGGAAACATTATCAGCTTCTAGTGGATCTTCATCAGTTACTACTTCTCAAGATTATTCGGCTAAGAAAAATTCCATAAGGTCATATACTATTAGTGAAACAATTATTAGAACAGAAATTAAATGGTGTTTATTTTCCGTTGTTACTAAGCAATCTTTAAGGAATGCGGCAGCGGCAGTTTCTTTATTTCCAGAAATGTTTCCAGATAGCGAAATTTCTAAAAAAAAGTAACTTGCCAGAAAGATAAAATTAATATTCAATTGTTTTTGGTTTAGGACCATATTTTCAAGACCAACTTTTGAAACAATTAGGGACACTTGAACATTTTGTTGTATGTTTTGATAAGTCGTTAAATAAAGTCTCACAGACAAATAAGTTTCCAACAAAGTTTTGTAGCATTCGATGGCTTGATAATATAGCAGTAGCTCAGAGAGCCATTGATATATTGCCAAATTTAAAACATTATATAGAAGGGGTTAAAAAAGAAAATATCAAGCTGTCTTGCAGTAGTTTCGAAATACTTAAGAATTCGTTGAATAACCCTATGTTACTTGGATATTTAAGTGTTTTTGTTAATGTTGCTAGTAGACTGGAACCTTTTTTAAGAGAGTTTCAAAGTGATGTTCCATTAGCTCCATATTTGTATGATACTTTAGGAGAAATTTTGAAGAGTTTTATGTCACAAGTGGTAGTAAAAACTGTTTTTGATCGTGCTGATACCATACAAAAGTTAATAAAACTTGATTTAAACAACAAAGACACAATAATTCCGTATAATGACATAGAATTGGGTTTTGGGGTGAAAGCAGCACTTAAAGAAATACGTAAAATCAACAAAATTACTGAATTAGACGTCGTTCGGCTAAAAAAAGATGTATGCATTTGCTATATCAACATTATCAAGAAAATGTTACAAAAATCACCACTCTCCTACAAACTGACTAGGGGTATCTCATGCATTTCTCCAATTGCAGTCTTAAATTACAAAAAGATAGGCATACTTCGAGCGAACATTGCACTTGAAATATTAGTAGACAACATATGGATAATAGGAGATACCGCGGATAAGATATTGACTGAGTATCAGACCGTTTGCAAAGATGAATACTTTCTTGATTTTGAGAGCCATTACTTCCAAAATTGATAATAGATTGGACCAAGTATGGATGACTTATTTATTGAACAAAACTGAAAAATATAAACATCTGTTGGCCTTTGTAAAATTAATTTTAATACTGTCTCACGGAAATGCTAGTGTGGAAAGGGGTTTTTCAATTAATAAAGACATTTTAGTAGAAAATTTATCTAATGAATCATTGATTTCACAAAGACTAGTATATGATAGTGTTTCGAATTTGAGTGGCGGGGTTCAGGATGTATTAATTACATCTACTATGTTGCAATATTATAAATGTGCTAGTGCAAAACGACGGGAGGCACTTCAGAAAAAAAAAAGGAAAAGGAAGCTGAAGCAAACAGTAGGATTCTGAAAAATAAAAAAAATCAGATAGAAATTGCGGAATTAAAAAAGCAAAGAAGCAGTATACTTCTTAATTCAGAAATGATTAACGAACAAATAGAATCATTACAGCAAGAATTGAATTGAATGTTTTGGGTTTTATTTTTATTTTACTTTTTTGTTTATACTTTATAATACTTATTTGATATGAATATTCATTTTTAGCATATAATTATGTATTAATTTTGAAATGTACTTTTGTTTCAGAATTTATTTATTATGTTTTGTTCTTATATTTTTATAATGCAATGTTCATACATTTTTATATATTGTACATACTTAGTAGTTTTCTATTTAGTTGTATGTCATGATTGATGTATGTGTTTACACACAACTTTTTTTATTAAAAACAAATGTATTGTTACTTTGACTTTATAAATATCCGTAATGTCTTTAATCAATTTTATTTGTGAAATACTTACCACTTTTTACATTGAATATTTGGTGTGAAAATGATAGCAATGGTAGACTCACTCTATCCACCAACAGAATAAAATGTCTTATAGTTTAGTGTCTAGAATTCTCCTTGTATTTGATCAAAATTACTCCTGGAATTCCTTGAAAAACCTGGAATTTTGTATCATACTAACAGTAGACACCCTGCTTTGCCAATTTTAAAAATTCAAGGTTTCTTGTGTGGCTATTGTGTCCATCCAAAATTAGAAGGACAGGATCCTCTTTTGATGGTTTTACTTTATGAAGAAAATGTTTAAACCAATCTCCTGTGTAAATCGAAGAGCTCTCGCCAGTGAAGTTCCAGTAGGTTTTCTAATTGTTAACCTTGGGTGTCTCTGCAAAAAACACTTCAGCCACTTTCGTCCAGCCCGCTGAATATGCTTAGAAAATCTGTGGTCAATTCTGTTTGCAACTGTTAACTGATATGCCAATCTCTTGACGTCCATTCTTGTTAACCCAAAGTAATGCTTGTCCATGTCTAACAAGTGTCTTTTGAAATTTGATCGAGTGTACCTTCGTTTTGGCATAGCCGAAAAAGTGTGGTTCTAGGTACTTGAAATTCTTTATCTGCTTTTAGGTAACCCATTTGGTTTTGTCCTACCGCTGTAACTGCTGCCGACGTCCTCTCGTCATTCCACAACTTTCTTTTTTTATTCGATTTTGGCGACATTATCTTCCTGAAAAGAAACATCTTTTATTTGTATTACAATATTTGGAAGTGACCCTAATATGGAATACAGTCCATATTTGGAACGTGTACATATTCCATATTAGGCAATAACCTCACATTAAATTAAACCTTTGTTTTTTACTAAAAAAAAACATAAAATTAACCATAAACAACGTTGACATTATAAAATAAGACATTAGAGGTTAAGTATACATTCAGAGGAATTCAATTAAAATGGAAAGTTTCGCAAAAAAATGAAAAGATAGGTACTAGTAAATAAACTTTCAATCACAACAGAACGTGTTTAGCGACAGTGTGATCTAAACTAATGGCGCCGTGGCTACCAAAACTTTGCTGCAACACATAAATGTTCGTTAGAGGGTGTGTCAGTCTTTAGTTAGTAGATGGCACCAGTAGTTTTAGAAATAATTCGATATTCCATATTAAGCACCTATTCCATATTTGGTCACTTTACTCTAGGTATACTCTTTTTAGGTTTTTGACCAGATGAAGAGTGATGACATAGCATTTGTAACAAAAAAATATGTTTTCATAGTTAACTTTGGGGAATCATATTTAAAGAAACATATACGAGAACGTATGGTATCACTTACAGTAATCGAATGCGAGAACTTTTAAAACTGCTCATTTGCTACAGGAAACTAACCAATGAAACAGATATTAGCTTTAAATATATAATTCATCCGAGAAATTTCGACAACGTTTTCTTTAAAACAAATTTGCGACAAATTAACCCACTTGGTTCTAAAAGAAAACCCCGGTTTCGGGTGCAAATCTGCTACAAATGTGTCTGTTTGAAAAATGTAAAGATTTTAAAATATTAAACCCTATGGTTAATGATATTAAAATATTTCGTGACCAATCTTTAAAAACTGCTGACGAGTGTACTACGGTATTTCTGTACAAAAAAGATGATACCAAAATTTATAAATTTGCACTTAAGCATTATTAATTGTTTTTAATCGACGGCTAATTGGCGATGTCCAGTTTCTGAAAATTTCAGACTATGAAATAGATCATCGCAGTAATTTTTCTGATTTTGATTAACATTTACATAACATTAACAGAAACGGAAAAGATGTTGATAACCAAATATAAACGTGTTTTAAACAGTAGAAAAGGATTTAGAGCTGTTATTGCCACTGCGAAATTATTCAAAATTATATTGTCAGGAAGAAATATATTCCTTCAGAAAATAACTACGTTTTTGCCATGCCCGGATGGGGAATGTTGCATAGAAGTTTAGTAAGCAAAATAAATTTGAAGAAATCTCTGCACAATAACAAGTAATAAACTACGAAAACCCATTGCAACAATTATGCAATTACTGAGTTTAACAAAAGACGAAACCAAACAGTTTTCTAAGTTTATGGGTCATGCAGAAAAAAACCATCAAGAATTTTACGAGTAAGTTCGTGTAATACATTATTTACCTTGATTCTATATCATGTTTTTCTTAAATTATTGTTTAGGTTACCAGTTGACATCTATCAGACAGCCGAAGTCTCTAAGATTTTACTGATGATGGAAAAAGGTACAATTTCTGTTGAACCCAAAGGGAAATCGTTGGCAGAAATAAATTTTGACGCCAATCTAGAATTTGCAGAAGAAAATGAGCGTAAGTGTATTTCATCATGCTTATTATAGATATTATAAAACCATAATACATTTTATAACACCTGATGATGACTTAACTTTTACCTTTGCAAACACACAAGTACATATATACGAATTTTGATTGATTTCTGGTGATACCAAAATAATTTTTATGGCAAAAAAAACATTACGAAAAGTAAGGCAGCTATTGCAAAGAAAGCATGAGAATCAGTTACTTCGTCTGCTAAAAAAAATCAGAGCAATTTGACAGTTAAATTTTATAATTCGCCGACAAATAAAGCCTGCTATATAAGAAGTTATGTTGGTACGCAACAACTTATTAATGTTGTTTATAACACTTATGGCCGTTTGCACCACTTTTGTTTAAATGTGACGATTAGCTAACCAGTAATTAAAATTTAACCAGTGGTTAAACTAACATCCTTTGTACCGACCTTTGGTTTGTAAGCGGAAACTAATGCTTACAATACATTTAGCAACACTGTAAAAACTAGTTACTTTTCTTCGATTGACATTGTCAGTTGACAGTTCTGCAAAATTGTTCGAAATGACCGCGTACCGAATGTAATTAAATTTACTGCAATTTACTGCTTTAATTTACTGTAAAGCTGCTGTAAAATGGACGGTTCACGCAAACGATCCCGTGTTCCAAATTTTGGAGACGACGAAAAGGCCGCGCTTTTAAATATTATTTTGAAAAAAAAAGATGTAATTGAAAATAAGAAAACCGATGCGGTAACGTGGCGTGAGAAAGACAGGTATGGAAAGATGTAACTAACGAATTTAATGCATCGAACCCAAATTTAAGTAATAGGACTGTAAGTAGCATCAAATCTTTCTATGAAAATTATAAACGGAAAGTGAAAAAAACTTCTGCTTTGGAAAAAAGAGAAATATTTCAAACTGGTGGTGGTCCACCTTTTAAAGCAACTGACCTATTGTTAGATTTAACAATGAATATTTTAAATAAAAAGACCATCTTTGGATTAGATAACCGCTTTGGTGGAGATGGAGAAGCTGATACAGCAAAAAATGAAAATACCAACGTAAGTATTAAAACAATGTTCGATGATGAAGATACTACATATACTATTTTCAGAATGATGAAATTGTAATAGAAATGGAGGAAGGCGAGCAAATACCATTTCACTACAATGAAGAAGTAAATCATTAATAAATGTGTTTGTTGTTTATTAATCCTGTAATTTCAGATTGATTAGGGTAACTACAAATCTCAAGAATTACATAGTCCATCGCATGAAAAACTTGCTGCAGCAAAAGAAATTACAAAAGTAAATGTTACTTGTATATACAATACATAAATTTAAAATAATAACATTTTAAAACAAAGAAAATAAAGAAACTGCTACTTCACGTGAAGCAGCCTGGCGGTCAAGAAGACGTCCTTTGCCACAAAGTGGGACTGCAAGTGTTGCACGCAAATATGAAAATTTAGCAGATGTAAGGAAAGAAGTTGCTGAAACGCACTTGCGAATTTTAAAACAAAGAAAATAGAATAAGAAGGCAGCAAGAGGAAGTTCTTTTTAATTTAGAATTTGAAATTAAAAAAAAACAATTAAAAATATTAAAAGAAAATTAATATTTACTATATGTACATATTTGCAAATTAAAAAATCACTTATAAATTAGAAAACCAGTTTATGTATCGTTGTCTTGTAGTTCCTTCATCCTGATGAGCTTGTAATGCATTTGGAACCTCTCCATTTTCAATAAGTTGATTTAGAACATGTTCATCCAATTCTTGAGGTAATGGTGGAGGTTGAATATCACCCATTTCTAAAGCGATATTATGGACGACTGAAGTTGCAATAATAATAGTTAATAAAGTATTTATATGTAAGCGGCATCCATATGCTAAAATGGGAAACCTTCTCTTCAACACTCCACAACATCGTTCAATGCAATTTCTACTCCTAATATGACTTTCATTGTATAATTGTTGCCCTGGTGTAATTGGTTGAAGTAGAGGTGTTAGTAAATAATTGGTATTAAAATATCCATTATCACCTAAAATCATATATATTGTTTGTTAATTTAAAACTGAATAACTAATTACATCATACCTATTAAAATGTTATTTTCATATAAATTATTTTCAAATCTATTGTAAATGTTGCTGTGTCTAAAAATGGTAGCATCATGAACTGATCCTGGCCACCTTGCAACAACATTCACTAATTTTAAATTAGAGTTACATATTGCTTGCACATTGATAGAAAAATATTCAGCATCATTTCCACCTGCAAAAAAACAATCACCTATTTATAAAACTAATTTAGGTTTATACCTGGTGAATGTGTGTACAGTCGATATCACCAATTAGTCTGGGAAATGAAGCTATATTGTAGAAGTCTTGTTGGCATTTTTAAGTTCGAGTTCAGTAGCTGGAAATTGAACATGCTGTGGGTACAACGAAGCGATAGCTTTTGATACTCTCTTTACTATTCTAGAAACAGTGGAATAATGCATCCCGGCAAAATCAGCAATCATTTGCAAATGACCTCCAGTGGAATACATCCTTAAGCATACAAGAAGCTGATTCATTGGTAATACACAATTATTACTAAAAACAGTTACTAATTACCAACATATTTCTTTATAATTAAAAAAATTACATTCAATGAATTCAATTACTTCAAGATCTTCAACATCCTCGAAATCCATTTTAATTACACACTTAAATCACCTTAAATTACGTGAGGTAAACTTAAAAAGTAAGGTTAGGAACTGTTGGTTAAATATTTAACCAGAACTAAATCATCTGTTTAAATTTTTAACGGTTAGAAACACTTTAAGTAATGATTAAACGGCGGTGCAACGGATTTAATTTTTTAACCGTCGGTTAAACTTGAATTAGAAGTGGTGCAAACGGTCATTAAAGCTGCACTTGGAACAGATGATGTTGACTCTGTTGATTGCGGGCCACTAGTTTCCAAAACTGAAAGCACTTTATTTAACACAAATGAATCTAATAAACCTACTACAAATTGTGACCCATCATCTTCACAGTTCGTTCCATTCGAATTGGCAACAAAGTTATTAATCAAGCATGCCTTAAAGGCTGCTTTGAACTGTGAAGGTGTTGGATGAGGGTTTTTACCACATAATCCACATATAACGCTAAATGTATTTTCTAAACAATCTTGGTTTAGGGATCTTGTTAATAAAAATTTAAAACTTAAATTCTTCATGGTATTCCCTAAAGATCTATATTACGAATTGTAACAATTAAATGTTTAACTGAAGGGGGTATGGATACTTTTTGCTCATTAGACATGAATTCTAGATTAGTTAAGAATTGTTTTGCATCTGCCCAAAATTTAAAATGTTCAGATTTCTCCGATAATGGACCTCCTAAAGGTTTTGTTGAGTTTCGAACTCCATTAAGGCTGTTAAAAAGCCGATCCATTATAATTATGAATTCAGCAGATTGTGTTTTTTATTTTATTTATTTAATTCCATTGCATGGTACAATTATTTATAATATTATAATAATATGTGCCACATGAGCTTAGGCTTGTGTGTGGCATAATACGGAACCATATCAAAAATGTACCGAACGTACTATTGAATACATATGGTATTGGTAAATATTTTTACTTAACTTTTTTTATTTTGGTATGTTTGTTATAAAGAGTGTGTAAGTTCGTCATAAAAATCAAACGGCAGCTTTTTTAACCAAAGCTTTACATTACGTTGAAATATGTTTAATGAACTACATTGTTTTAAGTGTAATGGCATGATATTATATAATTTCGAGCATAAATAACTCGCATGTCTATGTGGGCTAGTTTTAATTCTTTTTGGCAAAATTACATTTTTACTTTGGATGTGTCTTGTGTTATGTGAATGTGTTGAAAAATTAAGTAGATTTTGATATTTAAATGAAAAAATGGCTAAGTTTTGTAGATATAATTGTCGTATTGTATTAATTTTCATGTCCGCAAAAAGTAACTGAGTAGGGTATGTCAGATCTTTAAATGATATAATTTTTAATATTAATTTTTGTAAAATTTCTATAACCCTAAGATAACATTTTGATACCCCTCCCCAACCAATAATTCCATATTGAAGTACCGCTTGAACAAAAGCAAAATACACTGATTTAACTGTTTGGAATTTTAACAATTTTAAATCTATAGATGACTTTTATTTATAGATGACTTTGTGCATTCATTATTTTTAAATTACTTGCAAAAGTAAGTACAGCGTACACAGACCGGCTAAAAATTTGAGTCGCATATTTTGTTTACCTGTTGGATAAACATGAGCATCAGTTAACTTTGTGCATATCTTCCCGTCGAGATTTGCTAGACTGTCATATTTGTACAAGTCAATTATGTCTCGCCACCTTCCTATTAAACACATTTTTAGTTAAAAAATTGTTTCGAAAACCTTTTACAAGGTGTCAAATATATGCAAAAGTTTACAGCCGTCTATCATAAATACAAAATCATAAGCATTAGCAAGACTACTAGTTGCAGCTACATTTGAGCTTCATTGGTCACAGACTATGGCAAGTATTTTGAAAGAAGTACGCTTATGAATATTAGAAACAATTTCTTTTATAATAGATTTCATTGATAAGTTTTTGCTCCCGACTTCACCAAAAAGTATGTTACAAGCTGTTTCCAATAAGCATTTATTCCGTTTTACTAACGCATGGTCCGCAACGTTTTTTGTTTTTGATATGCCAAAATCTTCCAGTCCTTCAATATTTTTTAATGTTGGATGTAAATTTAAATGTGGTAAAAGAGACACTTCATCAAAGATAAGACAACAAAATCTTTTCATGGGCTTCATGTTAAGTGAAACAGTAGCCATATGCGCAATGATAGAATCATTCAACCCAGAATTTATATTTATAGACTGCAGTGTCCTTAGCAAGGTGCGAAGAGAAGGAAGGCTAAAAAATTTGCTCAAAAACCTATAAGCTTTTGGCAATGTCTTGTATAGCGCCAAGTAAAAAGATTTCTCCTTCAAATTCCAAGTAACTTGTCTGGAAGTTTTCCCTTTGTGTTGTAACTGTGAGTCGAAAAACAATTGAGCACCTGGAGTGTTTTAGTGTTATGTTTCTTATTTTATATTGAATTGGCACATTGTTTGATAACTTTACCTCTATCCCACTCTTTCCTTATTAATACATTTTGATCTCTACAAAATTTTTGGTCTTGTCTACATGCGGTTTTATCATGATACAGTTTATACTTATTTTGATTTTGTAAAAATACATTTGCATATTAATGGGAACTTTTGTTTTCAATAGTTCATTGCTTACAGGTATCTTAGTTCTAAGTAATCTATTAATAGTTCGGCCTGAGTTATACCTAAGGCGAGTAAATTGGTACACCTATATTCTAATAATGCTATTTGTACATCGGTATTCGTATTTATAGATTTTTTAGTTATTTGTTTAGCTATGTGTACTGCTTTTTCTGATATACCATTAGACCTTGGGTAGTGGGGACTACTGGTTATTATTTGAAAGTTCCAGTTTTTTGCATAATTTTTAAATTGTAACGATGCAAAGGGCATATTATCTGCTATTAATATTTTTGGTATACCATAACTTGAAAATAAAGTTTTTAAATTTATCAATTAATTCACTAGAATGTTTATAATTCATGAAATACAGTTTTATGATCCTTACAAAAATGTTTAATTAGTTTAAAAAAATTCCTATTCTATGGATAGGATCCTTCAAAGTGGAGGAACGGCAAAAATAAAATCAACCTTGTATGTTTAATAAATCAATAGAGAGCTTTGCTTTTCATTTTCTGATCCTGAGTCTGTAGTTACTGAATCTGAGTCGGATCTAACGTCAGAAGAAATTATTTCATTTGAAATGGCACCAGAGGTAGAAGTTGAATGTGAAACGGCAAAAAAATCAGACAATTTCTTAAATTTTTTGGCAGCATCTTCTCGCTGTTTTCTTTTGACCTTAGTACGTTTTTCAGCGCCCGATTTATGTTTATAAATTGATTTATTCTTGAAAGTAAAAAGATATTGCAATTAGATAAATAAAATTGATAAATGCAAATATTTTTACCATTGTAAATTAAAAAACATACTATAACTAACACTTCGAGTTCACTTACATTTATCACAATTCAGTTAAATTTTCGCTTGCGATTGCGAGTACCTACTGCTTGTTTGAAGGAATCAGAAATGAACTGAAATGATTTTCATTTCATTTTCATTTATAAAATACAGATGTTGGAAGAATATTTTGCCAATAAAATAGGAAAGAATATTAAGCTTTCTTTGAAATGAGGGCTGCGGCAACCGACAAAAGAAAAATGTTGTTTTAAGCACATCTGTAGTGGGATCACGCCAAGTAGAATTCTATTTCTATAGTACAACGCTTGCTTCGAAGCGACAATTTAGTATCATGCCATTTCTACATTTCCGCCCTCTTACGTCTTTACCACCCCCGTAGAATCGTCTCAATTCTACAGTTCAAATGGTCTCGCTTAAAACCTATCTCACTTTATTTCCTTAAATAAGACAAAGATGCCAAAGCATGTTTCAAGATGTTTTCAAATTTAGGCGGAAATTATAATAAAATATAAAATTTTTTATTTAGAAATATAATTGCTAGCTTTCGAACTTTATCCAAGTTCTTCGTCAGGCAAAAATTAAATTAATTTGACAATTATAAAAAATTTTTGTCTACAAGGTAAGTATTTCAGTTTAAAAGCATTTGTTGTGCACTGTGCAGTACAGCCAAAAAATGCGAGTACAAAACGACGATTGGGCGATAATTTTAGATTTTGCGAAAAAGAATCCCCAAATAATAACGAATAAGTTTATGGGACCACAAGCAAGATCCGAAAATTGTAGTTTGTGGGACCAATTAACTACATTATTAAATTCTATAGGATTAGGGCAAAAAACAAAAGATGAATGGAAAAAGGTACTTTTTAATTTAAATACATACAGTAACATATAATTGAGTAGAATTCAAAATCCCAAATTATAATATACATTTTTAATATAGACTCTCACCGACTGGAAGTCCAAAACAAAACTAAAAGCGGGTACATTAATTAAAGATAAGTTTCAAACTGGTGGTGGCCCAGCTAAGCTATTAATAACCCAATATGAAGAAAAATTACTCCAAATCATGGGCAAATCTTCATATGAAGGAAATCCAATTAATATTGAAAGGGGTTTCCGCAAACGAAAACTTATCGTAAGTAAATGAATATATTAACATATTAAAATTAATTTCTTTTATTATTAGGATATAGACAACGTTGCACAAATTCATCATACAACAACAACAGACCATGACTACACCATAAAAGATACAGATAGTATTACAATTGAAACTGAAGAACCATTACAAGTATTACCAATCTTTCAATCGTCCCAGTTTTATCCACGCACTTCTATTTCTAATTCCGACACCATAGTCCCTATACACCACCCACCTTCACCTCAATTAAACATTTTCACACCAAGTACTTCGACAACCACATGCAATCAACAGACTCCTACATCAAACAGTACAAAAACAAATAAACGCCACATTAAGACTCAACAGACCATTAAAACTACTGAGACATTTACAAAAATGCACGATGATTTACTCAAAGAATTAAAAACATTAAACGTAACATTGACCACCATGTCTGATAGTTTAAAAATTTAATATTAAACCATTAGTAATTTTATGAGCATGGAATAATTAGTTTAGATTTATGTGTATATTCTAGTATTTTTAAAACATTTCATTTCTACCTTTGTACTTATACCTACAAAAACTTATTTTGAACTAAATAAAATTAATAGAAACAACAAATAATCCTAAGTTATGTAAAATATCTTTCAATTACTTCACGTCTGCACTGTCTACCAAAATTGTTCAAACTTAAATTCTGTTCATTATTTTGCACAAGGTTCTCATTTGGATCTACTATTAAATTTTCTATTTGTAACCTGCCAGCAACACAAATATTGTGTAAAACAGCACAGGCCACAACAATGGTTCCTACTTTTTCAGGGTTGTATCTTAGTTTCCTTTCACCTGATAAACATCGGAACCTTCCTTTTAAGACACCGTTGCATCTTTCAATGCAATTTCTAGCACTTGCATGTGCAAGATTGTAACGATCTTCTGGAGAACCTGGAACCGCGTTTGCTACTGGGGTCATTAACCATGGTTGTTGTGGATAACCAGAATCTCCTAGTACCCATGATAAACGATCTCCGTTATTAAATCTTTCTTCTAATTGTGCATGTATTTGGGACATTCTCCATATGTATGAATCATGTGCAGAACCCCCGTACTGTGCATTAATGCTTAAAATTTTTAAATCATAATCACACACAATTTGGACATTCTTAAAATGATAACCTTTACGGTTTATATAATTGTGTTCCTGCTCAGAAGGTGCTAATATTGCAACATGAGTGCAATCAACGCAACCAATAACTCCAGGAAAATTTGTTTTTTCCATAAATAAATTTTTTATAGTTAATTTCTCTTTAGGAGTACTAGGAAATTAAATCCATTCGTCACTTACGTGCTCCAAAATTAAATTGCTAATTTCATGAATTGTCTGGCTAACTGTGTTTTGTGCCATCGACAAATTATAACTGTTTCCGACAACCCTCTGGTATGATCCATTAGCATAAAAATATAAAGCCGCAAATAGTTTTATATTTGGTTGCACTGAATTCGGATGACCAGAAAACGACATATGTGGTACTAGTAGTTCCATTAGGTAGTGTACCATGTCCTTTGTCAACATATAATTATTTTTAAATTCATTATCGCTTAAACTAAATGGATCGCTGTTATTCCGTCTGATCCTTCGTTCGACGTTAAATTGCACTAATTGTTGTTCTCTTTCTTCTTCCTGAATATCGTGCATTATTTGTCCAAAATATGGTAACATCTCTAAAACAATGCTTAATATAAAATCTTAAACTCAGCGTAATAAATACCGTAAAAAAACAAATCGGTTCAGGTTGCTTTATAAAACTAATGTAAGACTAGTCACTAAATATAATCTACTATAATCAAACTACGAAATACTAAAGAAAATAGAAACTATGATCAAAGTTTAATATTGTTTTGAAAACTTTAAGGTTAATGAAATTCTTGCCGCCAATTAATTGTAGCTGTCATAACAAAAACTTTTTTTCATAATGCTTGTACAAAATAAACAACGTTTTCTCTAACGCTATTACGATGCCGAACATGATCGAACTCCGAATGCGATAATAGAATTCTACATGGGATGATGCCAAAATGGTAGTTTAGTCGTTTTCTATATCGACTGTTTCTATTGTAGAATTCTATTTGTCCCACTACTGGAATAAGATTTTTTAACGTATGATCATGAGGAGGCCCGCCGCTTGTGGTAGGGCACAAGGGCACGTCGGTGCTGCGCACCGATTGCACCGACGTTAGAATCGCCTCTGTTTGAATTCCATTTTACACGTGTTTCTAATCTTACTTTTAATAAAAATATTAATTATTTTGCATAGTTCGCAGCGCCATGTTTCATTGTTATGTTTCTTATTTTATATTGAATCAATAACTATTATTGATGTACTGTGATTTATTAAATACAACTTATTTTATAGTACATGGTAATGAAATGGTCGACATTTTTATGTATGTGTATGAAGTTAGTTCGCATGCTATTAAGAAGTTCGACGTTGCCAGATTCATTAAGTTTACATTGCAACAATACTAGCATGCGCCTTAGGCTATAATGAATTGTAGGCACTGTATTGAAACGATGAACTCAATTTAGTATTATTGCAGATCAGTCTTCCAATGGGCACAGCGGGACAGGTTCAGAGAACGTCATTGAACAACCAATAGGGGTGAAAAGTCTGACGTCACAGAAACTGTTGGACCTACTGCTTGCTTCCAAACAAATAATGTGACTGTTATAATTGCCGTTTAAAAAATTTTCATGTTATTATACAAACGATTAACAGTATTTAAAAGATTTGTAATTATTTTAAAGGGACACAAATGTGATAAACTTCTTTAAGACATTCAATCATTGTTGTACATAAAGTAGCATTCACATAAGCGTTAGTGCAATTGTACTGCAGTTGCAGTGCAGTTGTGTAGTGTAGTGTGTTATTTTTTAAGTCAAAACATTCACATAAGCGTTAGTGTAGTTCAACTGCACTTGCGCATTCAGTTGAGTGTTATAGTGATATTCAATTTTAATTTTTTGAAACTAAAAACTTGTTAAGTTGGTGGTTCTGGAATTTTTAATATCAATTGACGTTTTATAAGATAGAAATAGATAGACTTATTGTGGATTTGTTGCCATCGTATTCTATTATTTGGGATAGAACGCGAAAGGATTTTCGTGACAATAATAAAAAAGAAAATGCGTTTAAAGCTCTAGCCAGAGAAATAAATGTAACAGGTAACTACTAGAATACAACTATGATAATTTCTAAATACTAGTTAACAATTTTGGTTTAGTTGAAACAGTAATGTGTCGATATAAGGCGATACGTGAAAAGTATCGAAAAGAAAAACAAAAATGGATACATTATCTAAATCTGGTTCAGGGGACAACAGAGATAGACGGGCGGGAGTTATATGACAGCCTGACCTTTTTAGATGTGGTGATGTTTCCAAGAAAGTAATATAGAACACTATTAAATACATTATTTACTCATAATATTTATTTGTAGACGAACAACGAATTTATTAATTTCAAAAGATGGCAAATTGAATAATGATAATGAACAATTACAAATGCATGGTAATATATTATATATTTATAAAATAGCACTTACAAATAAGATTTTGCAGACATCGAAGAGAGGTTGGATGAAACACATTCAGAGATTACTGATGTATTTATGTTATCTCCGGGGACACCAGAGACTACATCTCTACCCTCCAATTCAAGTGGTCATGATGAAAATAAAAATAAAAAGAGGAAGCTTAGTTCAGATGAGGACTTGCATGGGTTGGTTCTATCATTGAAAGAGACTGCAACGTCACTAAATAATAATAAATCAATTGCCGAACCAAGCAAGTATGACTGGTTGGGTAAATATATTGCTTCTTCTTTAAATGCAATGGAGCCAAGACAAGCCGAAGAAAAAAGCAGAGAAGTATTAGCTGCTTTGTTAAATGATTAAATAATAAAATATGTTTAAAAATGAAATAAAAACAATTTTTTGAAATTATTTTAATATTCAGTTACTTTGTTCCTTTGCCAAGGAACACTTCCTTCATTATTAAGATAATTCATTAAAAGTTGGCGAAATTCAATGGCACTGTTAGTTGCATTACGTGCTCCTAGTCTTCGCTGCAGTGGTTGAAGTGCATTTCCATCAGTGATATCTTCTCTCCATGCTCCTTCAATTAAAACATCATTTACTTCGTTATCAACGTATTTTTCATTGCAATATTTTTTTTCTTCCTTTTTTTTTCTTGTTCTTTAGTAATAATGTAATTGTGTAAACACGTACATGCTTTAATAATTTCATCCACCGTTTCGGGATGAGCAAAAATCCTTTTATGAAAAATCCGCCATCTAGAAGCCATAATACCAAACGTATTTTCTATGCAACGTCTGGCACGTGAAATTCTATAATTATAAATACGCTCACTTTCTGGCAAATGTCTGCCGCTAAAAGGCTTCATTAAATTATTCTTTAATGGAAAGGCATCGTCTCCAACAAAATAATATGGAAAGAGATTGTCTGTACCTGGAAGCGCGACATCTTGTGGTAACCCTAATGTGCCATTGTTTAATAGTTTGCCAAAAGTAGATTCTTTCAAAATGCCTCCATCACTTTGTGAGCCATATGCACCAATATCAACTGCAATAAATTTATACTGCGCATCACATACACCAAATAGTACCACACTAAAAGTCTTTTATAGTTAAAATAAGTTGAACCAGAATTATTCGGTTGTTTGATTATGACATGTTTGCCATCAATTGCACCACCACAGTTAGGTAAATTCCACCTTGACTGAGAATTTTTTGCGATGGTTTTCCAATTGTCTTCATTCATAGCAGGCATATATATTGGTTGCAGTATTTTCCAAATAACAGAACAAGTCTCTTTAAAAATAACACAAACCGTTGATGTGCCCATTCTATAAGCGTTTGCCACTGATTGTAGGCAATCTCCTGATGCTAATAATCTAAAATACAATCCTTTTTAAAGTGTTATGTACATTGTTTTCATTACAAACCGAATTGTTATGAGAAGTCTACATTCAGCAGGAATTGATGGCCGAATTGATGTTTTTGTTAATGCTGCTTCAACTAATCCCAATAGTTCATCAAATATTTGAATTGACATTCGGGTGTAGTTAAAAAAATAATTGGGATCCTCGTTTCTCATTTCCTTGTATAAGTTATAATCACCTTGTAGCCGCTTTCGGCAATTAATTGGACGTATCCACCATCGCCGCCGTTTGTATTTACTTTTTTGTCGGTCACTTATTTTTTTTATAATCATAATTGCAGTTCCCAATGAAAGCAGCAAACAAATTCGTCTTTGCTGCAGTTCATTTTCCATTTTCAATTAAAAGGTTTTTTAGATTAATAGTATGGTTAATAGAAATTAGAGGTTATAAATCTACGACACCATTTACAATTCAAAATCACAAATGGCATGCGCAAACTATTGCTGTTCATTGGTACTTTGTAAGCGTGTTGTGTAAAAGTTAAAAGCTTGTTAGCTTCTGCACTACCACTACCATACGAATCTTACAAATAATCCTATGTGAATGGTTGCATAAGTAAAGCATGCAATTAGGTTTTTACAACTGCACTGCAACTGCAGTACAATTGCACTAACGCTTATGTGAATGCTACTTAAGTGTGTTTTACGTATTAAATAAGAATTGCGGATTTTGAGGTTATGTTTTTTTTTAAGTTTTAGTTTAGTTTTAACTAGTATTAAATAAACATCACAAGATGATGTGTTTTGTGCCGGATTGCAAGCACTATAGATAATTTATGCTAACCAAAATGCCATCAGTCGACGACATTTGGAACTAGCACGTACCGGATTACGAGCGTCTACCCGCAGAAAGTCTCCCTCCAATAGACCAGTTTAGTGTGACGTAGTCGGTACCTTAGCAACGGCAGAGCGATCCAAACAATTTGCCTAGAAACGCATGGAAAATCTGAAACTGCGATTATGAGCTCTATTTCGAACTTGCATAAAGTAGTACGCAGTTGCAGTCGTAACCTTTACACAGCTCGTGCTTCTTTCGTAATAAACTTTTATTTAACCAAAAATATTGCTCGTGCAAGGATCCATGTTGAGCGAGTAATACGTCGTTGCAAAGCGTATAAAATTTTGCACCTTATTCCGCAAAATCTTATGTCAGTAGCAACAAAAATATGGCAAGTTTGTGGTGCGTTGACAAATTTCCAGTTTCCCCTAATAAAGGAAGTTGAAATGTACTACCAGGACAAAAGCGAAGAAATGTGATGCGTTATTTTGCTTATATAAAGGAAAAACATAATAGGTATTTGGCAATATATTTGTTTAATATTAAATAATTTCTTCATTATATTGTAACTGCTAAGAGTACTACCAGTAATTAATAAATGAATTATAAGTTATAACTATTTACAAATCTTGTGTAATAATATAACAGAACTGACATCTGCTGCTGACATTTATTACATCCTCGGTGTATTAATAGCTGTTATGTTATATTTCTATGTTTAGTAAGTATTCTAAAAATCTATTTAGATAAAAGCTTTGTAGTACTGCTATGTTTTCTGTCCATTCTTCATTTCTTAATACCTCTAACACAACAACAGTATTAGGTGTCCATATAACAAGATAGCATATTCTTTTATCCAATATATGCAAAGTGAAAGTACTCGTGTTGTTCATTGACTATAAACCTTTTTTCCTCATTGTTGTAGATACAAATATACTTTTTGTCATTAGAAAGTGCCTCGATTAAATTGCAGTTCCTGTATTTAAAAGGGTATCTAATTTCAATTAAGGCATCATTTCCTAGCAGACCATCAGGACTGGCACCAAGGTAACCACATAGATGAAATCCTGCAGGTTCGACAGTCATCCCCAAAGCTGCTGTAAATGCCAACGTTGCAGAAGCTTCATTGTCACATCCCCGCTGAACTGCTTTTACACCGTCTAAATAATATGTTCCTATAAATCATATGAAAGTCAAAAAGCATATTTAAGAAAGAAATTATCACTTATACCTGTTAATCGTTTGTAAAGCGAAGGAGGATAACTATTTCTTCGGCATGCATTTAGTACTACTCCAAAATTGCTTGCTGTTAATCGAAATTTTCTTACCGTCAACCAAAGTAGGTTTTTTGATTGTCCTGTCGTCAGTTCAAAAATCTGCAAAATTTTCTCTTCCGACAATTTTACTTTATCTTTAAAATAATCACATTTGCGTGGGTTATTTTGAAAGTCAGAAGAAAAAATGACGCCAGCAATGTTCACTGCAATATCTGCATTTGGTGTTAAAAGCCAGGTAAACCCTACAGCACCTCCAAAAGAATCCAAATCTTCTCGAAGGCTGTTTATTTTTTGTTAGGTCACCTTTCTCTTTGATGCTTGATACTCCTTCGAAGGATACATTTGATCAATTGTTTGTACCATTTGCCCATTATTTTTATTAATTTTTGGTGCTGACCAACTACATGATTGATCAGTTACAGATAAATTATAATGAGCAAACAACCCCAACGCTGCTATGTGGTGACATGAAAGCTGACCACGAGGACACGTGCAAGTTGAATGGCTAATAGTATTATCATCATCCAAAAAGATCTGTAGAGAATATGAAGTTATATTTTCCAAAATGATAGTCATGCAAGATTAGTATTTAGCTTACTTGCCTCAACTTTATACATTTTATCCTTCATACTAGCATGTACTGACCCTTTAATCACTCTTAAAGTTTCATTGTGAACCATTTTTAAAACATGTCCTGATTCCATGGCATTTTCGCCTTTTTCAACTAATTTTAATTCATCTTTAAAATAAGAATTTAAAGATGACACTTTTAATACATGCTTTTGTGCCATTTTACCAGGTTTAAACTTCAAAAACACCGCAATCGCTAAATGTTGAAACAATAGTAAGTAATTTTACTTCACTTTTCCAGGTTACGAATAAAACTATGTAATATTGTAACACTTATTTTATTTTTGTTATCGCTCAAACCCATATTTTAAAAATTCAATGGCATGGGTATATGTATTTTATATTTAATTTGAAAATCAGATATGTATTAAACATTTTTTGGATTATCTCCATAGAGTTGTTGGAAAATATGAAGGATATAAAAGTCGTTTTTGAAAATAATCGTTTAAAAAAATAAAAGGTTTGTTTATGGTGGAAAATCGTTTTAATAAGATCGTTTTGAAAAAGATCATTTATTGGAATATTGTTTATGATAGTATCGTTTGGTTGTATTGGTTTGAAAAATTATTATTTATTTGAAAATTGGTTATTGTCTTGAAGATTTGTTATTGTTTTGAAGATTTGTTATTGTTTTGAAGATTGGTAATTGTTGGTTACGATATTGAAGATTTATTTGGAATTGAAAGAAAGTTTTATTAATATAAAAATTTATGAACTTAATTATTTATTGTTTGATAAATGCATTTTTATAGTTATTTTTGATCGTTAATTCTTATAAATAAGACATTTTAAAATATATTGTCATTTTGACAATTTTAAAATATGTTTGTAGTGTATTTAGTTAGTTTTAAAAATTTTGTTTATTATTATTTAAATATAATATTTATTTATTTTATTTTCTGTTACATAAAATTGTTAATCCCCCTTAAATTAAATTAAATAAAGTTCAATTGTTATAATTTGTTGAATTGTTTAAATTGTTAATTTGTTAATTATAATTAGTACCGGTTATATATTTGGCGCCTGAGCAGGGACCACTTTTGTGTAACAGAAATAGTTTGTAATTTGTATTTTGATTATTATTATTTTATATTTATATATTTATTATATTATGATTGTTATTGTATAATTTGTCATAATGGTTAAGCCATATATTTTGCTAGTAATTTTAAATAGCGAAAGGGAAGATTTGTTTGCTAATATACAAGCAATTTATGACCAATCTCAATCATTAACAATCGATACATTGTCTGATTTTACAAATCAATACAATCGTCTATCTAAATTAGAAGAAAAGTTCGAAACAATTACTCAACGCATTAGGGAAACTAACGCTCTTGTTGTTGATGTTTCTTTGCATTTAAACACATTACAAGTCAGTAATGCTGTAATAGATTCAATTGATAAAATTCGAAACAAATATTTTAAGTTGTCTGCATCATCTGCAAGTTCATCTATTTCAACAAATGCTAATTCAGTAGTGAATTTGTCGACGTCATTTACGTCACTTCCTCGTATAAATTGCCTAATTTCAGTGGCCAATTAAATGAATGGCCCAATTTTATTTCGTTATTTGACTCTTTAGTGGACTCTAATCCAAACATTTCAGAAACATCCAAGTTTCATTACTTGCGTAATTCTTTAAAAGATGAAGCACGTTCAGTCATTTCTAATTTTTCATTAGAACCTAAAACTACCAATTAGCTTTAGTAGCTTTAATAATCGTTATCAAAATAAACTAAAACTAGTTTCTATGTATCTTGATCTTATATTCAAATATAAATCGATCAAAAACGGTTCTTGTCAAAACTTTAATTCATTTTTGTCAACTTATGAAGGCAACATCAAGACTTTAGATGCCCTTGGTATTATGGACGTTGGAGATTTCTATAAACTCTAATTAGCAATACGCAATTTAGATCATGGTTCTCGTAGAGCTTTTTGAAGAGCAATGTTCTTCGCAAGGAATTCCTTCGTATTCAGATTTAATACATTTTGTAACCGAAAGAAGTCGAAAATTATCGCTTATGACCATTACTAAGCCAAGTCGAGACACTCAGTTAACATCTCGAACCTCGAGAAAAGTTTATTCAATTTCGAAAACCCCTAGTAAGAGTATTTTGAAACCTAAAACAAAGAAATGGTTAAAAATACTATCATATCGTCTAAAACTGAATCATTACCATTGTCATCAAAACAAGTTTCTTCGTTTGTTGAAGTTTCAAAACCCATAATTATTTTGGAGGAAACAGTTAGACTACCTCTTCTGTGTTATAACTGTAAAGGACCTCACTATTTTAAACATTGTGACAAACCAATCGATTTACATTGTCCTTCGTGTGGAAAACCAGGAATTACCAAATTAAGATGTCCTAATTGTAATCCAAAAAACTAATTTGGAGGTCTAGTTTTAGAACCGGCCAGACTTCCATTTCAGGTTCTCGTAGTCTTACTGTAAATAGTAGTTTAGTTAATTGTAGTAATTCGGAAATTGTTGTTGATAATTGCAATAGTTCGTCGAAATTAGTTGAACATTCGTTAGATAACTCATCACAAATAGTTAGTACGATGACAGTTATGGATGCTTCGACTTCGAACGTTTTAAATTCGGAAATTTACAAATTAAAGCTAATAACTAAACAATGGTTTCTTCCAGTATTGTTAGCAAATCATATAGTATTCGAAACATTTTTTGTAGTATTTGATAGTGGTTCTAGTCTGTCTTATGTAGGGAAAGACACGGCTAGCACACTTTTGTCGTTAGGATACAAACCCACTAGAGTTGTACCATTCTTCGCTGAGTCAGCAAACTCAGACACTACAGCAATTACAGAAGTATTTGTTGTTTCATTGTATCTTGGAAAACGGAAATTTACTTTTCAGTTTTTCCATTTGCCCTCGTTATCGGTATCATTATTGTTTGGTTTAGATAACATTTCGAAATCAAAAATATGTACCAATTCATACTTGGATACATGGTGGTTTGAGGATGATCCTCAAAATCAATTTGAATTTTTAAATGTACCTGATGGTCACCAACAACCTAGTTACGGTATTTTTCCTTTCAATTTGTCTGAGAAAGAAATTTTAGATAAAATAATTAAGGAAGGTATAGAAAAAGTAGAATCGTCTAAAAAATTTACTTCTAAGTTAGTTCATAATATTGAAATAGTTGAAAATAGCTGCCTATTAAGCAGAAAGCCTATCAGTATTCGCCAAAAGTTTTAGAATCAATGCACCTTGAATTAAATCGATTATTAGAGAAAGGATTTGTTGAACCTTGTAGTAGTCCGTGGTGTTCACCAGTAGTTATGGTACGAAAAGGTGATAGTTATAGATTTTGCATTGACTTTAGGAAAATTAATGATATTACTCGTAAAGATTCGTATCCTCTTCCAAACATAACTAATATGTTAGATAGTCTTCGTCAAGCTAAATATTTGTCAAAGATAAATCTCAAACAGGCTTTTCATCAAGTTCCATTGGCAAATGAAATCAGTAAGGATTTAACTGCTTTCATAGTTCCAGGTCGTGGATTATTTCGTTATAAGGTTATGCCTTTTGGTCTTACAAATGCACCGGCAATTTTTCAGAGGTTGGCTGATGATGTTTTTGGTCCTGAATTACATCCATATGTATCTGTATTTTTGGATGATATTTTGATTTGTACCCCTAATTTTGAAAGTCATTGTAAAATGCTCAATGAAGTTTTTAACAGATTGTATTCTGCAGGTCTTAAAATAAATCTGGAGAAATGTGAATTTGGTTGTAAAGAAGTTAAATATTTAGGTTATCGTGTAAACGAACATGGTCTTACCGTTGATCCTAATAAGGTCAGTTCAGTTGTTTCTTTCCCAGCTCCAAAGAATGTAAAACAGTTACGCAGATTCTTAGGTATGGCAGGATGGTATAGGAGATTCATTAAAGATTTTTCCACATTAGTGTCGCCTCTTTCTAGATTATTAAAGAAAAAATCTTTATGGGAATGGAGTATGGAACAAGATCAAGCTTTTGAGAATTTGAAAATTATTCTTTCGTCAGCTCCTATTTTAGCAAGACCCGATTTTAGTTTGCCATTTACTTTGCAATGCGACGCGAGTAATACTGGTGTAGCCGCAGTTTTAACTCAAGTCCAAGATGGTTGTGAACGTGTTATCACATATTCATCCCGTTCTTTGTCTAAAACACAACAAAATTATTCTTTTACAGAAAAAGAATGTTTAGCTGTGTTGTTTGGTATCGAACGTAATCGTCATTATTTAGAAGGTTACAAATTTCAGGTGATTTCTGATCACGCTAGTTTAAAATGGTTGTTAAATTTGAAAAATCCCACGGTCATCTAGCTCGTTGGTCTTTGCGATTGCAAGTATTTGATTTTGAAACTTTGTATAGAAAAGGCTCGTTGAATTGCGTAGCCGACGCTTTATCTCGTAGACATGAAAATATCAGTCTGGTAAATTTGGTAAATAATACTGAAGACGTTTGGTATAATAGAAAGTTTCATAAAGTCAGTACTTCACCAGATTTGCATCCCAATTGGAAAATAGAGTCTAATTGTTTATATTATTTTAGAAAATGCTTTTTGAAAGGTGAATTAGAAGATCCTAGTGAGGATTGGAAATTAGTAGTTCCCTATTCAAATAGACTTGAATTGTTAAAAGTTGTCATGACAATGTTATGTCAGGTCATTTAGGAGTCGATAAGACACATTGGAGATTAGGTAGATTATATTTTTGGCCTAATATGTACTCGGATGTACAGCGTTATGTCAAACATTGTAACACTTGTCAGAGAGTTAAACCATCTAATCAATCTTCGTGCGGAAAAATGTTTCCACGTTATTTAGTTAAACCGTTTGATATTGTATCAACCGATTTAATGGGTCTATTTCCACGTAGCAATAAAGGAAATGTGTACTTATTGGTATTTCAAGATCTTTTTACAAGATGGATTGAGATTATTCCTATTCGTAAAGCAACTTCGTCTGTTATTGTAGATACATTTCGTTCTTGTATATTGAATCGTTTTGGTTGTCCTAGAGTTTTGTTATCTGATAATGCTAAAAATCTAGTTAGTTCGTTAATAAAAGATTTAGCACGAGACTGTAATATAGAGTTACAAAACACACCATATTATCAATCACAAGCAAACCCTACAGAACGTAGTAATAGGAACATCAAACAGTTGATAGTTATCTTGGAGATAATCATCAACATTGGGACAAAAATTTGAATGAGATTCAATTCGCTCTTAATTCGTCAGTTCAGGAGTCAACAAAGTATTCTCCTGCATTTTTAAATTTTGGTATTGAGCTTAGGACAGGCAATGAAAAAATTATCTCTAAGCCAAATCTTGTTGTTAGTGATTCTTCTACATCACTTAATAATTGGGCTAATAGAATTTCCAAATTGAAAGACATATTAGTCAATGCTGAGCAAAATATGCTCAAAGCTAGTCAAAATCAAAGTAATTTATATTCTTCGTAGGAGAGATTCTCATTTTAAAATTGGTGATAAAGTTCTTCGAAAATCTTTTCATTTATCTTCAGCTTCGGAAAAAGTAGCTTCCAAGCTATTTCCTCTATGGGAAGGTCCGTTTGTAGTAGTTAATGTTAGTCAAACATGAGTTAGTACATTGAATACGCTTGATGGTAAACCAGCCGGAATATGGCATCCATTGAAGTTAAAATTGTATAGTTATTCTATTAGCACATAGGTCATATATCTTTCTTCAGTAACCTATGGGTTCATCGCTGGAGGGGAATGTGTAACACTTATTTTATTTTTGGTATCGCTCAAACCCATATTTTAAAAATTCAATGGCATGGGTATATGTATTTTATATTTAATTTGAAAATCAGATATGTATTAAACATTTTTTGGATTATCTCCATAGAGTTGTTGGAAAATATGAAGGATATAAAAGTCGTTTTTGAAAATAATCGTTTAAAAAAATAAAAGGTTTGTTTATGGTGGAAAATCGTTTTAATAAGATCGTTTTGAAAAAGATCATTTATTGGAATATTGTTTATGATAGTATAGTTTGGTTGTATTGGTTTGAAAAATTATTATTTATTTGAAAATTGGTTATTGTCTTGAAGATTTGTTATTGTTTTGAAGATTTGTTATTGTTTTGAAGATTGGTAATTGTTGGTTACGATATTGAAGATTTATTTGGAATTGAAAGAAAGCTTTTTATTAATATAAAAATTTATACATACAAAGGTATGAACTTTATTATTTATTGTTTGATAAATGCATTTTTATAGTTATTTTTGATCGTTAATTCTTATAAATAAGACATTTTAAAATATATTGTCATTTTGACAATTTTAAAATATGTTTGTAGTGTATTTAGTTAGTTTTAAAAATTTTGTTTATTATTATTTAAATATAATATTTATATATTTTATTTTCTGTTACATAAAATTGTTAACCCCCCTTAAATTAAATTAAATAAAGTTCAATTGTTATAATTTGTTGAATTGTTTAAATTGTTAATTTGTTAATTATAGTTAGTACCGGTTATAATATTTACGTACACTGCGCATAGAGATCAAAGTCGCGTATTTTAAGTATGGCAACGGTTGTTAAACAGACTTGTATGGAGAGAAAGTAGAACGGTTTGAATTAAAACGCGCGTACCTTGAACTGTTTTTGTAGGGATTTTACCCATGATACACGATTTTGTAATCAAATTAAAAAAGAAAAATTGATATATCATATATCAAAAAAAAAGAACAATAAATGGAAATATGATATTCTAAAAATCCATACTTAATGGATTGAATTTGAATTAGTTTTTTTGTATTTACTTCAAAAATATAACTACATATTTTATAAATGACATCCGTTTTTTGGCTATTACAATAATTATGCCATGTTCAGGCGGTCCTTTAAAATATTATATAAACAAGAAACAACTCTATTATTATATATTTATTTATTAGCAATTAAATCAATGTTTGCTTTAAATAACAATAGTCATTCTTTGATTAAACACTATCTAATACATTCTATTAATAAACAGTAGTTTAGGATTAACGTATTAGAAAATATCTATATTAATTGGATACCCAAAGATTAACACATTAACAGTTTTATATTTAATTTAAAATTAAATGGTTAATGATGATTCTCAACCAATTTTGTTTTATTAGGTACATAATTGATTTTACTGCTTTAAAATAGTAAAAAAGGTATAAGTAAATATGTATACGTATATAAATTGCTAAAAATGAATATATTAAAGCTTTTTAAAAACAAACTCTTATTTATCGTTAAACAACATTTTCGTTTATTAAAATTAAATAATGTCAAATTGATATTCCACAACACAGATTTTTAAATAAGTGCTTCCTCAAATTTTGATATTATTGCATGAGCTTCTATTTCAGATGGTTTCACCAACCCAGGTATGGAAGTTCGTTTTTTCTTAGTAGAATAAAGCCTAAAAAATTCAGTTCAATTGAAATCAAAATATACTTTATATTATACATACCTAAGATGGGATCCAATTTTTTTATTTACTGGATAATTTTGTTTTTTATCTTCTACAATTGGAGTGTTGAGTTTGCGATTAATTAAATTTAAAGCAGAAATTTAATGATCATCAATCTTATTAAGGACCTGTTGATCTGTAATATTGACCCAGTCAGATTTTAAAAGATTTTCAATTTTATTTCTAATCTTGTCTTGAATAAAGTTAGTATTAGGTCGTTTTAAAACTTTTAAATGACATTGACATTTATTGTTGGTTTCTTCTTCTAATTCTGTTTGACTTCGTTTTTTACTATGAATTATTGGTTGTGAATTACTCATGCAAACTTTATGAATATGTTTACACATGTTATTATGTATTACAAAGTCCATACAGGTGCAAGTGTAGATATGTACACAACATGAGCAGACTGAGCATGTTAGTTTACAAGAGCTATGATTCTGTATTTCAGATGCTTTGACAAGATAGCTTCTGCCTTCGGACTGTACTTCCCAACCAACATTATTTTTGACAGCTGCCATAGACTTTGACTTTAAGGCAGTTATATATGGCTTTTGTTAATTTTGCTTATTTTAGTTGTAACCTTTCCTTTGTCTAATTTTATTCCCTTTGAAACTGTTTGTCCCTAACATACCTTAATAATACATGTATAGTTTTATCTAAACGCTTGCATGTAACACCTAAAAGTTTTAATGTACATATTACCATATATTGTGCAGAAAGGAAAAATATTTTACCCTTCAAATAAATGTATTTTAAAACCTTATGCATAGCTTCCAAGTACATGTTGGTATTAATTCCACTGCCTACACGGTAACATATGGCCCATGCTGTACATCGGTTCACGTAATTATCTACAAAATATGTTGCAAATAATTTTAATTCTGAATCTTTTGACAACAGTAAAAGAAAAGATTTCAAGTAGTCATCAAATTTGTTGATATCTGGTTCTTGCCTCGAAATGCACATTTTATAAACCTGTAAAAATGTTATTTAATCAGTTGTAACGAGTTTTTCCTATCTGCTGCTGCTTTGCTTTGTTTTTGATAAGCGTTTTTTCATTCGCCAAGCTCTGTCAACATGCCGCATACACAAAAGCTTTTTTGTTTCGGTGACATTCATCAACTCCATGCAGAAAAATATTGTTCTGCATCATCACTCATACAGGCATCAGCCTGTATATCACCAATCCTCTTCACAGCGTCAATAAAATATTTTAGTACTGGGTAATCTTCCCTATTTGTAAATAAAAAAGCTACTGGGAATCCTTCTCCAAAATCATCCACCACCAAAATGGAAATCAAATTGAAATTATATGGATTTGTCCCATGAGTTGAATTCATGCATACAATGCCCTTGCTTCCAGACTTTATGAGCATCTCAACTTGGCATTTGGTCATAATTCCCAACATAAAGTCTTCATTTTTTAGTACAAACTCAGACTGCTTAATACCTTGCATTTTTATAGTATTACACAATTATCTGAAGTTTCTGCTACTTCAGTTACCCACATATCTATACTAACATCATCATTGCAACTTTTAATGGCTTTATCGTACAAATGATATTGTTGCGAAATATTATGTATATCTTTTCCTGTTGTCAGATGTATTCGCTCGAAGTCAGTATCTACACTTTCTCTTATCTTATCCAATATCTGTACAGGTGGAGTCCCTACATTTAACTTAAATGTAAAACAAATTTAAATATTTGATATTGTACATTACCTTGCAGTATCTGAGAAGCAACCCTTTTTCTTGATTCTATAGGTAAAGGTATATGTGCTAACTTTTCATTATGATTATAATAGGTTTTAAAACATGTAACTTTTATATCAGTGGAAACTTTATTCACTACAATCGCCGATGTACAGGCAAAATCAATTTTACGAGAACCATGAGACTTAGTTACACGCTTTCTCTGGTCGGCAGGAATAAGTTTTTTTCTTCCACTTCTGTTACAATAATAATAAATAGTTGGATTCTTTTTATCTACAGTACCACATTGCCTAACCTTTTAGTTCCTGACCCCATTTGTAATTGATATTTTACTATTATTTTGGTATATGTTACTGTTCCTTGAGTAAATGACAACATTTCGTTGGAATTAGAAAATTCTGAGTTTCAGTTTCCACCAAACGTTGAAATACCTATAATAAAATTCACAAATCTAATATTGGAACTTTTACTTTCGATAGAAATTTTACATGTTATTCATTTTATAATTTTGGAAGATTACTTTTTATGGTATGCCTCAGAACAGAAACTTTTATGTAAGCGTTTTTCACATTTTTCACATTTGAGGCGAGTGTTATTTACGCAAACCACACACCTTCGTTGTTTAGTTGATATAAGCGATTTCGTGATACCATTTGAACCTTCAGCAAAGACATTGCAACAGAACGACGAAAAGATAAGTGTGTAACTTTCTGTTCTGGGTGAAGATACGTATAAAATCGGAAAGCGCCAACAATCGCCATGTTTAGTCCATTGGCGAACAGATTCCACCACCACCTCTTTGATCTTAGACGAGGCCTATAACTAGAAAGCATACGATCCAATAGGTCTACGCCACCCATTCCCTGATTATACTTCTTGATCATAAGAGGTTGAGGAAGTTCCTTGTTATTTTCTTTCTTGACGTTTGCATTTTTGTATTGGAGTCACACGATGGTGATTACTAGCTAGTGTAACGATGGAATTATCATTCCATCGAACACAAGCAACTTTCCCGTCAGATCGAAAGTCATAAGCACCACGCCCTTTTTTCTTTATTTCCTTTGCAGGAAGCAGCGGACATTTGATTCTATTTTCGCGTACAGTTCCACAAGCACGTATTCCTCCGTCTGCTAAATCACTTAGTAAGTGATAATTTGTAAAGAAATTGTCAAAATACACAACATGTAATGAAGGTTCTTGAATGATAGACAGCATCTTGTCAACAACTTGGTAACCCAAAGGCCTTGTATCTACTTTTCCATTATTTTTTCCGCAGTAGATGTCGAAATTGTATGGGTAATCATCTGAGCTACAAAGTACCTACAACTTGAAGCCAAATCGTATGGGTTTATTTCTTATAAACATCTTTGACGAGTGGTGGCCGTGGTAGGGTATCATCTGTTTGTCGATGCTCAATGTCTGATGAAATACACCGAACTGTTGGAAATTTTGGCGCAAACTTTCGTACAAAGGTTCGACTTTTGTGGCAGACAAATTATTGTTATCAGCCAGGTGAAGGTACCGTTTGATTGTTTGAAATGCGTCCCTGCTCATCGGTGCTTGTAAATCTTCTGAAGTGGACCAGTAATCTTTTTCGCCGGAGAGGTTATGATAGCCCCAAAAACTGACGAATTTCTTGATGTGTTGTTTTGAACTTGGGGTTATTTTTATCTATATTTGCATAAAGGTTTGTCTGAATAACAATTGATTCTACCATTTCAGGCGTGAAAAAAAGATTAAATATTTCATATTCTGTCTTCAGCATCATCTGTCTTCTTCCACTTTGGAAGGTCCAGAGTACGCGAACGTATGGGAAGTGGTTCTTCTTCAACATCTGAACTTTCTGAATCACTATTTTCCGCCACGTGAATTTCAAGTTCACCTGCTACATCTGATGGCATGTCTCTTGTGTCCAGGTCATTTTCATCAATATCCTCATCGTCGCTTTCAATATTACGGTTGCCAGCCTCTGGGGGCAATATGACTATGTCCAAATTTTTGTGGGATGTTGATGCTACATCCTCTGTAGCATCGGAAAGGTATATATACCTTTGCAATACACCGGATTTCTTCCTGAAAACGAAAAGAATGCAATTATATACTTATAATAATTATATATAATTATATAAGTAGATGCATTTTCAAAGATATAACTTACCCGTAGAAAGTAGAAGTATTCATAACAATTTTCTGTACACCACATTAACATAAACTTTTATTATAATACGTATCACAATATATTCTGCAAGCAACGTGGTTATTTATAAGCAACGTAGGTGTGACTGACTCAAACTGTGTTCACTTGCATAGAAATTCATACTCAGGTAAGAGGGGGTAATCCACGCCCCAACGTTCCCATTTAGGGAACTTAACAAAGAATGCAATTTTTTTACGACCAAACAATTACATTCAAAGAAAATTCTTACTGCAAATCACAATAGGCGGATTAACCTTCACTAGAAATGAAAAATCTTGTTGTATAAAATATGATTTCATTGCACAATAATTTTTGATAAGCAAAACTTATTTTTCCAAAATTTTACATAATTTAAAACCTTATAAACTATAAACCAAGTACGATAATTAAAAATTAAAAAGATATTCCTGTATTTTGAACACTATTAAATAATAATTATCAAAAATTTACGTTTCATTGCATTATTTAAATTATTTTATAATGCTTTATAAAATGTTCCCAAAAAGGGAACGTTGGGAATTAAAAAGTTAACCCATACAGACATACATCAGCTTTCTTCTGAATTCTTCCATTTGTGAAATTTGCAAATATAATAATTTTAATATTGGTTTTTTTGGCATGTACTGTTTCAAAAGGCTCCTTCCCTTGAATTTTATCATAGACTCATCCAAAGCGAGTACTTTGCTTGGCACGAGGCAGGTATTAAAAGTATTTGCGAGGTGGTCTAACAAGGGTCGTACTTTGTATAGTTTCTCAAATTGTGCTGAAGAACGATTTGACATTATGGAATTATCGTTCAAATGTAAATGCCCCAGTAACCATCCAAACCTTTTTTGAGTCATTAGGGACAAAATATATGCATCATGTAAGTCTGGGGCACTCGACCAATAGTCTTTGTAACTTGCCAAACGTTTGATGCTCATAAGTAAATTTATTCCCAAGAACGCATTCATCTCTTCTGATGTTGTCTTAGTATAAAGCTTTCCAGTTTGCATCTACTCTTGTTTAGCGTACAAATTTGTTTGAAATACTATATGTTGTATAAAATTTTCATCAAAAAACAATCGAAATAGCGTGTATGGTGTAGGATTTAAGTTGGCTATAAATGCGGGAACTCCACTGGCTTCAGTGAAAGGAGGAGGAGTTTTCGGTCTTTCTGATTTACCCCACACTGGCGGTTGTGGCGATATTTCGCCGCAAGTGTTGCTAGTGGTACATCAAAATCGGAATCGCTGTCGCTACTGTTAATATCATTAGCAACAGCAGCAACTGTCGGGTCGACATCTGAGTCTTTATTTTCCAAATCGGACAGCGATTCTTCCCCCGAAGGTAATGAAACGGCATCATTATTTTCCAACATAGCAAATAGTTCTTGTCGTGTTAATCCTACTAATTAGAACGGTAGTTCTTCATCATTGTCCATCATTATTTCCTGTACCAAAATTAAGTCGTTAGAATATTTTATCTCAATCTCCAAAAAATTCGTAAGTGTAGCGGTGGTTCAAAAATTGGACAGCTCAATCAAAGTCACATTTCTATTTATTGAAGCAGAATAGTTTCCATACAAGACATGCTACTTACGTAATAGATTATAGCGGCCACTTCAAACCTGATTTGCGCAAATTCTTTGTTGTATTTTTGTTAAAAGTCGACGCTAGAGACAGACGATAATATAACTGCGCAAGAAGTGCATAAAAATTGCAACAACTGGCGTAAAGCAGGTTCCAACGCAAAATTTTAAACATCTGCGCACGCGTTGGACTTCGCTTAGCGGTCAGCATAAGGTGGTTTAGAATTTGCGCTGCCGTCGCCGCATGAAAATATTTTTCAATCAGTGGTTCAAATTCAGTACCTTCGCTGCTGTTGGGCAAAAAAAAGGTGGTTCACTTCCTCGACCACTGCTGCGGTAAGTTATAGTTGGCAATTTTAGATGTAAATTGTTTGCCACATATATCACAAACAAACATTATTCTTTATAAGTTTACTGTTGGCGGGTTAGCAGTTTGAGGTCGTAGCTAAAAACCATACGCTTTTTGGGGCAAAGCTTACCTAATTTGTTTTCTTTGCGGTGAACAACTGACCCAACAATGTTGCAATGATTGTTAGAGTGGACTGTATAGACACAAATAAAGATTTTGAGGTACTTTAAAAACCATATATTAAAGCAATATGGCCATATAAAATGGCGCTGATGATTGAACACAACATTGACTGTAGAAGTCTTAATGAACAATGAGATGTGGGCGGAAACCGCCATAGCATGCTAAAGTTAGTGGTTGTGCGTGCGCCACTAAAATACAGTAAATGCGACGTTGCGCGTTGCACAATTTTACAAATATCAAATATACAAAGGTGTTCAAAATAGTTTACAAATTGATCGGCAGATTCAAATGTACACAAATACTAAACATGCCCCCGGCCTTGAAAGTACTAGCTTTCAAAAGAACAAGAATATAGAAACAGTTTACAAATGAATATAAATATACAATGTGAACTTAAAACTATCACTGCTGTGGTAGCGGACACAGTTTTGAAAAAGCACGCCGAACTACACCATTGTTTGTGCGTACCGACGCCACTCGCGATATGCCGTCACTGCCCGGGAAAGTTTCAGTTACTCGGCCAAGCTTCCACTGCAGAGGTGGCAAGTTAGTTTCTTTAAGCAGGACCAGCGTTCCATTCTCCAACTCTGAACGGTGCTGCTGCTACTTCGAACGTTGCTGCAACTCGGATACATACTCGAGACTCCATCTTTTCCATATTCTTTGATGAAGCTGTTGTATGTTCTGATATGATGAGAGACGAGACTGTTGTATTTCAGAGACGTCGGGGTCAGGAAGAGCTGCCAGAGGTCTTCCCACCAAAAAATGTGCAGGTGTGATAGGTTGGAGATCGTTAGGATCAGTTGACAAAGGAGTTAAGGGACGTGAGTTTAGAGTCGCCTCAACTTGCGATAACAAAGTAAAAAACTCTTCATAAGTGAGCATTGAGTTACCTAGAACTCTTTTGAGATGATTTTTTACCGATTTGATACCGGCTTCCCACAGACCACCAAAGTGTGGACTGCGTGCTGGGATAAAATGCCACTGCGTACCTTCGTTTACAAGGGCATCAGTGACACTGTCACAATTCGATTTGAGAAATGAGCTCAATTCCTTGAGCGCGGAATTGGCTCCAACAAAATTGGTACCATTGTCGGAGTAAACGTGCATGGGTTTACCTCGACGCGATACGAAACGTCTGAACGTCATAATAAAGGATTCTGTCGAAAGAGAAGTGACCAATTCCAGATGAACTGCTTTGGTCACGAAGCATATGAAGATGCACAAATAACATTTAGAGGATTTTGAGCCACGACCCTTGCGGTCTTTTATCAGAAAGGGTCCGCTATAGTCTACACCAGTTGTATGAAAAGGCGGGGCTGGCTTGATTCGTGAGATTGGCAAATTGCCCATAATAGGTTCTACAGTTTTGGCAGAAAAACGAAAACATTTTAGACATTGATGAACTACCTGTTTTACAAGGCAGCGTCCCGAAGTAATCCAAAATCTACTTCGAAGAGAGGAGAGTAACAATTGAGGTCCAGCATAGAGCATACGCAAATGTTCTCTAGCGACGATAAGTTTGGAGAGACAATGTTTACCCGATAGAAGTATAGGGTGTCTCTTATCAAAATTGAATTCCGAATTTTGGAGTCTGCCTCCAACACGTATGATGCCGTTTGCATCTAGAAAAGGATTGAGACTTATCAAAGACGAAGATCGATTCACAGGCTTACCTTGCTTAAGTAGCTTAAGGTCGTCCGGAAAAGACTGTGATTGAGAGATTTTACTAAACATGAAAGCGCTTCTCTAAGCTCTAAACATGTTAAAGGACCAACAGTACGATTTTCTGAAGGTAAACGACAATTTTTGCTGAAGCGCAAGGAATATCCGATCACTCTTTCTAAGCGAGTCATGCTAGAAAAATGTGAGATTTTTACAATGGGGTATGAGTCTTTTGTGGTAACGACTAAGGAATGAGCTTCTTTCTTAAGTTCTGGAAGAAGCTGAGAAATTGGAACGAGAGAATTGGGCCAGAAAGATTCATCTTGAGATAACCAGATGGGACCATGCCCACCATAGTCTTGAGAATTTGAGTGCTTTTGGCGCGAGGCCTCGAGACAATAAGTCTGCTGGGTTGAATTTGGTGGGTACGTGCCGCCAAATTGCATGAGAAGTGCGTTGCTGGATGTCAACGACACGATTGCAAACAAACGTTTTTAATAGATTTGGATTGCTTTTTAGCCATCCTAGAACTATGGTCGAGTCAGACCATAAATAACAACAAGAGATTTGCATGTCCAAGGCTTTCAGAACTTGCTCCGAGAGCTTGGCTAAGAGAGCAGCTGCGCTGAGCTCGAGCTTTGGAATAGTCATTGGTTTTAATGGTGCTACCTTTGTTTTAGCACATAAAGGTTTGGAAGATACATTGTGGTATTTGTCAACGGATCTTATGTAAATGCATGCACCGTAAGCGTGAATAGAAGAGTCACAGAAACCATGGAGCTGGACGTCCACAGCGTCCTTACATACAACGTGTCTTGGGATTTCGAGATCGTTTAACTCAACAATTTCTGATCTGTAAGAAGACCATTTTATTTTGATGTGTTCAGGAAGAGGGTCATCCCAAGAGATCTTTTCCAGCCACAGCTGTTGAAGCAGAATTTTTGCATTTACAGTAGCAGGTGCAAGTACCCCTAGAGGGTCAAAAATTTGAGAAATTTCGGATAGCATAGAGCGCTTGGTTATGCTTCCAATCGTAGGTGTAGATATGTTGAACATGAAACTATCTGCTTGGAAAGACCAAATCAATCCAAGAGTGGAAGTGTGCTCGTCAGCACCAAATTCGAGAACGCCAGGGTGGACATCCGTGTCAGGAAAGTCCGCTAGAATACGAGGATCATTAGAGATCCACTTACGAAGTTTGAAACAACCTGAGCGCAAAACATTGGAGAGGTCCAAGCAAATCTTGTGTGCTTGGGAGATATCATCGGCGCCTGTGAGTAGGTCGTCGACATAAAAATCATTTTTTATGATCTGTGAAACTTCAGGGTTAGAAACCTCACAATCAATTCCAAGTTGGTACAGACAACGTATAGACAGGAAAGCAGCAGATGCGGTCCCATACGTCACTGTATTGAGATCAAATGATTCGATCGGTTCTGATGGAGAAGACCTCCATAGAATACGTTGAAGTGGCCTTTGACTAGGCTCAATCAACACTTGTATGTACATCTTCTCGATGTCAGCCGAAATAGCATAAGTATACTTGCGAAAGCGAATTAATATGGAGAACAAATCTTGTTGAATAGTTGGGCCAACCATTTGAATGTCATTCAAAGATTGCCCGGAGGTGGTTGCAGAAGAACCATTGAAAACGACACGAAGCTTTGTCGTTACACTAGTTTCCTTGAGCACGTCATGGTGCGGAAGGAAATACGAAACTTGATTTGTAGAAGAATCAGACACACTCATGTGTCCCAAATCTTGGTATTCCTGCATGAAAGCAGAATATCGCTTAGATAGGTCTGGATTAGCTTGGAGACGATGCTCCAGCGAAAAAAATCGTTTTTGTGCAATGTCCTTGGAGTCACCAAGACATTCAACCGAACCCTTGAGAGGTAGCGAAACAACAAATCGTCCATTTGTGTCTCTAGATACATTTTGCTTAAAGTGTGCCTCGCAGGCACTTTCTTCTGAAGAGAAAACCTTTTCCTCGGGTAGCTTTCTTCCAAAACTTTGAGATGCGATCTGGAAGATCATCCAGAACGCTTACATGACAACGAGATTGAGAAGGTATCATGGTACCAACTTCACCAGATACTATCCAACCAAAACGAGTTTTTTGAAGTATTGGTGCGTGTGGACCCAATCGGACCTGGCCAACACACATCAACGAGAAGAATGCTGTGGAACCGATCAACATATCGATATTACCAGGTTCACAAAACAATGGATCAGACAAATTGATATTGTCTGGAATTCGAAGACTTTTGCGATCTATTTGAACACTGGGCATGGTGCCAGTTATTTCATCTAGAACCAAACAAGTGAGATTTAATTGGAAATTAGTATGATTTGAACGAACGGCAACATCACCCTTTGAACGAATAGAAGAAGCGGCTTGGTTTAAGCCCGAAACTAGAGTGTTGGCATCTTGGATGCGCAGATTTAACCTTTGAGCTAGGTCAGTACGTATGAAATTAGACTGCGAGCCTGAGTCTAGCAAAATGCGGATAGTGTGCTCTCTTCCGTTAGAATCTAGGATCTTTGCGGAAGCAGTAGGCAACAAAACTTGATAAGTATTTGTACAAAAAGCTGAAATGCTTTGGTTAGAAGTAGCAGGAGTCTCTGCTGAGTTTGCAGTGCCTGGCTGTTCTTCCCTGTCGACGATAGAATTGGACTCAATGTGTAGAAGCGAATGATGCTTGGATTTGCACGCGCGGCAAGTATACCTAGAAGCACATTGAGGCTTGTAATGACCTTTGTGAAGGCAATTGAGACATAGTCTTAATTCCTTAGCTTTGTTTACTCTGCGATGAGGAGATAACTTGAGAAATTGTTCACATGAAGCAATCGAATGAGAGTTTTTGCAAAGCACACAAGTTGGTGTGTTTGCTACAAAAGATTTCGAAGAATGTGGTTTTGGTTTCGTAGGGATTACCTTGGCCTCTAGCTTTGGTTACAAGCTATCTAGAAGATTTGCGTTATTGGTCAAAAAACTTTTGAATTCATTGAGAGTTGGTAAATCATTATCAGAAACGTTACGTACAGTTTCCCATTGACGAGAAGTGACAGGATCAAGCTTTCTTGACATAACATAGATCATAACCGTTTCGAAGAGTTGTCCATCATCAGCTAGAGAACGTAAAACTGAGATGTGTTTGAATAACGCGTCAGAAAATTGCCTAAGCATATTAGAAGATTCCTTAGTGCAAGGTTCCAGATCTAGAATAGATTTCAAGTGATTTCTCACAAGCATACGGGGTTGATCATACCTTGAACATATAGATTGCCAGGCAACATCGTAATTGTTGGGCGTAAACTCTAAAGATTTGATAGTTTGCGCTGCTTCGCCAGCCAAGCTAGCCTTTAGATAATGTAGTTTTTGAATATCGTCAAGATCTTTATTGGAATGAATCAAACTATTAAAAATGGCTTTGTACTCAAGCCAAGATTCCGTCTGACCAGCAAAGTGTGGAATTGTGATCTTTGGTAGATTAAAAGTGGGCGTTTTGTGAGAACATTTACTTTTTTGCCCAGAACTAGAAGACGAAGGGCTCTTAGACCCCTTATTCGAAATACTACGAATGTTTGTTAAAAGATCTTGAGCTATAGCGTTTAGATTGAAAAACGAATTTTCGAATTGTGTTTGATAATCGAATTCCGTTTCGATTTCTTTAGATAATTTAAGGATTTCGTTATGAATTAGATCAAACTCTGCGAGTAAAGATGAATTTACTTGAAGGCGGTTCTCAATTTCAAGGACCTGTGAATTTGTTACATTATCGAGTTCTAATACATTAAACTTTTCTAGAAAAGTTTGGAAACGTGTGATTTTTGCTTTTAAAGCTGATCGTAATTTCTTTAAGTCTTCCATCTTAAAGGATTTAGACAAACAACAAAATGCGATTGTTATTACGACGAAAAAAGCGATAAAAATACTACAAAAGGGCAAATATCTGTAACGACGAAAAAGCAATAGATGAACGTAAACAATTATTACGTAAGATTGAAGCCCTTTGTGAACGAAAATACGCAATAACAAATTATACCTACATAAACGTAATTGTGTTTTTCAAATTAAACAAAAAATGCGTAAAATGAATTCAAAGCGTTATTAACATGCATAAAATAAAATAGATTTGATACAAAATACTTTGACCTTTGTTAATGCAAGCGATAAGATTAGAGTAAGAAATTTATACGACCTGTGGTTTGGTGACGTAATTTTCACCTTGAACTCAATACTTCGTGTTGAAACCATGTATTTCTTGTGGCAGAAAAATGCTGCGCTTTCTTTTTTTTGCGTTTGTAGATTCTTCATAAAATGCGTGTTGGTGCGATGATAAGCTTTACGGAGCTTTAGGAGGCGGCGTCCTCGTGGCTATCAGATGCACTCGTAAATGATGCAGATAAATGCCAAACGTTGCGATTGCTTTAATTGTATTGATTGCTGATCTATCCGACGAGAAGGATCAAATGTTGGCGGGTTAGCAGTTTGAGGTCGTAGCTAAAAACCATACGCTTTTTGGGGCAAAGCTTACCTAATTTGTTTTCTTTGCGGTGAACAACTGACCCAACAATGTTGCAATGATTGTTAGAGTGGACTGTATAGACACAAATAAAGATTTTGAGGTACTTTAAAAACCATATATTATGGCCATATAAAATGGCGCTGATGATTGAACCAAGGAGGTTATAAGAATTAAGGAGGGAGTTTAAGTAAACTTATTTGACGCCGAAAAGTATATATAGGCAACTTGTCAACCATGACCATGTTTTACTAAGAACGGTGCGAAAAGAATTGTGCCAATTGTCGTTTTATTGATTTATTTCGTGTTTATTTCGTCTTGTTTGTGAGTTGTAAATAGTGGTTTCTGTGGTTAGTTATTTGTATGTGTTAATAAGGGCTGATAAACATTAATAAGTACCGGTTTATAATAATTATAAGACAGTTTTAGTTTATTAATGTATATATTAGTATTTTAAGCAAACATTAAGTGATTTTTGGGTGTTTCATTGAAGTTTTAATTACTTACAATCAGTATGGTAGGGTGTTCAGCATATGGATGTACAAGCCGTAGTAGTAATAGAAGTTTAAAACAGAAAACATGTGAAGAATCTACACATCGAATAACATTTCATTTGTAAGAAATTGTTTTAAAATAACTTTGTTTTTTATTATAAATTTTGTTTTATAGATTTCCTAAGGATCAATTAAGAAGGGAACTTTGGGTAATAGCATTACGAAGAAAAGATTGGACACCTACGATCAACAGCGTTGTATGTTCATTACACTTTACTGATGATTGTTTTGATCGCAGTTCTCAAAGTATCACTCGATTACGAAATGATGCAGTACCTACAAAATTTGAAGCTTTCCCATCATATTTAAAACTGGTACATATCAAAGTAGAATATATCCTTGATAGAGTTCAAGGCTAAATATAAATTTTGAAAGCAAATGTTTATTAAAATTCTTGCATTTCTCAACTTATTTTTTAAAATAGTATGAAATTTTACTGTATTTTCTGTATCTAGGTCCCTAAGCAGCAAAGAAGACTTCTTAAGCGTAAACGTATTGATGTATCAGCTTCTCCTACTGTACTTGCTGTTGTAAATGAGGAATGTTTAGATTGTCCTGGTCCTTCAACTGTTCTATCAACAAATATCAAAACAGTGGAATCAAAGTCAACTTCAATGTCTCCAATGAGCAGATATAGATTTCAATCACCAACTAAATTACAAATATTAAATTCTATGAAGGAAATGAAATTGAGATATAAAAAGCAAATTAAATCTTTACAGCAAGTTAAACGTCGGCAAAATAAAAAAATTGCTTCCATTAAAAATGTGATTAATACTTTAAAAAATAAGAATCTTCTTATTGAAGATAATATTACAGTATTAAGCAATATAGTTGGACCGGGAAGAGAACTTTTAAAAAGGCAGTTACTAAAATCAAAATCACGCACCCCTAAAATTTATAATCCGGAACTTCGAAAATTTGCACTTACATTGCACTATTACTCTCCGAAAGCGTACAACTATGTACGCAGCAGCTTTAATTCATGCTTACCACATCCAAAAACGATTACCAAGCGGTATAGCAACATCAATGGTGATCCTGGGTTTACGTCTGAATCTTTTTCTGCTATTCGTCAAAGAGTAAGTCAGTCGGAGCATAGCATTTTATGTGCATTAATTATAGATGAAATGGCAATACGAAAACATGTAGAATATGATGGAAAGAAGTTTCATGGATATGTAGATATGGGCACAGGCTTGGATGGTGATGATAGATCTATATGTAAGGATGCATTAGTGTTTTTAATTGTTAGTATTAATGGTTCTTGGAAAATTCCTGTAGGCTATGTTCTCATAAATGGTATCAATGCAGAACAAAATGTAACCTTGTCAAACAATGCTTATGTTTAGCACATGAGGCAGGAGTAAGAGTTGTTTCTCTAACTTTTGATGGCACATCGAGCAATATGACAATGGCAACAATGTTAGGATGCAATTTAGATATAAGTAAAAAAATTTCTACATATTTTAAGCATCCACTTACAGAAGAAAAGGTCTACGTATTTCCTGATCCATCCCATATGTTAAAATTAGTACGGAACACTTTGGGCGAAAAGAAAATCATTTACGATGACAAGGGAGAACTTATTTTATGGGATTACATTAACAAACTACATAATTTACAGGAAATTGAAGGTGTTCATCTAGCAAATAAAATAAGGTCGGTACATATAAACTTTCATAAACAAAAAATGAAAGTTCGACTTGCATCTCAATTATTCAGCAAGTCTGTCGCAGATGCCCTTCATTTTTGCACAAATATATTAAAATTGAAGGAGTTTGAAGGTTGTGATGCTACAATAAAATTTATTAGATATTTTAACAACATGTTCGATATATTTAATTCATTACACTTGAAGCAGTGTGGTTGGAAAAAACCCATGAATCTTAACAACTGTAAGCAAGTGAACGACTTTTTAGATGAATGTACTGAATATATTATAAACTTAGGCACAACAAGAAATGGAGACAAAATAATACATTCAAATCGTAAAACAGGTTTCCAAGGTTTTATTATTTGTTCCAAAAGTTTAAAAGAACTTTACAATGAAGTCTGCGAAGAAAAAAAATTAATGAAGTATATTCCTACATATAAAATTAGCCAAGACCACATCGAAATTTTATTTGGCGTTATTAGAATGCGTGGTGGTTGTAACAATAATCCCACCAGTAGGCAGTTTCAAGCAGCCTATAAAAAAATTCTTGTGCACACTGAGTTAAAATCTACTCCTTCTGGAAATTGTGTACCATTGGAAGAAATATCAATCCTTCATTGTAATTTAAAACCTGAACTTCAAATTAATGTATCAACCCATGGATACAGAACCAGTCAATCGGAGGTTTCTGAGATTCAGTTGGTGAATGATACTGATCATACATATATTTCAACACCTCAAGAGCTATCAGAATTTTCTTCACAAGTTGTGCAATACATTGCAGGTTTTGTTGTACGAAGTTTATGCAAAACACTGGTGTGTGAAGAATGTGTAAGTGCTTTAATAAATTACAGTACACCGAACCAATGTTCACTAATTACTGTAAAAAATCAAGGTGGTTTAACATTTCCATCTAATGATGTCATTAATATATGTAAAAAAAGCGAAAAATGCGTCAGGCAAGCACTTGCTGAAAGTGGCGGTCGCTTTCTTTTCAAAAAATTCACATCAGATCGACTTTCTAGCATTGTTTTAAAGGATTATTTATATAAAGATATTTTTGAATGTTTAAAGTGTCATGTATTAAATCAATCGCCATTAGACAATCATATAGTATTATTAATTAAAGCTGTGTCACAGAAATATATAGATATAAGATTTTACTACATTGCAAAGAGGAGTTTAGATAACTCTGAAACAAAGAGACAATTATACAACAAATTAATTTTATTTCAAGGACAGTAATGTTTTTTTTATGTATTCAGTCTATATAAATGTACTTATTTATGTAATCCTACTTTTGTGTTAAGTGTTCTTATATGTTTCAATTCATTAATGTATGCTTAAAAAATCTGCGTGATATAACTTTTCCTAAATAAAAATCTATTTCGTCGAGCATCTACTTATTGTAAAAATGGTCATGGTTTGCGGGTTGCATAACGATTTCCCCTTACCCCACACGGCTTCAGTTTTATGCGTCTAAAATAGTAGGATTGTTTCCCTCCATATTTCTTAAAAACCTCCTTGGATTGAACACAACATTGACTGTAGAAGTCTTAATGAACAATGAGATGTGGGCGGAAACCGCCATAGCATGCTAAAGTTAGTGGTTCTGCGTGCGCCACTAAAATACAGTTAATGCGACGTTGCGCGTTGCACAATTTTACAAATATCAAATATACAAAGGTGTTCAAAATAGTTTACAAATTGATCGGGAGATTCAAATGTGCACAAATACTAAACATTTACAATACAACATAAAAATCAAGTATTACTATAAAAGGTCATGTTTAGTTTCACACAAAGAGTTTGACAAAAGGACAAATACACATGAAATTAGCAGCGTTATAATCAGTGTTCTAATTGGTAGGAGACTTTCTGCAACTAGACGCTCGTTACCGGATTGTTTTCATATTTAATGAGGTGTGTGAAGTTAGCCTCGAGGATAGAATTCGGTATGCGTGTAACGAAACGCAGTAAGAAAATTACATGGTGCTTGTATTTAATTAATAACAGTTTTAAATGTATTGGTGACCGCAATTTATAACTACAGCCAAATAATAAAGCAACATTTTATGCATAATTGTACAAAATTTCAAACAAATTCATTCAAAAATAAATTAATTACGGAACCTGTAAGACTTGACCGCGTCTTACGCGGCGCGAACGCACTATGTCGTAGAGACTTTTATTATTATATTGTATAAGTATTGGTGACCGCGATTTATAATTACATTACAACATTTAATAAACAAATTAGTTGCGATGTCGTCCAACTTTTTCTAAAGGCCGAGTGATCATTATATTTTCTAAACGTCAAGTTTGTACATACATACGTATATATAAAGAAAAAACAAAAATTGTTTAAACAAGTTTGAATTCCTTAGTGTAAGCAAGGTCATTGTTACGGAACTATTTATAGCTATTTGCACTTATTCAATAGGTAATAAAACAACAATGAGTATATTATTACAAAGCGTACTAAGTTGATTAACGTTATTATCTAGTAACTTTTACGTCATATCCTGCCAACTAATGCGATTTTAAAGAATAAATACAAAAATTTCAATATTATAGTACATTACCATGACGTCATTTTAATTATTTCAGTATTTCGATCAAATGTTCATCTGAAGGTTTAAATTCTTCCAAACTATTACTGAACTCTACCGATTTTTAGAATAACAGCAAAGCAAAATAATAATTTAGAAGCCTCTGCGCAGAAATGCACAGGGTTGTCATATCTGCAAATAAAATCACAGAGGTAAATAGAAAAATGTACAAAAACGATAACCGAACTAAATTATACTAATTTGTGAGTAAGGACTTTAACAGTTGTAAACCACGTTTATTCAAGTTTATTCAATAATAAGCAAAATGTCAAAACATTTATTTGTCATATAACAGCAAGTGATTACCTTTCCATTAAGTCATCAATATTTTTGATTATTTCAAAATGAATGTCGCACATTCTGATACGTCCTATAAAGTAATTACAAAATGAATAAAGTTAAAATTAAATATTAAAATACTTACGATCTGTTACGCGTCTAACAAAATTGTTATATTTTTCTATTGTTTTTTGTTGCGTTTTACTTCCATAGGGTAACGGCGGGAGTGTACATATAACAATGTTATCCACACGTAACGATTTTAGGGAAGATAATAATCTTAACAAAGGAATCTTTATAGAATAGAAAGGCAGTTCTGAAAATTAAATATAATATAATATAAATATATTACAGATACATTACATTTAATGAAATCTGGTCATTTACCCTCAACACATCATTCGTCCCTATCATTACGTATACTTCTTTTGCAATAGTATAATTGTATTTTTTGTTTTTACAACGTACAACCCGTTTTTGTAATTGCGAGATTGCTTGGCCTCCTATCGCTAACTCACAGTATAATTTTTTATTTTGACTGTGAACTTCCGTCATGTGTGAGTAAGGTCTATTAAAAATTTTTACTAATAAGCGACGGAAGTGGAATCTCCCAAAAAAGAAACTTCTTTCTGAAACAAGACAGATAATAGTAAATTGATATGAAACCGTAAATCACAAATTACAGCATTTCATATAAAAAAACATACTTACATCACGAATTATCAGCATCTTGAAAGTTCCACTAAGTTATTTGACAATGTTGGAATGCATATAAATATGTCAAACACAACTTTAAAGAATTAAAAAATAAATTTATTTAAAAAATGAGGGCGTGTACTAGTGTACACATGTAAGAAGTGAAACTTCTTTATGCCTTATTTTTCGCAAAATGATCTACATGCAACTTTTCAGAAATTAGTTAAATAAAGTTAAATTAGATAAAGTTTAAATAAACAAAAGGATTTTATTATCATAGACATGAATACAAATAATACAATTATTTCACTTTAACTTTTTGCTACTAAGATTATTACAGCATTTCATTAATTGTAATAGAATTATTACTATCATTGTCATCGTTATTATATATTTTTGTAATTAATGGCTTATGGTAACTGAAATATGAAATTGAATCTACAAAAATTATTTAATTGATTTACAAAAATTAATAACATATTTCAGAATTTATACTCTATGTCAATTAATTCCACCCAAGTATTAGAAAAATAGATATAATTACTTACTTTTGTTAAAAATCCACTGGAATTAGAATTAAAATAAAGCCTTTGATTTTGTTGATCACTTTAGTATTGATATATTATTTATCACGTCGCTATTGCGTTTCAGAAATAAAAAAAGATGGCGCGTAACGGAAAAATGTGACGCGTAACCGAAAAAAAGATGGCGCGTAACGGAAAAATGTGACGCGTAAAATGTGACGGTAAATTTTTTTCCAACGCCGATAAAGAAGTTTCACTTCAAAAATTACAAAGTTAATGTTTGGAGAACACTATGTTGTACAATTATGTTTTAAAATTAATTTGCGTTTCCATTTATTAACTCGGGAAAAATTGTTAATAAAGAGATTTCGTCAATAGCCTAGATTAATGTCACTTACATATTGCAATAAATTTCTTAACGTAATAATAAGCAAAAAGGAAGTATTAGTCAATTATAAAAGTTGGAAAATTAGTGATGATTTATACAAAAGGTTATTGAATTCTAATATAATTATATACGATGGAAATATTTTCAACTTATACACAGTTCTAAAATTTCTAATTGGGAATTCTTGCCTTTCTATTGGATAATACAAAGAAAAAGGAAGTTGTAAACAGTCTAATTACAAATTGTTAACCTTGTATTTGGTGAATACAATGGAATGCGAATTTTAAATTTGTATATTGTGGTATCTGCTTTTGAACTTTTTGTGCAAGCGTGTCACGAAAAAAGAGCGCGGAAATAAAGGCGCAAGAAGTAAGAGCGCGCGAAAATTAATCGCGGCGTGGTATGATCGATATGAAATCAGAGCGATACGAAAAATGAGCGTCGCGCCATGAATGAACGTCACGTAGGAACGGTGATAAAAAATGAATTTGTTGGTACAAAATTAATAGAATTACAATAATTATACATATGTATCAGAAAGTATAATAAACATAAAAGACAAAGAATTTTTTTTATTGATATAATGACATCAATGAATAATGAATAAACATAATAGGTTTAATAATTAAAATTTTTACAATAATTATACATATCAGAAATTATAATAAACACAAAACACAAAGAATTTTTTTAGCTATATAACATCACTGAATTATGAATAAAAAAAAGTAATAATAGGTTTAATTAAAGAAAAATTTAAACATTCATAGTGAAATTATGTGCCAATCCACGTAAGTAGTCTAAAATTGGTCTATTATTATAGTCTTCAACAATTCGTTTTATCCTAGCTGCACAATCACGGTATACTTTTCGGGGACGTGTTCTTGCTTCTCCTGCGACTATCTGTTCAATTCTCACTTCGTTCAAGTGTTGCTCTTTCTTTAAACAATTAATAAATTTCCATATAGTCGGATGACAAGCACCTACCACCTCTGAAAATGCACGATGCCATCCTTCTAGCGAATTGTTTGTTTTAGGTAAATCATTTAATACTGCATCATAACAATTCCATAAATCTATTGAAAAAGTGGGTGCTCGTCTTTGCCCTCTTCGAGTTAATCTACCAATCCATAAGTCCTCAAAATAATCAAGAAGCGGTTGTAACAGTTCTTCATTTTCAGAAAAATAATTGCTCCCCAACAGCTGTGTAAACGCTTCTATTACGTTATTAGTAGGAACAAACGCCAAACTTAATAGCGTTCTTAAATTTAGAGCAAATTCAACGTCATTTATGTACCGTATTCTAATTTCTCCTTCGTTTTGAATTTTTCTCCAAACACATTGTCCAAAATGAAAAAAGCATCCGCGGTTCACAGAATTAGGAAATTGTCGAGTAAAATATGTAATCGATGCTATTTCAAAATCCGTCAAGAACGATTCAGGGTTTAAATGTTGATTGAGATTTTTTAATATTTGAAAAAACGAATCATAGGTTGCAGCACTTTTATTAGGCAAAAGAGCAAAAACAAGCGGAATATTGACGTTATTACGAAGACCATGAATCGTATATAGCTGTGCAAATAACGGCGGTGAGGTTTTAAAAGTACCGTCTCCAAACCAGTGATGCTGATTGGAAAGCAGTTCCAAATTACGAACGGTTGAGAAAACTAAGATGCGATTGTCTACTGGACCACTATCATGTAATAAAAACCATTATGAGTAAATTTGTATTCATTTGGAATTTGAAGATCCAGTAAAGTCGTTGGCATTGGTAAAAATCCATTATTGCGCACTCGAATATTTTGCACTGTTCGCTTCATCGTATTAATGCTGGGAAGCTGTCCAGATACAGCTTGGCTTATGTTGGCTGTCGCTAAGTTAATCACCTCTTGGGTATTATTTGATGTGGTTTTTGCAATAGTCCGAATTTTACCTCTAACTTCTTTTGCCTTTACTTTAGCCAAGTTTTGGATATGGTTGTGTGCTGTATACTTCACCACAGTATCATTTTTTGTATGACATCGTCCACGACAACCATGTGTTTGATATTCGATACACTTCCACATAATTTTATTATCACTGCCCACTTTTTCTTTGCGAAACAAATATCCGTCATATTTAAGTAAATTTCCATCTTTTTGACTTTTAACGTATTCCAATGGCATAGTTGAAATTTACAGACCGTACACTACACCAACGTTTATGTATCAGATGTATGTAAAAACTAATTTAACACACTTCAAATACCTGTCTTTTATAGTTCAAAAACAAAAGACGGTTTTCAATAAAAAGAAAAATTACATTTAGAACAGGTTTTATGGGGAATACGAAATATGTTTACAGGCATCTATCTAACTAAATAGTAATAGGTAAATTTCTATTATTGTATTCAAAAACAACAGAATGTATCAGCTCCTTAAAAAAACAAAGGATAAAATCCTTTAATTGTTAGATGTCCATAGACCTTACTCATTTGTTGCAATTATACTATTCAAAAAACTATAGTATTGGATAAACACAATGTCTGCCTAATATTAATTTAATTAGCTATTACAGATCACAGCAATTTTACAGATAGTATTTTCAACGAAGCCAAATAAATATTCATTAAATTCTTTATTTTATTTTACGTTTTTGGTTATTTTGATTTTCCCGTTATTGTGCTTTTGTGCAAAACTTTTATTTCGCAGCGCTCTTTCTGTAGCCGCTTTTATTTCGTGTACGCGCCTATTTTTCTTTCGCTCTTTTCGTGCAACGCTTTTATTACGCGTCGCCTTTTCTTCTTCGCCTTTTTTTCGCGCGCTCTTTCTGTAGGCGCTTTTATTTCGTGTAATCTTGTGCAAGTGTGTCACAGTGCAGTGCTACTAAAAGGAAATAATCCATGCAAAATGTCGAGTGCAAAAAAAAAGTAATGTTTCCGAGGAGTTGGCGAAATTTTTAGCTAACAAAGTTAAAAAATTAGAAGATTTGGACGGTGTCGGTTACGGTTATGGATCATTGTTTTCGGAAGCCAGTCTACATATCTTCCATACCGACATCCCCAGTAAGCGATTTCAGTTATATAGAAGATGGAGAAGAAATATCGGTAACGTACATAAATTGTTTACTGATTTCGTGGCTATGAATCAAGGAATGATTGAAAAAGTATGTACAGTAAATTTATCGGAAAGTAAATCCACTTTGAATAAATTCCCGATGTTGTTAGATTCTACTCCAAGTTCTAGTCCACCTACGTTAAGCGATTCTGTTGTTGTTCATAATACAAATTCTCGTGTTGTTTTGGATAGTTCCTTTTTAAGTAATCAAATAGATCAAACATCTTCAAACACTTTCTCGTTTAGAATGCAGGCTAACACAATTTATAATGAAAATTTTTCTTTTAAAAAAGATTTTTTGTATTATCTTTGTCAGACAATTATGTCATTTTATTCAATTTGCGCACTATACGTTAGGGACAAGAGAATAAATCCTGTAGTATACACAAACAAAAACACTACAGGCGGATGTAAACTTATTAAATTTTAAAACTGTACACGATATTCCAAATAATGATGTTGCTAGAAAAATTAAATCGGAACGCAATTGTGAAAACGATCTATCGCGTGATGATTTTACAAGTCTTTCATTAATGTTTGAAGCGCAACAAGAATTATATATACATTTTTATAAAACTTCGCATATTGTTGTGTATCTACATTTAGATTGGTGCTATACATTAATTTTTGAATTGTTCGCAAAAAATAAAACGCTAACTTTATATTTGGACTGCACGGGTACTGTATTTAGAAAACTCAGCGTAAATAGTAAGCGAGTGTTTTATTATGCTGGTGTTACTCATTATACTCTAGAGGGAACCAATAAGTCAATTACTTTACCACTATTTGAGATGATTTCAAATTCGCATACTTCCAACACCATTGGAAATTGGCTTAATTACATGTCTTATATATAGTTATCTATAGAAATTGCCATTTAGTAGTGTAGTGACCGATTTCAGTTGGGCTCTTCTAAATGCTTCCATTACCGTTTTTTCGGATATGTCTGTTCTGCAATATCTGCAACGTACACATACTTTATTACGGGAATCTTCGTGGGATAGTTGTTTTATCACAACCCATGTGTGTTGCGCGGATTTTATAAAAATTGTTGCAACCGATAGTAAAAGAATAGCGGGAAAAGACAAGGTATTAAATAAATTTTTAATAAGGGCTGTAGCAAACAATTTCATGTTAGCAGAAATTTGTCAGTGTAAACAGATGTTTTCCGACTTTGCTCTCATTTTACAGAGCCAACGTTTGACGGATAAAGTGAAAGAGACGATATGTAGATTTGTAAATTGCCAAATTAGTAGTGAAGAATATGATGTAACTGAAGATATTAATATTAAAATACTTTATACGCTCGAAGTCCCTTTTACGTAGATTTTTTGCAAATTAAAGAATTGGTAGCGGAAACGAACGAAAATCATTCATACCTAGAATTAAATAAGTGTTTAAATTATTAATTAAACGACCACGAAAACCTAACCTACGTCGCGAGTTACAATTAACAAAAGAAAAGTGGAATAAAAAACGTACACGTGAGAATGTTCACCTTAGTTGGAAAACCCGTAGGATTAAGTTGGCTGATCTGGAACCAAAGACAAAAAATGACCCACCCACACACGTTAGCGGACGCGATGTTGCATCAGCAAATTCAAATTTTTTTGGCAATGGAATCTTTAAATATCATTTGTTCTACAAACAACATCCGAAAACAAGTGCCTTCATAGGAAAGTATCTCTTTCAAAACTTTTATTACAATGATTTAGATTTCTACAATTTTTGTACTTTGAATCCAGGAGAATGGGTTGCGTCTTTTATAATTGATCTGTTTACTCCATTAGTAATTATGAACAATGAAGATTATTTTCCACTTACATATACATACATCCTCAGATGATTTAACTACTTCGAACGATTCTTTAATAAGTCTTAGATACGTTGAATCTAATAAAATCATATTCATTCCGATTTTGAAGAGCAGTCACTGGTTTTTATTAGTTGCTGACGGTAAAAATAAGGAATTTTACGCGATGGATAGTAGTATTAATTTTAGATCGGAAAAATCTACTTATTACAAGGCATTTATAACAATTTTAAAAAATTTGTTAATAGATATCACTTCGTGGAAAGAAATTTATGTTAAATGTCCCAAACAAACAGACGGAAAACATTATAAAAAATGACGGGAAATATATCTATATACGAGAAAGACTTTAACCCCTGTGAATACCGTATTTATAGTCAGAACTTTTTTTTGAGTCAGTCCATGCCATTACATAATAATTGTATGTACTGTTCTAGAGACGGGGGGTAGCCATGTTTTCATCTAGTTGGTTTGGATGTAATCAATGTAAAACATGGATAATTTCAGAGACGATGGAAGACGTTATTTGTTGCAATAAAGCACGCAGAGGTTCGGAAGGTTATTGGGTGCAATGCGACATTTGCAATAGATGGGTACATTTTAATTGAATCCGCAACACTGAAATTAATCCAGACGCGTACAAAAGTCAATCATGTCGAATATGTGTAGAATTTAACACGAACACCGCTTCTTATCTGGAAAAATCTGTTCGAAAAAATGCAAGGGTTCAGGCCTCCCTTACATCATAATTTTCCTAATTTTTATCAAATACCATAATTTCCTATTTTTTTCCTACTTCCCTACATTGATTCCTAATTTTAATTTTTTTTTACTTCGTCTTCGGATCCTCCGAGTTTGTGCGCACAGGGAATAAAAAGAAATTATTTCCATTTACGTGACTGGACTCGATGCATACGAGCCGTATAAAGTGAAAGTGAGATAGAGAGATTTGTGTTAATTTCGGCTCGACTGTCTTCGTTTTCTGTAAAGTTTTATCACGCTTCACGTAGCGCATGACAGAATTGCGCGCTTGTTTGGGTTCTTTTAGTGTTTATTGTTGTTTGGAAACTTCAAGGAATCATTTCAATCTTATTAAATTGCATCATCATAAGTACCGTTGAAGTTGTGAGTTTGGTAGTGTAGGTATAAGGATTTAATTTGTACAGGGTAGGAATATTTTAAGGTTATTTATAAGCGATGATGCTAGTAGTATAGTGAGGCCGGTTCTAGCGCAAATTTTCGCGCGTTTTTTAAAAAATTTGAATTTCGTGTAAGTTCGGTTGAGATCATATTTTCTTCGACTGTGTTCGTGTGCGCTCATAATTTTCGGACCTATTGTGGTGGGGGAATCGTAAAATATCGTAAAAATCATTTCGTTTCGGGTATGCTCGGATGTAGGTCAGTCGATAAAGATTGTAGTCATGGTGTGTGATTGATTTCCATTGATATTTTTCATATATTTATGGTTACTATTACATTTAAATATTGTGTCTTCACTTACATTTTTTTTTTAATGTTACAGTGTAGACATTACAAAGAATGTGCTTATTTGATAATTTCTTCACCTACTTTTATGTTGCCATACGGTAAAATTTCGGTTTTGCAAATTACTGTAAATATTATTAAATATATAAGTAATATGTATCAGAATATATATAAAAATAATAATCCAGTATCCAATAAAATTTCGGTTTTGCAAATTACTATAATTATGAAATGTATGTAAAGAAAATAATTAACTGTTTTATTTTTAACATTAATTATAGGTATTTGTATACAACAAATGGTTACTATTACATTTAAATATTGTGTTTTCACTAACATTTTTTCCAATGTTATAGTTGTAGACATTACAAAGAATGTGCTTATTTAACAATTTCTTCACCTACATTTATACTGCAGTTATAGACATTCCAATGAAATTATTACTTTGCAATTCTGCGCTTTTAATTACAATATTTATGTTTGTATTATAATGTGTTAAAGATATAAAATTATACTACATCAAATACCCATGAAAATGATTTATTACGTTTGAAAATATTTAGCATCTGTAATAAGAATAACTTTTATCTGTTCATCATTGAACAATTTCCATATAATTTAAAAATTATCTATTTATAGGATTACTTATTTGAGTGCAAGAAGTCTATTAACAGACTATTAATATAAAATTAAATGTTTTAGTAAAATTTACCATTTGGAGATCAAGTGGTTAAGAACTATCATGATTTTTAAAGTTTAGAAGACAACAGATTTATGGTAAGAAAACACTGAAAATTCCATTTGAAATGAAAAAATAACGTTTTTTATTATATTTTTTTTTTAAATTAAATTTTACAAAAACTAAACTAAACTAACCTAAATCAATATTTATACCTATACTAAACTAATACTATACTTATTCATGTAGTCCTCACTTAATCTTAATTCACTAAATAATTGTTTTTGTTTTATTAAGTCTAGTTTATATTGTTTTTCTGTTTTCACTATTTCACTTTTAAGTTTTAACATTAAGTTTTTATTAGCACTACAACGTTTTTCATTATAAATAATCCTAGATTTAAGGTCTTTATAATTTTTTTGCATTTCGATTACAAATTGTCTTTCAATTTTTAACACTTTACTATGCCCAACCAAAAGACCACTTTCCTCCTCCTCTTCACCCTCATTTCTCCTCACACAATTCTTCCGCTTAGATGGCTTATTAGGAGGTTGATCCTGCGACTCGATGAGTATACAGTCACTATCACTATCAAGCGACTGAAACAAAATGAAAGATGCAATTTAATAAAAGAAAATTATAAAACAAAAAAATTATTTACCTTGCTTGTATCATTTTCAACCTGGGGAACAGAACGAGATTGAGGATTCGGAAACATCTGAAATAACAAGTTATTAATTAAAATGAATTTTGTAATGCAAACAAATTAGCTTACTTGGTCGTCCACAAACAAGTCATCTAAGATCATCTCAGGCTGTAAAAAAATGTTATTAGCATTGGTTATAAAATGATAATACCTATTATTAATTACAGCAAACTTCAAAATATGAACAAATATAAGTAATAATTCCGTTTACCGAATTGTCGATGGGCACCAACGCCGGCATCCTTGGTTGGGCACAGACACCACTCTATAAAAAAATTGCATTAGACTTGCTTACAAAATAATAAATTTTTATATATAATTTGAACAAATTATTTAAAGAAACAAATATAAACAAAATATAAAAATTAACTTAAGTACACAATCGTTGTCACTGTCAAGCGACTGAAACAAAATGAAAGATGCAATTTAATAAAAGAAAATTATAAAACAAAAAAATTATTTACCTCGTTTGTCACATTTTCAATCTGGTGAACAGAAGGGGGTTGAGGATTCGGAAATACCTGAAATAACAAGTTATTAATTAATTAAAATGATAATACTTATTATTAATTACAGCAAACTTCAAAATATGAACAAATATAAGTAATAATTCCGTTTACCGAATTGTTGATGGGCACCAACGCCGGCATCCTTGGTTGGACACAGACACCACTCTATAAAAAAATTGCATTAGACTTGCTTACAAAATAATAAATTTTTATATATAATTTGAACAAATTATTTAAAGAAACAAATATAAACAAAATATAAAAATTAACTTACCTTTATTACAATATCACTGATGATATTTATTTTTGGGTTTTTTGTAGCCGATAATGATAGAGATCATCATAGGATTATCAATTATGAGAATTGGTAACTGAAGTTGAAGTTTGCATGATGCTAAAACATGTGTCTTCACGATGGCTAAGCTTAAAAAAAGTATTGACGAGAATTTTAAACCAGTATGAAAATTTGGAGTGTTATTTTTTTAAATCTTTACCAAAGCAAAAACATTTTAGAAAGGAAATAGAGTCAACATCAAGGTACAAAAGAATTGTTGATGTTTTAAAATCATCTAAATTTTGCTATTTATTTAGCGAACATTTTGGAACCTTTTCTTATAAAGTTTAAAGATCCAAGATCTTCTGAGAACTATTCTTGAAAATTTTATTAAGAAAGATGTGATTTCATCTTGTGAAGACCTGGCTTCATTACAGAGGGTTAAAGTCGAAAATTTATTAAAAGCTTCTCAAATCACTTTTTGAGCAGCAGCAAGTAAGTGTATTATTAAATTAACTGATGGCGATTCTCAAAGTGTACGATTTGAAATGAAAAAATGCTATTGTAAAGTTGTGACTTATTTACAAAAACTCCCAATCAAATCAAGAGATCTAAAAAATGTTCAGTTTCTCAATCCTGCATTACGGCTGGAAGGCGGAAGTGAAACATCCATAAAAAGAATTGCTACTACTATGAGCAAGAAAATTCTTAAGAGGAATTTAAGTCAAACATTCTCACTTTCTGAAGAAGAATCAAACCCAGAACCATTCTGCAATGACATACATTCTTTGTGGCAAATTTAGATTTTAATCAAATTAATGATTCTTTCTTGTAGGAGGTTGGACCTCCTACAAAAAGGAATCATTAATTTGATTAAAATCTAAATTTATCACATACCAGGAGGCGAACCGTTCTATTATTCTTTGTGGCTTAAGTATCGAGCTGAAAATATTTCAGAGGAATGGTCCTTGGCGACTCTTCTGCCAAAAGGATTGATGACTACTGGTTAAAAATTGGGCAGATCAGATATGTTTCAGGTCAGTTTAAATACAAAGCAATTAGTAACATTGGCATTGACTTGTTTCACAATAAGCCATGGCACTGCAACTGCTGAACGGGGTTTTAGTATAAACAAACAAATTTTGGAAAGTCGTGGATCCCTGTCCGAAGACACAATAATTGCTTTGAGATTGATAAAAGATCAATTACTTCTGCATCCCGGTGGAATAGAACATTTTGAGATTACTAAACACCTATTGGAATATGTAAAAGCTTCCTCTCAAAAATATCTAATGCAGTTAGATTTAAACAGAAAATCTAACAATAAAACCGGTAATATGAACGAAAATACTGAACAAGATCGCGGAAAGGAAAAGCAGAGTGATAATAAAAAAACAAAACTCAAAGAACTAGCAAGAGAAAAACGCAAGCTTGAGGTTGCTGAAAATCTTCTTTTGGAGGGTAGCAAGAAATTAAAAAGTTCGATAAGTGGAAAACATATTAACAAAACGCTTTCAAAAGAAGCTGAATCCCTAATTTCTTTGAGTTTGGAGAATTCTAGGGAAGTAAAACAGAAAATTTGAGAGTTGTAGTCTGAAATTGCAAATATGAGTACTTCTAAGAAATGACATTTTTTGTGGGTGTTACAAATCTTCACAAATGTCGTATTCTTTGTTTATTTTATTAAAAGAATCTTGTTCATCAATTAGGAAAGCCGGAATGAATAGAGTGAAAGTGTTTTTAAAAACTGTTCAAGACGCCAATGATATGATTATAAATTCGAGTCTCGCCTTGGAAAATCTTAAAGCGTTTATCCCAAATCATTTGCTAGTTAAAAAAGGTATAGATACATTTTTTAATATGGATTATTTAAAAGAAAATATTATTTCCAAAGTTGACGTATTAGAAATTCAAAGAATGCAACGCAAGGTCGTGCGCGATAAAAAGGTCGAGTTTGTTCCTAAACAATCTGTTATTGTATCGTTTGAAGGTAATTTCCTACCTAAAGACATAATTATTAATAGTTGCATATTTGAAATCGAACCATTTTACGGTAAAGTTACGCAATGTTGTAAATGTTTAAAATACGGTCATACAGCAAATCAATGCAATTATGTATTAACTGTGGAAAAGATAAAATCAAAACTCACACTTGCAACGATCGAGATACTTCTTATTGCATATACTGCAAAAACTCCAACCATAAATCTAATTATAGCCATACCGGTTCCGTTCAAAACCCGGCATAATATCTTGCCGTCTTCTTCAAATATTTCTCCATTATCACTATATATAAAATCAACAAATTGAATCAATTCAGACATTCTAAATTTAAATCAAATAATATTGAATAAATACGTCCACGTTCAGTAACACTTTGAAAAGAAATGAAACTACACATTTTTTTTTCTACCTGCCCCTGGTAGTCTTTGGTATCCTCTGTCATAAAACATTTGGTGCACACTTGAATTTAAATTTTGAATTACAGCGCCAACGGCAGTCCACATAGCGCGACTCGCGGTCAGTTCGGTCACGTGACACGATTGCTTTCGAAGTGCTCTCGCTCCGTGCTGGTACATGCCACCCGAATGTGCTATTAGTAACTGTCAATTAGAATTTGTCATTTAAAGAAGTGAGGTTAAATTTGACTTTGACATTTGTCATTAAATTTTAATTAAATTTAAATTTAGATATAATACTTCAGTGTTTTTAATTTTTTCAATTTAATTAATTTGAATTTTTGATTTGTCAATTAATTTTACGTTCTTGATTGTCAATTGATTGATTTTCAAATTATTTTTTGAGGTCGACATTTTGAATTGAAATTTAGGGTATGTGAGGTTAAAATTGACATTTTAATTAGTAACTGTCAATTAGACTTTAATTTGTCATTAAATTTATTTTTGACATTTAAAAAACTAGACATAAAACAGAAGAAAATTGGAATCAAGAATTTTTTTAAGGTTGACATTTATTTTTGACATTTCGTTATTTAATCATAATTTATATTAAATAATTTCAATTGATGCGGATAATTTGGATTCTATTTCTTTAAATGATGATTTGGTTTCTTCTGAAAATTGTAACATATGAAAATTTAAGTGATATTGAATCTATGTTAAAATTAAGTTCCAAGAATATTGAAATTATTATTATTATAAATGATAAAATTAATTCCATAAATCATTTTGTAAATTCAAAAATTTATTAAAAATATTTCTGATTTGTTTATCAGATTAAATAATACAAGTATGTAATTTATTAAATAATAAATCAGAAAATTATAATGTAAATTCTAATTGTACTACAGAAAAATTTAGTAATAAAGATTGTATGACTCAAACAAATTTTGATGAATTAGATAAAATTTCATTAGAATTTAAAATTAAAAATAATAAAAGTTTTCTGATATTTGGAGTGCAATTGAATCAAAATGGTCTTCTGATTGTTATTGTAAAACTGAAATTTTGAATGGCAATCCTTTAAAAATTAATGATTATGACAAATTAGTAATTTTTATTGATAATGAAGTTGAACAGGTAAATAACGTTTGTTCAGAATTAACTAAAATAAAACCAATATTAAATGACTTCATTAATAAAAAATTGCCAAAAAATAAACAAATGATTAAATTAGAAGAAAAACAATCTTTAATAATAGATAATATTAATTCATCAGATAATTCTGTAACTAAAGATATTACCTTAATTGGTTATGATAGTTTACTAACTAATAATAATAGTTATGGTGATAAAAAATGGTTGGATATTTATAATTCAATTATTAAATTAGATAATAATATTATTAATGTAAATTTTGTTTTAAATAATTCAATTAAAAGAAATGATGCCGAGGGGTTCCCACAGCAGTGGGCGGCTCAGCGTTATGAGTCACGAACGGCTTCCCACCGGCAATTGTTACGATACTGTACTAACGTGGGGTTTGTCGGTGTCTTTTCTGTAATCCCCGTGGGCTGGCGGTAGCCAAAAAACGCAAAATTTATGAACATGAGTTCTATTGATTTGCCGAGCGGGTTGGGACCTGGGCAGGGTCCCTCTCGGAGCCCGCATGTTCTGCCCAAGAATGGTGAGAGTGGTGGCGCTCCCCATTCTTTTGGAGCCACACGACAAGGCGCGATTAAGGACAAGAACGAGGAAACCACCTCGAAAAAAAAAGGATAAATCCACTTTGTGGAAAAAACTTTCTGGCACCGAGAAGGAGGAATATTTTCCCCGGTTCCTGCTAATTGAAAGAGCAGAAGGCAATTTTGAAAAAGTTAGCCATTTTTTAATTGCCAAAGCGTTGTATGGACTTGCGGGAGACACGAGAAACGTGAAAAAAATATCGAATGGACTGTTGGTAGAATGCGTATCTAAAAAACAATCAACGTTGCTATTAAACACGGAAAGAATTGCGCAAATGAATGTGAAAGTATCCGAGCATAGAACATTAAATCTATGTAAAGGTGTTGTTTACTGTACGGACTTTCTAAATAGCTCTATACAGGAAATTCAAGAAGGCCTGAAACACGAAGGAGTAGTCGAAGTAAGGAGAATACAGACTAGACGTGATGGACAAACAATCGACACTCCGAACCACATTTTAACTTTCGAAAGGAATGCATTACCAATCACTATTAAAGGCGGACTATATTCTCTACGAGTGAGACCATATATACCCCAGCCAATGAGGTGTTTCAAATGCCAAACGTACGGTCATACGTCTTTAAGATATGACAGACCACAAATATGTCTATGCGGAAAATCTTTACACGAAGGTAAACCGTGTGAGCAACCGATAAAATGTGTCAACTGTGGAGCGGAACACTCCGCTCGGTCGAGAGAATGTCCCATATACAAAAAAGAATACAGAATTCAAGAAATTAAGGCCACTCAAAAAATTTCCTATGCCGAGGCAAAAAATTTATTAAAAACATCTCCTGTCAGCATATCGCAGAGTTATTCTCAAGCGGTTATACAAAACCAACCTAAAACAAATACTTCCGAGATAGTGCAGGAGACTGTAAAACTATTGATTCCGGAAATTACCAAAATTATACAGAACGAAATTAATGCAAAGCTTTCGAATATAACAACAATCGGGACATGGCAAGTCCCAGAACCAAAAAATCAACAAATTTCACAAACATGCGTCATATCACCAGCAGCAATTGCAACGTCAGAAAAAAGGAAAAGAAGTGAAAGACCCTCAATCACATCATCTGATGTAGGTGATGAAGAAGACCTAGACATGGAAGTTGCTGCTGTGAGGAGAAAAAAAGGCTGGCCAAAAGGGAAACCTCGAGGTCCGCAATCTAAATAATTCAAATATATACATCATTTTCGCTTTACACATATAAAATTCGATAGATTTTATTCTTTTTACTCTTCCACTTATATATTTACTCGTGGAGTATTACAACTTGCACTTTATATGTATATTAGTTACTTGAAACATGGAATTTATTTAGACACTTATTGTATATGTATTTGTGTCCGTCACATACAGAAGGCGCGTTGCATATATAACGCCTATTTTAACATCTGTGATATGTATGTACGTTGGTCTTATATGTATACCGTTTGTTATCTTTATATAGTTTATTTATATATTTATTTACCTAGCTTCCGTCTATACACTTGTGATATACATGTTGTTGCGTCTTGTATACACACTATTTACTGGATGAATCGCCATTATTTGCTCATCTGTGATATACATGTTTGTTTGCTTTCAATGTATATCGTTTGTTTTCTCTACATAGTTTATTTATATATTTATTTACCTAGCATCTGTCCTTTGACGACGCGTATAAATACTCAGAAAAATCATACCCAAACGTCGCATTTAATAACAAATTTAGTGTTTTAAGCAATTTTTCTGAGCTACTGCTTCCTGTCCTTCACTAGCAGATACAACAAAGAAAATTAGGTATTTTAAAGACTTTCCATTAGACCCAAGCAATCCATGCTTATGTACAAGAATTGACGCTAAAAGGCTCCAACAATTCGAGACATCGGCCAAGCTAAATTAATCCGAGTTTCCCTCGTTGCCTAGGAATGTTAGTAAAAAAAAGTACAGTAACACCATTGCGTTTGTCTATTTACAAATCAGCGTCAGTGTCAACGACACAACAGAGTCAGCCCAAAAAACGGAAAAACCTCTCCCCGGGCCCACAATCGCCAATGGTACCTCCTATGTTTCCTTTCTCACAAGGCCCTTCCCTACCTTTGCAACCGAACCCGTTTAATTCCAACAGTAGATCAGAAGATTCTAATTTCATTGATGTTTTTGTCAGATTTTGCACCAATATGATTACTAATTGTGACAATTTAGAAGAGTTAAAAAAAAATTGATAGCAAAGAACTTAAAAAAGAAATTGGCGGGTTATTATCTAACCTATTTAGCATCCACGTTCGCGCATCTACGTAAACCATTAAAAGTAATGCAGTGAAACGCTAGGTCCGCTGTAGCTAACAAAAATAGTTTGTTAAAATTTCTATACGATGAATCAATTGACATTGCTATTATATGTGAGACGTGGTTCAAACCTCAGCAAGCTATCTACTATAAAAACTTCAATTTGGTAAGAAGCGATCGACAGGATGGCAAAGCAGGTGTTGCTATCTTTATTCGTAATGGTATTACCTACAAAACTTTACAAATCCCGAATGACTTCAATAGTAATGAATATAAGAATCTTAAGCTTTTATCGTTATACAGACCGCCTGCAACCTTTACTTCCCCCAATGATTGGGATAACATTTTATCTTTTTGTACAAGTCCTATAGTTTTTACTATTGGCATTTTTGAAAATAACTCAATACTTGTGACACCTACTAAATGGAATACCAAAAAAGCAAAGTGGGACATTTATCAAAATGAATTTAACAAATGCATTAAGGACCGGCCAGTGTTCAATAGCGTCGAAACTAAATTACAGTTTTTTATTGATAGTATCAAGAAAGCAGCTTCGGTTGCAATTAAAATTAACAAACCATTCAGAAGTAATACAAGATTACCCCCAATATGGTGGGATTCCGACTGCGAAATAGCGGCAAAAAAACGCAAAGAAGCACTAATGGCATACAAACAACAATCCAATGTAAGTAATTACATTGAATGCCAAAAAACAATGGCCATAACTAAATTAACGTTTAAAACTAAAGCCAAAAAATGTTGGATAGAGTTTTGCTCAAAATTAAATTATCAAACTCCTTTAAGAGAATTGTGGAAACAAGCGAACAAGATGCAACGCACACAAAAAGTAGTTACGGTTAACGATTTCAACTGGATTAATGATTTCCTTAGCACCTTTGCACCACCCACAGTCTGTCAAGATATAGAAGTTCACGAAACTTCTAACATTCAACATTTTCTTGCTAAACCATTTACATTTTCTGAACTTCAATATGCTATTAATATCAAAGTCAACAGTGCCCCTGGTTATGATGATATTAAGTATCCCATGCTGCAAAACTTATCTGTTACTGGTAAACAGTTTTTATTGAAAATTTTTAATAATGTGTGGAGGTACGGAGAAAATATTTCCATTTGGAAAAAATGCATCATTGTCCCAATCCTTAAACCTGATAAAGACCCCAAGGAAGCCAAGTCTTATAGGCCAATATCTTTAATACCATATGTTTTTAAGACTTTTGAACGCATGGTTAAACTACGTCTTGAATGGTGGTTACTAAAAACGAAGAATTTACCAAGTTCTCATTTTGGTTTCAGAAAATCGTTCGGCACTGTCGACGCGTTATCTTCATTTGTAACTGATGTTCAAAATGCATTGACTAAAAACTCTTATCTCGGTGCTATTTTTTTAGATATAAAAGGCGCATACGACGCCGTCTATTTACCAAATTTGGCAAAAAAGATTGTTAACATTGGTATACCTACATTCATTACTAACAATATTATTAATTTATATTGTAATAGATATATTTGCATAAAATATGATAATAAGTTGACAGATTTTAGAATATCAAGTAACGGGTTGCCACAGGGTTCAGTTCTAAGTCCCATACTTTTCAATATATACACATCAGACTTCCAAATTCAGTCACCATACACCAGAACAATTCAATATGCTGACGACTTCTGTGTTTATGTAGAACACAAAAATTTAGACATTTGTAAAAAATTCATGAGCTTGGCCACAAAAGAGTTTCAAACATACTGTCTTATCAACGGTTTTGATATTTCACCACAGAAATCTAATGTTACATTCTTCACTCGACATAACTTATCCATTAATTCTATGCATTTAGCTAATATGTATTTGCCATGCCAAAACAGTTTTAAATACTTAGGTATGGTTCTAGACAAAATACTTAACTGGAACTTGCATGTAGATTACATAATTACTAAATGTAACAAAGGTCTGAACTTCTTAAAAATGATAACAAAAACATGGTGGGGCGCAGATACAACAACTAGTTTATTATTCTACAAAGCGTATATACGTTCCATTATAGATTATGGTTGCATCCTATATGGATCTGCTAAGGATACTGTCCTCAAAAAAATGGATGTTCTGCAAAATAAAGCGCTACGTATTTGCCTCGGAGCTATGTGTTCTACGCCGATACAACCATTACATGCTGAAGCTGGTGTCCTTTATCAATGAGAAGAAACTTGTTAGCGGAAAAATTTGTGCTAAAAGCATACCTAAAGAATCACAAGCTAATTAAAAAATGCTCTTTACTAAACATTGCGGACCTAACTAATAAGTACTGGGAAAAAAAACCATCACCGCCGTTATGTGAAGCTTTAAGGAACAGCGCTGTTTGGCAAAATAATATTTTGCGTTTTGCGATAAACGAGTGCTTTTTTGATATTTTTTATCAAGCACGCGTCATTTTTCCTAAGTATTCCATTTGGTCGTATGTTAACGTTAAGATTATGATAAGCGAGCTGCGTAATTGGGACAATTATTTACATATTTACACAGACGGTGCTAAAAGTATTACCGGATCTGGATGTGCTATACTAGTATTTTTTCAGCAGAAGCTCTAGCCATTTTAAAAGCGTTACAATTTATAACTAAGAATAATTTAAAAAAAAGTGGTAATTCTGTCAGATTCGCGCAGCGCTTTGTTATCCATCAATTCTTTTATACACCCGTGCGATTTGGTATCTAATCGGTATGGTCTTCAAATCAAAACCATGTTATGTAACTTAAAACGCATAGGAATTCATGTCGTCTTTCTATGGGTTAAAAGTCACGCAGGCTTAGAAGGAAACGAAAAAGCGGATAAGTTAGCTAAGCATGCCAGCTCGAATGGCGTTTTTCTAGAAGGATGCAGTGTTGAGGATGGCTTGTGTTTTTCACGTCTTAAAATGTATAAAGAATGGGCGTCAGTGTATAACCTGTACGCTCACACCAACCCTTCTAGATATTTTATTATTAACCCGGAGTTACCTGTGAAAAGCTGGTTTTGTAATCAAAATTTAAGCAGAAAGGTTATTAGCACAATTAGTAGATTAAGGTTTGGCCACGGTAGTTTTCCTTTCCAACTCCATAGACTGGGTATTAGCCAATCCAATGCTTGTGATGTATGCAACGTAGTGGCAGATATCGACCACATGTTTTTTAACTGTTTAAAATTTGAAGTCGAATGTAGAAACTTATATTTCAATATTCTGTTAGTAACTGGCTGCGGTCCTATTAGTATGTTATATGTCTTTCACGTTAATTGTAATGTTATCAATAGGCTTATTATAAGGTTTTTATCAATAACGGGGCTATGCTTTTAATGAGGGTAATATAGATCTGTGAATCTGTTTTATTGTATACTGTAAATATTATTGTAACATAAATGTAACAATAAAGGATTGGCTGCATGGACCTCGTCCTAATAGTAAGTTAGTAAGTAAGTAAGTAAGTGTTTATTTAGTAAAGATATACTAATTTAACATAAATCGTAACATATTTCTATTAATACTAATTTTTGCTTAAAATTTATTCTTAACATAATCACTCAGACCTTTTTTAAATTTATAAATATTTTGCTCGTCCTTAATTTCATCTGGTAAGTCATTATATAATTTCAGACCTTTGTACATAAGAGAATTTTGTGACTTTGATTTTGAAAATTTTGGCAATCTGAAATCACATCGACTTCTCGTGTTATATGAATGTATTTCATAGTTACGTATCACTAATTTTGACATGCAGTTTGGAAGCAAATCATTAATTATTTTGTATACCAACATTAATGAATTGAAATATATCCGCTGTTTCACACTTAACCATTGTAAACAATCTAACATTACTGTGATTTTGGTATATTTTGAACAATGTAATATAATCCGCATAGCTCTATTTTGTTGTTTCTGTAACCGTTTTAAGTCGACTTCGTAACACATTAAAAATATACTACTGCAAAAATCAAAATATGGTGCAATAATTGTTTTATAAACAGTAATTCTTGCATTCATCGTCAATTTATTAGATATTCTTCCTAATAGGCTAATCTTATTTGCTACTTTTTTTATTACATAATTTACGTGGCTTCTAAAATTTAGATTCTGATCAATCACAATTCCTAAATATTTAATTTGTTCAACCTGTTCTAATTCTATATTTTCAATTTTTATTTTTGTTGTGTCAACATTAATATTTGATATTACCATTGTCTTACTTTTCAGCACATTTAATTTTAATTTGTTTGTTTGTAACCAATTTGCAATAATTTCTAATTCTGAGTTTAGCTTTATAATAGCTGAATGTACATTTTTATCAGTAATTGATACCAGGGTATCGTCGGCAAACAAATTAATATTACAGCACTTAAGGTTAAGTTCTAAATCATTAATATAAATTAAGAAAAGCAATGGGCCTAAGACTGATCCTTGAGGTACACCTAAATTATTTTGAATTGGAATAGATTCGTAATTTTGGTACGTAGTGGTCTGAGTACGAGATTCCAAGTAAGTTTGGAACCATTGAAGTTCGGTGCTTCTTATTCCATATTGGTAAAGTTTATTTATAAGTCTTCCTCTGTCGATAGTTTCAAAGGCTCTTTTATAGTCTAAAAACACTGCTACTACACTATTACCCTCGTCGATTTCGGATTTCCATTTTGTCAGCACGAGATTTAATGCTGTTTCACACGAGTGTTTACTTCGAAAACCCGATTGATTTTCACTAATTATATTATTTTGTTCTAGAAAGCACTGTAATTGTTCCTTAACAACTGATTCTAGTATTTGTTCGTACACTGGTAAAATATTGATAGGTCGAAATTCGTCGCATCTTTTTGTATTTTTAATTTTAGGCGTTGGTATGACTTTGGATTGCTTCCAACAATTAGGAAATTTTCCACTTATTAAAGATTTGTTTATTAGGTCTACCATTGCATTACCAATTTCTGGCAATGCATCTGTAATAACTTGTTTTGTAATGTGATCCGTTCCTCCTTTTCTCTTAATATTACTTATGATTTTCTTCAGATCCGATAAATTAATTTGCTTAAATTTGAAATTAATGATTGGTTTTAATATTGGGGCCTCTTTGAAGTTTGCTGGGGCTGGATTATACTATTATTTATTTGCATAATGCTGCTTACAAAATATTCGTTAAATTTATTTGATATTTCTTCTAAGTTATCAATTTCTACTTCGTCAAATATTATATTTTTGGTTCATTTTTTTCCATTGATTAAATGTTTAATGATTCTCCACATATTTTGAGGTTGTCCGCTATTTTGCTGTATTTTATTTACGTAATATTTATTTTTGCTTATCTTAATTTTGTTACTAAAATTATTTCTTGTGTTTTTGTAAAGCATCCAGTCATTTTCATTTCCCGTTAATTTAGCAATTTTATAAAGCCTGTCCCTTTCGTTTTGGAGATTACGTAAGTCCATTGTAAACCAAGTGTTATTCGTTCGTGTTTTTATAGTTTTCTTTATAATTAGGTCATTTACTGCATAACAAAGCGTTTGAACTATGTCATTTGCTATTTGATCCATCTGTCGATTTTGCATATTCCAATTGTGATGGCTCAGTACATTAAGTAGGTTTTGTTTTGAATATTTTTATAGCAATTTATTGTTTTTATTTTGTAATCCATCTTATTATGCAATGTACCTAAATTTATTTCTATTATATCATGGTCAGTTATTTTTGGTTCATTTAATACAACAGATCTTAATTCATTTACATTTGTAATTACTAGGTCAACTATTGTACGGCTATTTTCTGTTGTACGCGTAAATTCGTCTACAATTTGTTTCATCCCTAAGCTTCTAATAACTTGTATTAATTTCGACCCATAAAAACTTTGTTTGGATACATCTATGTTAAAATCCCCTATAATTATATGTCGACTGTTATCCGGAATTGTATCTTCACACGACTTTTCAAAATGTTCTATAAAAGTAGCATTACTTGCACTTGGCGAGTGATACACCACTGTATAGTATCCTGTTTGAAATCCTCCTATTATTTTGATACATATTAACCAATAGTTATTTTCTAATGCAAAATTAGAGATTACAGTATATCGGATTGTTTGGTTATAACTATTACAACCCCTCCAGTTCTTCTCGTTTGTGAATTACACCGAATTAATACATATTCTGAAAAATTAATTTCACAGTCTTGTATGTCTTCAGTTACACGAGTTTCACTTAATAATAACAAACTTGGTTTCCTATCTTGAATTAAGATTTCTAATTCTTGGAAATGTTTTAGCATGCTTTGTGCATTCAAATATAATATGTTCGCACCTTGTTTACTTATTCTAAAAAATCAATCTTCTTTCTTTCCATTTCCATTTTTCGTTTAAATACTGCACATTCTTGACTCCAGACAGGATGGTTAATGTCCAGTTTCATTTTTAATTTTTCGGCCATTTGAATACAATTCGAACATTTGTGATTTTCTTCTCCATCAACAGTACATTCTTGCAACCCATGTGAGCCAGCACATTTTGGACAAGCTTTTTGTGCTTTACACTCCGAGGCTTTATGGTTAAATCCATTACATCGATAGCATCTTCTAATTTCAATAGCATCATATACTATGCATCTATCCCAACCTACGTTTATCTTTTCTTCTTTCATTATAGCCCGATACGTGTATGCATTTACTTCCGCATAAGCTATATAACTTTTCCGATTTCTACCTTCTTTTGTGTGTACAATCTTTAAAGACGATTTCTCCGAATTTATATGACTGTTCTGCATTTTAATTTTTCCTCGATTATTTCCGGTGGCAAATTTTCAGACAATCCAACTATTTTTATTCTTGGCAACTTTTTCTTTGGCAATTGTATTTTGTAGGATTCTCCCATCTTAGTTTCCGCTTTCTCTTTTAACTTACATACATCATCCTTATTTTTACATTCAATAAGTATACCACCATTACTTACCGGTCGTATTCCGGTTATATTCATATCCGTAGGGTCAATACATTTCTTAATGTCATTCTTTGTATCCACACTTTTCTGTTCTACGTTTTTCGGTTTTATTATTATAGCTGGTTCATGTTTCTTTAATTTCAATTTATCGGCATATGTTGGTTGTGACCGTTCTTCAATTATTTCAGTTATGTCACTTTTTATTTTATCTTGATTTACTATGAGTTGTTGATTAACATTATCAATCTTTTCATTCTGCTTATGGACACCATCCTTCAGTTGTTTTAATGCTTTCATACCATCCAAGATAATTGCCATGTAACTTTTTCTATCTACACAGTGTTCACAAAACCAACCAAAATTACGTTTAGCCATCAATAGACCGTATTCGTCGGTAGTAATGTTACCACATTTGTAGTGATACATCCTATCACAAACCCCTGCACAACAAACAATTTTATCACTTTTAACTAAGTCCGCATTACATTTTGCACAGCTTGCTGCTTTAGACATTTTTATAGTTTATTCTAGTAATGCCCTTTAGGGCTTTACCAGTTTTAATTAATTTTTCAACTTAATTTAATCACTACTTTCCGAGCACACATAAACACGTCCGCACTCCGCGCGAGTTCGAAACTTACTAATGCCAAAAAAAAAACAAAAAAAAAACACAATTTGGCAGTGAAATACTGGATAGACAAAAAATGTGGATTATTAAATTAAAAATCGGGCAAAGAGTAAGTCACCGAATGGCTGTATGCTCTTTACATTTTACTAAGGATGACTTTATTAAACGTAAGTCCATTTTCGTAAATTTTCAAAATATATCAACTTAAAAAACCTGTATTTTATTAGATGCAGAGGGTGATTTAGTTCGACGTAAACGTTTAAAGAAAACGGCCATACCAAAACTAAATCTACCAAATAAAATAATTAAGAATGCAAGTACTTCGGCACGGTCATCGAGAGCAGAAGAAAGAGATCGCAATAAAAATATAATTTCGCAAGGTCCTGCTGTATACAACATACGTGACGAAGAGCCAGGCATACCTACTCCTGATGAAGTTGCTGCAGCAGAAAGTCTGCTAACTTTATTTAATCAACATGATAATGAACTGCCAAAAAGTTTTAAAGATAATTCTGTGCAAGTAAATACTCCTAGCAAATTAACTATATGTGATTTAATTACCACAGAAGCAAATTTAAATAGTTTTACTTGGTTACAAAATTTTGATATTTTAAATTTTACAGTTAAAAGTGTTGAACTTGTGTATAAAGATAAACGTCTTCATCGCTTAACAATTAAAGAACGTATTATTTTAACTTTCATTAAAATGAAGTGCAACATTAGTTTTGTTACGTTAGCTATATTATTTCAAATTAGCCCTGTTTTGTGCAAGAATGAATTTATTGATATGATTCTAATTATGTATGAAACATTACAATGTGCAATACCATTTCCCGGTATGACGGAAATAAAATTAAACACGCCTAAGTGCTTTCGAAATTTTGAAGACACTCAAATTATTGTAGATTGCACTGAGATTTTTGTACAAAAACCTAAGTGTTTGTGCTGTCGAATAAGATTCTACTCAAATTATAAATCATCACAAACTGTTAACTTTATGACGGGTGTGACACCAGCTGGTCTGATTAGTTTTATAAGCAAATCATATGAAGGTAGAGCTTCCGATAAAATAATTTTTACAGAAAGTAATTAATGGGCGACAAAGGTTTTTTAATTGACGACCTCTGTTATGAACATAACATAAAATTGTATAGACCTCCATTTTTAAAACAAAAAAACAATTAACAGAAAAGGAGGCTATTTTTAATGCAGAAATCGCTGCTGCTAGAGTACACATAGTCAGGTCAAATCAACGGATAAAAATATTTAATATTTTAAATGGAAGATTGCAGTGGTCACTTGTTGAGTATGTAAAAGAAATATTTTTCATTGCCTGTGCTATTACAAATCTGTCAACTCCTATTTTAGGAAGCAATAAATTTATTTAAATACAATAAAATCTTTATTAAAAAATGTTAATTTATTTATTTATATTTCTTACAGGATTTTATTCATTTTCATCTGCAGATGAATTAACCTAGAAATATGTAACATCTTTTTAAAAAATTTTTCTTTTGTTTTGAAAAGCAGATTTTTTGCAAATGTGTAGTCAAACTGAATAGGTATTATAGCCATGCTATCATCAAAACTACAATATATACAAAAATAACAGTTTGATAGGTTCAGTAATGCCATTCCTGATTGTATCTGACCATTATACTTATGAAATTTTTTAAGTGAATAGATTCCTTCGTCAAACTTAAGGTAATCTAATTTAGGTAGCACATCTCCAACAGTTTTTGTTTTACCTACAAATACAAGATTATTACATAAGTAGACATTCATATCATAAATATTTACCTAGAAATGGGGATTTTATCTCCAACAGAGCAGTTGGGCTGTCATTAAAAATGATTCCATCTGGCGAATATCCGAGCCATTCGTTATGACTGCAAACAATTAACCCACATTCAATCACATTAAAACCGGTGCTTTCCATAATTTTTTTTCTTGCATTGCTCTCATACAAAAGTCCATGTTTCACAAACTTGTGTAAAGGTTCTGGGTTAAAATAAGACTCTACTTTTCTTTCCCAATTTTTTCCTTTATAGGTAAATATCTCATATATTCGACTATGAAATTATGAAATGTTTTGTCATCTGCGCTATGCTGATAGGATCTGCAGTAAAAAGTTTTTTCACAGCAGTACAACAGTCATGACAACTATGCGCTGGGTGATTATGCAATTCCATCATGATTATTGATTGAGCAGAGTTATCAAGTAAATCTGTAATTTTTTTTGTATCAAATTCCATTCCTTTATCTTCGTTGGAACTCATTGGCAGTCTACCACGTCTACAAAAGCAAAACAAGAACATTATAACTAAAAATAAATATTCAATCACCTTCCTTTTTTGTTCTGAAGTGTCCACATTGACTATTCTTCTAATTCGTTTCACAAAACAAGGCACACGTTCAATGCTAACCGCTTTATAAATGTCCTTGCATTCAGCTTTTCGTGTAGACCAAAGAAATTTTAAATATGTTTGGGAGATGTCTTCTAATTTATCTAAACTTGTTCTGAAGTAAAAACAACAATGCAATTAAAATTATTTGTTATAAATTAAAATGACTACTGTACCTGGTACAAAATAGCAATGTTGCAGATACGTGTTTACATTTCCCAGAATTACCCGCTCTACATGAACATTGCATATTTAACACAACAGCTTTTTTTTCACAAACATTAAAACATCCATTTATTGAGTGTGGTGTATCATTTAGTGCACTTGACTGTAAGCAGAGAGCACAAATTTTAATTGTTGTAGTGGTTCTTTCTGAAGCACCACATAGAATAATATGCCCCGCATTTAGCACTTCCTCTCCTTCATATACAGGCCTGGAATTTTGGTTCCCCTCTATATATGTAAAATAATTCAAAATGCAAAAGATTGTGGATTCCATTTGAATTCCTATACTTTATGCTATTCTTGAATTCATTTATCAACTAATCTCTCTTACCTTTCCTCACAAATATCATAAACTGGGTTTTAACGTAAATTATAATATTTTATGCTAAAAAACTAATTATGTACATACATGTAGAACTACTATTTAGAAACAACAAGAACTAATTTGCTAAAACTACTACTATTAAAATATAAATAAATCTTAAATAAACGCTTTCCAAGATACACATTTGCAAATGCAATAACAAAACAATCCGGTATAGACAGCTTCCGTAATGTCGCAAAGAGGGCGCTGTTGTACCGCGAAAAATTAATTTTAATTGCCTATAGTGAGCAACATAGATGTTCCTTTTATCGCTTTCCGAAAGATTTACAACTGAAAAAAAAGTGGACTGATTTAATCAGGTAGTAACATTATACCAAAAGCTTAAACTTATTACTCAACAATAAATACTTTCAGACGGGCTGATAAAACCCCAACTCCTTATTCCCATATCTGCAGTTGTCATTTTGTAAATGGTGATAAAGGTAATTTGCCCACATTATATGAGTGTTTTCATATCACTCACCTGAAAAGAAGAAACGCAGGTAATATTACTGTTTACCAAATATGCACTGCAAGCTAAAACCTTCTTACTTTATTTAGACAAAAAAGCAGCGATACTTCTGTAAATGTTACATTGCCAATTGTGGGAAATTAAAGTGAGGCCAGTTCTTCAAAATTGTAGGTTCATGAGGGCGTTAATACTGAATCATTGACAGGCACTGCACAACAATATGCAGAGCTATATTTTCTAAAACAAGAAAACGATAATTTACATTCTAAATTATCAAAATTAACTATTTCATTTATATTTGAATATATTGCAACAAATGACAAATTGATAAACATGTATACAGGCATTCCAAATATGTATCTTTTTGATGCATTGTATGGATTATTTGAAAATCTTGATCTGCGTTATTATTTAAGATGGAGTGTACAAAATATAAATAAGAAAGACCAATTTCTGCTTACGTTGATGAAGCTGAACTTAAATTTATTGCACTCCGATCTAGCTTGCAGATTCAGTTGTAGTGTCACCACCATATCAAACATCATTTATACATGGATATATGCGCTGTATGAAGTATTAGTCTGCCAGTTCATGAAGAATATTCCTTTCAGAAGTAAGAATAAATCATGTTTGCCTGCATGTTTCAGTACATTTACTAACTGTCGAATGGTAATAGATTGTACTGAAATAAAATGTGCAAAACATCGCCTATGGAAAAATAGCGCTTGACCTACAGTTCATATACATATACATATGAATACTTTAAAAGGCTTAGTTGGAGTTGCTCCTAATGGAGTTGTAAGTTTCATATGTGATTTATATCCTGGATCTGTGTCCGACAAAAAGATTGTAAACATTGTGGCTTTTTGGAAGAACTTGAAGCTGGAGATCTTATTTTGGCCGACAAAGGTTTTCTTATAAATGACTTGTTACCACCAGGTGTTCATCTAAATATACCACCATTTTTAACTACAAGTCAGTTTACTCCCCAACAAATAATTTAAACAAGAACGATAGCAAAGACGTATTCACGTGGAGCGACCAATTCAACGCATTAAGTGCTATTCGATATTAAATTGCATTCCATATTCATTATTGCAACATTCTACCATATCGAATTCACGGCCGCGGCCGGTCTTTTTAAAAAGACATATTTTTCTCTTCCTTACATCGGTCGCTCTTCTTTTCAATTTCAAAATTTATTTAAAAAGCATAATATTAATATTTCTTTTTCATCTAAATTTAATTTAAAATCTTTACTTGTCAATAGTAAAGATAAAGTTAATATTCTGAATAAATCTGGTGTTTACAAATTAAATTGTGGTAGCTGTAGCTCTTTTTATATTGGACAAACCGGCAGTAAATTTCGAACAAGAATAGCAGAACATTTTTCTTACATTAAAAGCAATAATGTTGGTATTAATTTAAATAATAAATCTCCTTTCGCTAATCATATATTAGAATATAACCATTGTTTTGATTATAAAAGTAACTACAAAATTCTTCATATTTGCAATAAAAGTCTAAAATTAAATTTTTTGGAGTTAAAAGAAATTGTTAAACATAAAAACTCAGACCCAGATGCATGTTTAACCCGTAACTACAGAGGTCACAGTTCTGTCGCGCGCTCACGGAGGTGTAGTCTACGGGACCATAGCTGATTATGGTGAAATTTGTACGTGCAAATATGTTCAAACCAGTAAAATAAGATTTATTGATTATTATTATTACAAAAAAGTCTTATGCAGTAAGTCACTATAAGCATTTCTCGCAAATTTTGCGGGCGCATTGCAGACAAATTGGATTCTTACAACTGATACACAAATAGGCAGTTTTTCTACGAATTGAGGGAGGGCACAAATAACAGAGTTTCCGGTTTGTCAATTTTTCTTCGCCGTCATTTTGGAATTCTGTTGTAGTTGTTACACCCAACATTCTTGCAATCGTATTTCTCAAATCACGTGATATTCGAACATTTGCTAGACGTCTTTCGAGTTGCGGTTTTATGAGCTGGTATGCTAACGACTTCAAAAATTCTATTCGTTCTATTTGAGGGTTGTCTCTAAAAAGAAACTAGCAAGTTTATTTAAAATTTGCATAAAAAAAATATATGTACAAACCTGTATGACTTGTATATTATGTATGCATTAACATTGCTGATGTCTAAAATTCTGAAGAACACGGCCATCGGCCAACGCCTTGTCCTACGCCCTGTACAATAATTTGCACACTTTTCATCAAGAGCGTCAACACCTCCCTTAGTCAAATTATAATCTAAAATAATTTCAGGTTTATTTGTCAGTGGATCACTGTACTTCGAATGGTGCATCGAGCTAACTAACATAACAGCACGGCATTTTTTAGGTACGTAGGAGATCAAAGTGGTATTTCCAGAAAATCCATACATGGTGGAATTCACTTTTCTATGTTTATTGGCCATGAATTGGATGGGAATGTGTCTCTTATTTTTTTTAATAGTGCCCAAGTATGTAAGGCCTTTTGATTTCAGAATATCAACCAATTCAACTGATGTGAAGCAGTTATCTGCTGTGATGTTGCGGTTTGTTTTTTGAATTGGTAGAGACAATCGTAAAACGGATTGTGTTGGTTTTGGTAAATTTTTTTGCTCATCACAAAGCGTATCACCATCTGAATTTTTTCCTACATATATATACCCATTGTAGAAATAATTATTCCGACTATCAACAAGTGCCATTAATTTGATGCCATATTTCACAGGCTTGTTTGGCATATACATCCTGAATTTACACCGGCCACGAAATCCTATGAGCATCTCATCAATCGTAGCGTAAGCTCCAATACTGAAAATTTTCTGACAGTTCTTCACAAATTTGTCAAATATGGCGGAAATAGGAGCTGCGGGATCGGTCTTCTTACGCTCCTCTCTTGTATCTGGATTATCGAACCTTAGTGCACTAAGTAAAATTGCAAAACGCTCCTTACTCATGCACGCTCTAAATAACTCTCTACCTGTACCATCGGTAGCAAATATTGAGTTTACATGTTCATGATTGGATTTGAAAGCGGCAGTGTAAAACAGAAGTCCAATAAATGCTTTGATTTCAACATCCGTGGGCTGTGTCTCACTTCTTGATTTGTTTTTATAATTAACGGCCATTTGTGACAACTTTCTGTTTGTAAAATAAACAACAGTAGTCAGCATATCGTCATCAATAAAATAACTCCAAATCAGTGCGGATGTACCCGTAGTACTTTGCATCGCTGGTCCACGTAAGCCTGGAAGATGCATTATGATGTTGTGTTTCGGTGTTTTTCTTCGGGGTGTATCTGGTTCGGATTTCCATTTGAATTTATTTTTACCATAAAATACTTTAGCGGGAGATTTATTTACAGCAGTACTATTCTTGTTTTTCTTTTCTTCTATACAATCCTCTAATTCTTGCTCTTCTGCGTCAATTTCTCCGGATATTGACAGGCCTTCTTCAGAACACGAGTCGTGATCACTCACAATATTTTCGTCACCAGAACCCACGTCACTTGCATCTTCGTCTATTTCATTATACCACCGCATTACGGTATCCTCGAAATTAGAATCACTAAATTTTATTCGCTTGGACGGGCCCGGTTGGTCATTCATGATTACTACCAAAAAACAGTCGCGTAGTTACGGAGGTGTGGCCTGCGAGACCACCCAAGGAAGTTAACTCGTGTAATTTTTACAAAATTTCGTCTACAATCTCCGGGTGTCCGTTCCGTACTGCTATTAACATACTAATCACATAGCTAGCGGCTTGACGTGGTAGGGGAAACGCTGCGCAAACATCTGCCATTTTTAGATTACAGTGTGTCTGGTAGACCACACCACCGTAGTTACGGGTTAAATGAAATTGTTAATTTTGAAAATGATTATCCTTTTTTTAAATAATATTATTGTTTTTATTTAAATTATTTTTATATTTATTTAATTTTCTTGTTAATAATATTATTATTTTATATACCTTTCGCGATTAATTTATATTGTCATTTTGTTTAATTTATATGTCATTTTGACATAAACTGTTCAATTTTAATTTATTAATTTATTTATTAATTGTAAGTTTATTAAGAATTTTAAGGTTGTGATTTTACTTTAATTGATAATTTTAGAGGCCTGATGATGACCGTTAGGTCGAAACATGTAGCCGCCAATAATTAATAAATAAAAAAACAGTTACGTATATGGGAAAGGCATTAAATCATTTAAAATTATAATTAAAAATCCCATTTTGAGCTTTACAATGGATAATACAATCTTCAATAATAAATTTATTTATACTGGTTAACAAAGGTTGCGATAGCACGCAGAAGTACACCTACATTTGTACTTGATAAATAACCTCACATTTGCTATACACCTACACAACTAATTTAAAAAAACGAATCTAGCCAATCTATTTATCCCTTAACATTTTATTGCACTTCTTTTTGATTTTCTGACTATTTGTATTATATTTTGTTACTACTGGGTTTATGGAAAATATTAAACAAAAAATTATATGGAGATTAACATTTGAACTTTTTTTGTTTGGAAGCAGGTCAATAGTACCTACATAAATTTGACGTCACAACTAAATTCGCATATTGCACAGGAAAGAACAATTAGACCAAATGTGAAAACGGTAAAAGGGGTGTCAGGTAAATACATCATCTGATTTTGGTCATGTTCAACAATTATTGTGGGATATGTATACAGTGCTATGAAAGTCTTGTATTAACTATTGTGAAAAAGGTGTGATATTTGTAAATTTGGATGATGCAAGATAAAGAAAAGTTGGCATTAGAAATTAAAGAAAGAAGAGAAAAACTTGAGCTTCATAAACAACAACTTCAAATTATTATTAAAGACAAAAGTCACTAACAATATTATCCTGTAGCAACAGTTTTTGATTTTTTTTAAGTCAACAAATACAAGCAAACAAAGTGGCATGTTTTCGGGTGCTCCTGCAAATGGAGTAATTAATAATTCCAAAAGTCCGCATCCTTGCTCTATATATCACAAATTTGTCGTTATCGTCGAAAACTGCTTTTTGTTCTAGCTGGTTGTATAGTTTACTTTCTCTGAAACAGAATGTTTGAGTTAAAAATGTTTTTTTTACAAACATACATAATTCTATTGTATTATGTGAAGCTAAAACCAATGCACAGGATGACACTAAACAGAATGATAAAGGTATCACTGTACAATTGTCTATTTTTTGTCGTACCTAAATATTGCAGCATCATGTCGTCGACCTGGATATGCACCGATAAAACTAGCAATAATACCGTCAGGGCAAATAACACTTTGGTATTTAAGGCAGTCATATTTTTTGTTTCCTGAATAATATTCTTCTTGGGCAATGGATGGGCGGCATATCCCACGAGCAGTGCCGTCTATGAAACCCAAACAATTGTCAATAGCTCCTCCCTTATTATGAATTGCCTAAAATAATAGTTTATTTGTAATATGTACATGTTATACCTTTCAATAATGAGTAGGTACACCTAGTAATGCTAATCCCCAACCCATTATGTGTCCAAGTGTGTTTGTAAGATCTTTGCATGAGTTCATCAGTTTATAAACCATTCCCATTAATACCTACAGGTATTAACATTGAACACACCCCTACACCCTTACCAATAATAAATATAAGAAAAGTATTACATACTTACTTCAGCATAAACTCTCATTATTTCTCTCGATTTAACCATGTAATATTGTTAAGGTAATCTAAAAGATTCCCTTTCTCTCTTATCATTATGCTGATTGTGGTCTTTATAATTTGTGAGATTGATTGCGACGATAAGTTAAAAATCGCTTTGAGATCTGCTGGTCGGCAGGGATATGCCAACCTTTTAAGAACAATGAGAAGTGCTGTAAGTCCCAAAACAAAACAGATACATAAAAACAATTTGTTTAACATGTTGTTAACTTCATTAATTACCAACATGAAATAAATATGAACCTACAGTAATTTGCTAATATCCTATCCCGAATATCTCTATAATTTGCCATCTTAGCACTTACCATCAATCCTATTCCTAGTATCCGTCACATCTACATTGGGCATATGTAAAACATAAAGTAACCTCGAAAGGTCTTCTCTTCTAAATCGAAAATTTAACACCACCTCTTCATCGGTCAAAGTATTAATGTCGAAATGGGCCACATGCCACAAAAGTATAAAAATATATGCACTTTGCGATAGCACTACTTACTACACGTGGAATTTCGAAATATATTGTGGACTACAACATGAAGGACCCTATAAGTCGTCTAATAAACCCTTTGTAATATTACAGAGGTTAGTAGATCCTCTCAAAAATTCTAACAGGAACATTACCGCAGATAACTATTATACAAGTTATCCATTGACTGAGTATCTTTTGAAAAATGGCTTTACGTTGATAGGGACACTGAAAAATAACAAAAAAGAAATTTCACTCGAGTTTCTTTCAAATAAATTGCAGGAAATTGGTTCAGCTATATTTGGATTTCAACATGACGCGACCTTTGTTTCGTATGTTCCTAAGACAAATAAATCCGTACTTTTACTCTCTACCATGGATGATACTGATGAAATTGATAGTGCTACCAAAACCCGAGATTATATTGAACTACAACAAAACAAAATGTGGCGTTGATACAGTCGACCAGAAATGTACTTCGTACGCAAAGAATTACCAGAAGGTGGCCGTTAGCTGTTTTTTTAGATTTTTGGGCCTTGCCGGCATAAACGCCGAGATTACATATGCCCGTTGCCAGACTTCAAGGTATTCCACTTATGAGAAGAAAATTTTTAACAAACTGGAGATTTCACCTGCTGGAAGATCGTCTAAAAGAAAGATCAAAGGTACCCACACTTCCTAAGGACATTCCTCTCCAAGTATAGAATTCTACATGATGTACCCGTTACAGTGAATCAAAGACATGTTGGACGTTGTCAAATCTGCAGTAACAAGAAAAATAATAGAACTACTGTAACTTGCCTTTTGTGCAAATTGTATGTATAACACATTCTGAAAAGGTTATAAAATGTAATAACTGTCTGTACCCCCCAATAGAAGAGAACCGAATGTATATTTTGAGTAATATTTCTTATTATATATTTTTATTTTGTCATATTTCTATTAATAAAATAGCTCTTTATTCTTCTTAACCCATTAACATACTTTAGCAAATAAAGTCAAAAGTTAAAAAAAAACATTCATCCAATTTTGAAAAAAAGGGCGTCCTCAAATGAGGACGCTAGGCGCATAAATGATATTGTTCAAAGCATCCCTTTTCAACGCACATTGTCTTTTTACATTTTTTGCACGACCACCTAGCCGTTATACGACAAACACAACACTTCAATTGCCTGTCTAATTTTTCTGGAAAGTGATATCCTTTACTAATGTCTATTGAACTTGGAGGATTTCTGCGTCTATTAGCTTTTACAGACACTTCATCCTTAAAATAGCTTCTCACAATATGACGGCGAAAATTCAGTTGAGATAGTTTTTCTTTTGCTGTCATTTGGTGCAGTTTCCATGCGTTTCCATGGCAATTCTGTACAACGATATGCATTGATCAAGACTGTCTACACCCACCCATACCCCCGTTATAAGACGCGAGTAATGCAGGTTGTTCTATATTTACTTTAGCTTTTTCTGATTTTGACCATCTTTTTACTCGGTAAGGGACACTTCGCCACCGCCAGTTGGCCGTCGCCAGTTCGTCGTCGCCAATTCGTCGTCGTCGTTTCGCCGTCGCCATATCGCCGTTTCCATTTGGCCGACGGACATTTCGCCATCAGCCGTCTCGCCGCAAGCAGTAATTTATTTGCGAACAAAAAAGTTAAAATATAATAAATTCAATATTTATTTATTTTTCATGTTACGAAACTAATTAAATTAAGTACCTGCGAACTGCGAAGTTGAGCTTGGTCGCGAAGGGGTTGAAAGTTCAAATATTTACATGTTATTTTTATTTCCTACTTTACTTAAAATAAAACAATACAAATACATGTCTATGCATTTTAAAGAATTAAAAGATAATAGTGTTATGTTGGTAATTAGTAATTAGTATAACAAAGATTCAACATTCTTCTTTTGTAAAATATACTTGAATATAATCCCCATCAATTATACCGTTTGTTTTTCTATTTTTTCTGTTTCTATTTTAACAAAAGGTATACAATTAGTGGTAAATTACTCATCCAAGGATAGCCCAAACTAAACTTTCCAAATTATTGTTAAAATTTTGACAATAGGATCAAAAACAATATAAATAATCTTTGTTGTCCGGTCCGTCACTATATAACTCGAACAATATGATCCACTAATTTAGTCTTGATGAATTGATCTACAAGCTAAAGTGATATGGAGGCTTCCACTGTTTTGAGTATTAGAGGGAAGGAGAAATTTTGGAAAGACGGGTATGTGTATGTGTTTGACGCGTGTTCCAAAAGTGACCCTAATATTAAGTTTTGGCGTTGTGAAGAACGTGGGCGGTGTAAAGCCAGGATTCATACACAGGGTGAAGATTTAATCAAACAAGTGAATATTCACTCTCACGATGCTTCGGTCGCGAGAACTGAAGTTCTGATGGTCGTTACCCAAATGAAGAAGCGCGCCACAGAAACAATGGAACAGACCAGCCAAATAATAAACGCATGTACTTCAAATACAACGCAAGCAGTGCAGCGTTCTTTACCTAACATCAACGCTTTAAAGAAAATTATAAGACGACAATGAAAAGAAGTAAACAATGCTCCGCCAAATTCTGCTAGTATAGAAGAGTTGGTTATTCCTGAAATATATAAAACATATCAACCAGGCCCAGCTCAAACAGAATTTTTTTTACTGTGATATAAAAGATTTATTAGTGTTTGGTCGAGAACTTGAACATCTAAGTGCTGATATATGGTTCGTTGATGGCACTTTTAAAATAGCCCCCTTATTATTTTCTCAAGTTTACCTCATAATGGTGAGAAAACATAATAGTGTACATCCGGTAATATACGCTTTGTTGCCAAATAAACAAAAACAGACGTACTTGAGATTATTTGAAATAATAAAGAATTTACGGCCAAATATAAATCCATCAGCCATATACTGCGACTATGAAGTAGCTGCATTTATGGCCATGAGGGAAAGTTTTCCCGGTGTTATTGTCAAGGGCTGCTTTTTTCATCTCGCCCAGAATATGCGGAAAAAGCTTGGCGAACTTGGTTTAACTCGGTTTTACAATGAAGATCCTGAATTTTCGTTGAAAGCTAAAATGATAACAGCGCTCTCTTTTGTTCCTATCGACAACTTAGACGATGCAATTGATGCTCTATCAAACGTTCTTCCACCGGAACTTCGTCAGCTATTAAACTGGTTTGAAGACAACTACGTTGGAAGGCCAAATCGTAGAGGAAACGGTCGACGAGCTCCTCTGTTTGACGTGGAGATGTGGAATTTGTATCAAAGGACGTTGGCAGGCCAAGATCGTACAAACAACCACGCTGAAGCAGCGCACAGGAGATTACAAACGGAGTTAGGTATGTATAAATAACATTCTACAGTAGTTGTACAAAGTGAAAATTAACACTTTTGAGAAGTGTATAAAAATTAGTGGGTACCTAACAAATCTTTCAACTTCTAGGGGTTCAGCATCCTACTTTATGGAAGTTCATCGATGGTCTTCGTGCGGTGCAGAAGGGACGGGACATATATTATGAGCATATTATAGCTGGAAATGAACCCGTAAAAAAATTAAGAAGATACAGAGAAGCAGATGCGAGAATATTGCACATAGTACAAAATTTTGAACGACATAACGTTGTTGAGTATCTTCGCGGAATTGCTCATAATTATCAAATGGGTCTGTAAAACTTCATATCTATGTTTTAACATATTTTTAAATTTAGATACTTAATACATATATAGGTACTTAATGTAATTAGTTTCGTAACATGAAAAATAAATAAATATTGAATTTATTGTATTTTAACTTTTTTGTTCGCAAATAAATTACTGCTTGCGGCGAGACGGCTGATGGCGAAATGTCCGACGGCGAAATGGAAACGGCGATATGGCGACGGCGATATGGCGACGGCGAAACGGCGACGACGAACTAGCGACGGCGAACTGGCGACGGCGACTTGGCGAAGACGAAGTGTCCTAGACCGCTTTTTACTTGATGTAGAGGTTTAATGAAGTCGTTACATTTGAATCCATTAATAAATTTATACTACATTAGTAGGTATCTCAATGATGAAAAATAACAATTTCTTGTTATTTTTTTTGACTTCTCAAATGTCAAACTGTTTGCCTTTTTCATTGATCGAAAATAAATATTCCAGTTGCTTTTTACTTAAAATGTTTGCTTATATTTACAAATTGTCCCATTGTTGTGGATGCAGAAGAAATTTGCATCGAGGAAGAAAAAGTACCGGAATCACCTCCAAAGACAACAAAAATTAGAGACGTTTATGATACCGTACAGGATTATACGAAAACAAAAACCCAGAAACATTCTCGCCTTGACCGAAAATTAGAAATCGAAATTCAAATATTAGAAATTAAAAAACAAAAAGAAAAACTGCTAGAGCAACAAAAGTTCAATACTTCGAGATCAGAGTTGAAAAATTTAATTGTAAACAAACAATTTGATGAACTTAAATTAATATATAAGTAAAATGCGTCTTTATTAAAATTGTTCTTTCATGTACATTTCCAGTATTAACAATCTCTATATTATTATTATTTTCCTCTGGAACGTCTGAAAGTAATTCTGGATCATCATTTAACTGTATCACAATGTTATGCAAAACTGTTGTAGCTACAATTATATCAACGACCTTTTCTGGGTTAACACGGAGACCAATATGCAAACATGCAAATCTTTTTCAAGACAAAGCCAAAAGTCCTTTCTATTGTATTCCTTATAAGAATGTGTTCTCGATTACATCTTTTATCAACTGGAGAAACTGGATTTAGTACAGGTGTTAGTAAATAAGATTTACATGAATATGCACCATCACCAATCAGCCATGCATTTCCATGTTCGCCAGCTTCTAGTTTAGCACGTAACAAGGAAGTATTAAATATTCGACTATCGTGCACTGAACCAGGCCATCGAGCTACAATATTTGTTCTTTTAAATGATGCATCACAAACAGCCTGAACATTAATAGAAAACCACTCTTTCCTTTTTTGATACAATTCAGCTTTATCACCTCCAGGTGAAATTATTTTTACATGGGTGCAATCAATTACTCCTAAAACACGAGGAAAGTTCGCAAGTTGATACAAAAAATTATGTGTATCTCTTTATGAATTGTTGGAAGATGAATAAACTGCTGCTCGACTAGCTAAAATTGAAGTCACACGACTAATAGTTCGACTTATAGTTGATTTATGTAAGTTCAAACGATCTCCTAAAACTAACTGATAACTAGCGGTAGCAAAAAACCATAACGTTAATAGCAATTGATTAACAGGTGATACAGGATGGTTTCGGATTGTATCGTAAAACAGCATGTTATCTAAATTAAATGTTTCCATCAGATAAGGAACAGTTTCTTTGCTGAAACGAAATCTGGCTTTAAAATCATCATCATCATAGCCTTCAAAAGGATGCAGCCTTTTTCTGTAAATTTTTGGTCGAAGGAGCATATTAATAATGCGAATCATTTCTTCAAAGGATGTATCGGAATCTGAAGACATCTAGAATACCAAGAAAAATTGTTTAGCTTTAATAAACCATATATATGCCGTATACCAACTGTTTTTATAATTTATCGTGTAATGCAAAATCAAAAGGATGTGTGTAGACAACGTACTGAAAATTGAAAAAAAAATTACCAAAAAACAATAACAATTCCTTAAAAACTTAATCTACTCTAAGTGTTTTTGGATCAGGTATATAGCAATGTATTAAAATAGTTCGAAAATGGTATTACATATATTTTACCGGTGTTCGAAAATACACCGGTAGACACCCGTTTGATCTACCGGAATCCACAATTTATAGATCGAGGTGTACAGCCAGTAAATCGAAAGATAACTTCACATTAACCTGCTCATTCAAATTTGTAAAAATGTGTAGGGTTATACTCTATGTGTGGCATGCAAGAGGAGATGAACGTTAACCACAAATATTTTCTTGAATGTCACATAACAGACGATAATTCGCTGTATGAAAGTAAGTACCTACTACATTAACATTTTTTAGTAATAAAATACGTTCAAGTTGTAAAAGAAAGTACATATGATAGTACGGAATCTACAAGTGCAGGATGTTCAAGTACATTAAACAAACATAAGATGGAGTGGAATGATAAAAGCAATTAAATTGTTACTTACAATTTATTAAAGCCACTTGCAATTATTTCGTAATTCAAAAAAAACGACAAATAAGAGTATTGGGTTCATGATAATAGAAAAAATGCAAACACATGGCTATCAGGTGTCTTGCGATATAAAATTTCGTAATTTTAAAAAAATATATAAAAGAATCAAAGATATTGATAATTTAAGTGGGAGATGAGCTAAACAGTGGATATATTTTAATATATTTAAGGAGTTATTTGGATAGGACGCAGATGTTAAACCACTGTGTGATAAATAATTCAAACATAAAGTCATACTCAAAAAATGAAACTACTTTAGCCGACTCTACAGATTTAGAGGTAATTTCTTCAAAATATGTAAAATTGATAATAAAAAATTCTTACTTTTAGATTATAAACTCGAGCACACCTACATCTAGCAAAAAACGTTAAGTTTTCTGCTAGGGATCCGCCCATAACGTCGACTCGATAGGTGCGTTTTTAAATTCTTCTTCTTCTTTGTTCCCTAGCTGGCGTTCTTATTAGAAGCCATCCTTTAATCAATTAATTGGCTATGGCAGTTATAAAAAACATACTTGTAGACAAGTTTAGTTTCACTATTGTAGATCACCAGTATAACTATAAGCATTGTAATTGAAATTAAAACAACACAAAATGTTAAAAGTTACTTTATTTACAGATACTCAAGTTACCAAAAGTGAGGTTGAATGGACAGCATCTGCAATTACAATGCTGTTAGAATTGTGTTTGTCAAAGGAAGATCATTTTAGACATTCTTCTTATAGAAAGAAATACTTGTGGGGTGGTAATGCTAATGAAATGATGACAGTTATTTCTTTTGATATAACTAATAATATATATGATTCGAAGTACTCAAAACGAATATTTTATTTGCACATATAAGTATATGCATTTACTTACAAATCTTATATCTAGAGTATATTTTCTATATTTACAAATAAGATAGATACTTATATACATTTCCTGGTAAAATCGTTAAAAAAAAGTTCCTCTTAAAAAAAATTATCAAGTATAATTGAGGAATTTTTCAACGGAGTATGAAATTGCATTTAAAAATCTGCCCACATCATTGTTTTTGGTGAATGCAGCAGTTGCTTCTTTTATCCGTCTGCCATTTAACCGATATTTCCTCTTCTGAGGACCCGAAGTTGGATTGGGTTTGATGGAAAAGATGGTTAGAAAAAATTTCGGAGACATAAAACTTCCCAGGAATTCTAGGGTATAACAAATTTCAAATATTTATACGTCAATTAAAATAAACAATAAAAATGTATCAGTAAATCCTGTACTATTATTGCAACAAATTTTGCTAGTGAAGAAGTTCGAAAAACAACTTAAAAGATGAAAAGCACAAAATATGCTGAAAGACTGCGAAGGCAACAGAAACAACAGTGTGTTGTTATACAGTTTGACATGATGATGAATGCGACGGTCTTACAGGATACATTTCTTTCCAACGTTAGCAACAAGAACAGGCTTATACAAATAATAAGTAAAGAACTGTGCCAGACAGGTTTCATTTGCATACAAGCGTATGAACATACAGATACTCTTATAGTTACCACTGCTTTGGAACTATCAAACGATCATAATGCTGTTGTAATATATACATACATCCGAGAGCTTCAATTATCCATCTATACAGAAGTACATATAGTTGTTCTATGCTTTTAAAAGTTCTGATACCACATCAGCATTCTTTCGAATGGGAAAACGAAGTTTATTAAATTATTGGACGCTGAACAAGACCTGCAAATAATCCTTGAAACCTTTTTATGCTCTCATTCCCATCTAGATCATTTGAATTATTCTATACAAGAGTTTATCAACTCTCTATATGTAGCCAAGAAGAAACAATTATTAAACTTGATGAATTGAGATTTCAATGTTTCTCAAAAATGACGACGATGAAAAAATCCTTCAACCTCGTATCATTGCCTTTCAACTCGTGAAGCAGCCCATGCCTTCAGAGTTTATTATCAAGTGCAGATATGGCTGGGTAATCATTTGGTATCAACTGATTAGGGTGGAGACGAACAATAAATGACTTACTACCGATTACAATTACTAAAGCAGTTGTACCAATTGAATTATTATTAAAAAACAATTGCTTAAACTCAATATAAACTCAATAGTACATTAGAAAATGTCGATTGTTGCTTTAAAATATTTTTAACTTTACAAACGGAATATCCAGTATTTGACTTTTTAAACAAAAAGGATTTTAGGGAATAATAATAATAGTTTACTTTTAAAGCATTTTGATAATAAAGACCCTAGGCATTCTTTTCCCTATTACATTTGTGCAGAGAAAGGTTGTTCAAGGAATTTTTATTTGGAAAATTCATTTAAAAAACATTTCTTACGACATATTGTTAGAATTAGATCAATCGTCTTTATCAATATCTTCACACATTAAATCTCAGTTGATTAATAGTGACATTAATTTCAGCTTTGATAACGTTAGCAGTGATATATTAATCGGTACCAAAAAATTATCATATGTAATATCATAAGTGTTTGTAAAATTATCGATATCGATATCGAGACACCTTATTGACGAAAACGAAAAATTATTACTCGAAAAAAGCAAAAAAATTATTTATTGTCATAATAATTATTAGTGACGTTACAAAATAAGTCGAGTCAAAACGTGACATGGTTGACGTTTATAAATTTTTGAATTTAGAGCGTTTTCATGGTTATTTATCAACATTTATCGCTCTAATTATATCTCCTCCGGTTGTGTTATCGCTTATTAATGCTCGTTTAATTGAAAAACGTGATTGAAATGTTAAAATATGATTGGTTAGTTTTAAATGAGGGTAATAATCGGAACAATGCTACTTCATAAGCAATAGCGAATATAGAGCGGCACCCAATTTAATTATACAGCAATCACTGAGTTTTTTTCTACCTTATATACTAAACCATCGATTCCAAGAAATTTGGTGCTAGTTGTTGAAAAGATGAAAGTATTCCTCACTCATAGAATGTCTCTGTATTAACCATTCTACGAAACAACTTTGTATGGAGAGAAAAATGTCAGAAAACGATTTGCTGAATACTTTTGGGATTTGGGAATTGAATATTTGCGATTACGAAGTTTTGCAAATAAGTATACATTCATTGAACCTATGGAAATAAGAATCAAATCAAGTTAAGAAAAGTGGAGTGCAGTCATTGCAAGCTTGTATTTTTACTGAGCAATTCATAGCTGACAGAAACGTTTCGGTATTTCGAACTTTCGAAATATTTCGAGAACGCTTTAGTATATTATTGCAAAACAACAGTTTAGCCATATTTGTGTATAAGACCCAATCTTTGTGACATGTTTTTGGAATTACTCAAAATCTTACGAATAAGTGTTAAAGATAGTAAATACCAGCTTGCATGCAAATATTAAACAACTTTCTAAGCTTTTCAACAATGTTAGTACCTAAAAGCACGTTCTGTTGACGCTTTAGGTATGTCCCTGAACTACTTTCTTAGTGCTTAATCAACGTTCGCGAACATACTATTCATTTGAATGACCACATGTGTGCCAAATGAACGTACAGAAGACGTTCATATTTAAGAACGTCCTGAAAACGTATGTATGTCCAGGTGGATGTGTCTTAAAAACGTATAAAAAACCTTTTTGTGTAGTCTGGAAATTAATTAATTAAAAATTAAATAAAAAGCACACCAACAAAAATAACAGTGAGAAATCACGCTAGTGCGTCTAAGAGTGAAGCAAATGAGTAATAGCAAAGATAACGTTAATACAAGAAAGCTATTTAAAAGGGAAAAAAACGAAAAGTGAAAGTGAAGAAAAAACAAAAAAAAAGAACATAATTAAAGGAACTACGGCAAAAGATGAAAACAAACATAAAGGAATGGGTAGAAAAGTTTGAAGTAGAAACGGCTTACAAGGTAGACAATAACCCAAGATGATAATAGCAAAACTAAATAAGTTTGAACAAAACACACAACATCATATTGTTAGCATCAGATTTAGCAAGGGTGACACATTAGATGTCTCACAATAAACCGTATTCCATTATAGACCAATCTTCTCTAATATATCACCGAAGAGAAGAGAAAAGAGTTTGTTAACAAGTTAGTGAAATACTACAAGAAAATTAAGAAGAATTCAGCATTGGCTATTTGTGGACAACTGTAAAAAATCAACACGCAATGGTATCAAGAAACCGTAGTAAAAGGTAAACCTGTTAATTGTTAATGTGTGATTCTGGGACTCAATGTGACTTAATGCCTGCACACTTGTTTTATAGTTTAAATCAGGGGTTCCAACTTATGAATGACCGAGGACCGCCATTAGATTCATGGAGTAAATAGGGGGCCGCATTAGCACAGGTATATATTTATATAGCTACTATTAAATATTGAAGAGCGGTAGTAGTTATTTTTCATAATATGGTTTTACTTATTATTTTTGAGCGGGCGGTGCTAATGAAAGCCGCGGGCCGCGTATTGGAAATCCCTGGTTTAGATTGTGGTAGTAGATTCAAACATATTGATGACAATCTTAAGGTTACATCAAACGGTGGTAATGGTATAAATTTACAAGGTTCGGTTGTTGGATATGACATAAAAACTACAGAATTAAGTTCATTGCAGCTAATATACAATCTCAGATGTTGTTAGGTCTCAATACATGTGTATGTGTAATTGAGGTTAATTAAGAAAATTGATGAAATTAATAATCAGAATAACCTAAAATCAGAAAGTCTTGGAGGAAAAGAATTTACAACTAAAAATTTTTAATGTTTTCTATGGAATAGGTATGTTTAAAAATAGCTATAAGTTACAATTAAAAGATGCGGTACCTTTAGTAAATTCAGTAATAAGAATTTCTGAAAATAAATTAAGAATAAAATAATAAAACAAGTTAATGAACCAACAGATTGGGTTAATAACATTGTGATAGTTGAGAAGCAATCAGGTGAACTTAGAATGTGCCTGGTCTAGATATGAATGATGTGTTTTTACAAATACCGCTAGAAAAAGACAGTAGTCGTTGAACTACATTCATAACACCTTGGAGTAAATTTAAGTATTGTTGTTTACTTTTTGGATCAACCATTAGTTCTCGAGTATTTGAATCGACAAATTTTGGGCGATCTACCAGTAGGAATCTATTTTGATTATATACTAGTCTCTGGAACTAATGAAATAATGATATACTTTTAAGCAAAGTAATAAATAGGACTCAAGAAACTGGTACTAAATTTAATAAAACTAATTAACAAGAGTAGAATATTTTCAAAAAAGGGTACTGAAGTTGATCAAACACATTTAAGCAATTTTAGAATTAGATGAACCAAAAAATAAAAATTTATTAGGGTTATGTAGTTATCTAAGTTTCATTCCATTCAAAACTTAACGGAAACGACCAGTATATTAAGGAGTTTATTTAAAAAAATGATGTTATTGGGAATTGGACATCATTACATTCACAGGCAATCATAAGAGTTAAAAAATAAAATTAGTAACACGCCTACGCTACAGATTTTTAATAATGATAAACGTATAGAATTATACGTAAATTATATTTTAAGCTTCCCAATTTATGTTTTTAAAAACAAAACTTCAGGTGACAAAGTGTATATTAATTTATTTATTGCAATTTTCTTGTAGTTATAAATTTCAAATGGATATCACAGCTTTACGTCAGTATCGTCAGATTGCATTAAACCTACTTCCTGTTGTGTTAACATATTCTTAGATATTACTTGTATGTCTCGCAAATATAGTTAGGCGCATGCATCGTAACAAAAAAAAAGATCTATAGCTTTTGCATCGAGAGCGTTATCAGAAGTAAGTACGCGCAGATAGAGAAGAGATTCATTAAAAAAATTCATTATTTTGTGTATGGTAGAAACGTAACTGTTTTTACGGGTCATGAGCCCTTGGCAACAATTGTAGGGAAAGATATTCATAAATTTTCTATGCGATTACAAAGAATGAAACTAAAATTAATGAAATACAATAATAACAAATTACTTACGTGGCAAACGAAATATATTAGCTGATTTTTTATCTATCTCATGATCAGACTATGACAAAATTGTCGATTCGGTGAATACAGAAAAGCCACGAGTAATGAAAGTATTAAAGAATTTAGAGTGACAACGGATGCGGATAAAAGTTTACAAAAATCAAAAAACCTATTATGAAACGGGTTGACCCGAAAGTAAAAAACTAACAGACTCTGATTGTAAGAAATCAAGCCAGCATTTGCCCTTATGATCTACGCGAGGTTTCTGTTGTCTGTTGTGACGTGAAGTTTGCGCGGACCTTCCCAAGAGATAGATACCCCCACCATAGTGATTGAAGACCCTTTAAAACATATTAAGTCGGGTTTACGGAGCCGGCTATTGTTGTCTCTAAATATTCCAAAAATATTTTAGGACCAATTGTATTTTATATATTTTAGTCAATGACGTTAAAACAAAAATTAATTCTCTGCGGACCCAATTCAACAAGGAGATTGGGAAACTACCAGGCAAACCCAGTGGGTCTGGAGCAGAGATTGTTAAAGTCAACATGTGGTGCTTCGAACAATTGCTGTTTTTGCCTGTACAACAAGCTTGCAGCAGTTGGGTTGAAAGGATAGAGGTTGCAGAGATGTTATCTGAAAACTTGGATAATACTCTAACACCGGAAGTAAGCACATAATTTAGTAAATATTTAATTCACATATGTTATAACTGAAATAATTATCTAATTACATAATATAAATATTAATAGAATCCTGTTGTCATGCTACTGCTCCGTTCGTGTTAAAATATTCCTGGAATTCTAAACGAATTTGTTGGGATGTTGTAGCAGTTCGATTCCCTCCTTGACGTACCACATTTTGTATGGGACATGTTATATATTCATCTTCAATGTTGGAAATGTATTTGGGTGATACAGTAATTAAATAATTATGTAAAATGCAACATACTTTTGTAATAATTTCTACTTTTTCCACGTTTACATTCATGCTGTGTAAGAAAATGCGAAATCTGTTGCTTAATGTACCGAATGCATTTTCAACAACTCTTCGAGCTCTACAAATTCGATAATTGAATATGCGTTGCTCATTTGAAAGGCCATGCAATTTATACGGTTTAATTATGTTCTGCTTTAGTGGGAAAGCATCATCTGCTACAAATACATGCGGAATTTTTTTATTTCTACCTGGCAAACATTGCAGAGGTGGAAATTTTAGTGTGTCTGTATTGATGGCATATGCCAAAGCACTCCTTTGGAATATACCTCCATCACTAATTCTACCATTTCTGCCTATATCAGTCATTAGAAATTTATAATCGGCATCTACTACAGCTAAAAGAACAATACTATCTGTTCCTTTATAATTACGATAGAAAGAACCATGCGTTTTTAGTGGTCGAAATGTAATGTGTTTTCCGTCCATCGCCACAGTGGTTCCAAATGCCGAAAAGGTGGCCAAAACCTGAAGACGTCATTTAAATTGCGTGAAATTTCGTATGAAGGGTATTTTGAGGTCGCTTAGTACAAATCTGTTCTCAAAATTAAAAATAACAAAATGGCGGATCCAATATGGCGGATCAAAATAAAAAAAAGGTCTTATGTTCATGAAACTTCGTATATAAGGTATTTTGATGTCGCTTATGAAGAATCTTTACACGAAATTTTATAAAAACAAAATGGCGGATCCAATATGGCGGAAAAACATGAAAAAAGGTCATATTATTTGTATGAAATTTCGTACATAGGGTATTCTGACCTCGCTGATTACGAATCTTTACACAAAATTAAAAAGGAAACAAAGTGGCGGATTCAATATAGTGGAAAACATTTAAAAAATGGTCATATTTGTATAAAATCTCGTATATATTCCTTATTGCTAGTTTACATTAATATTCGTCGTCGGACGAGTGCGCAGAATCGTCGTCGCTGCTTTGCGCTTCACAGCTGGGCGTTTTCAACAGACTTACAGCTTCAGCATCTAACGCTTTGAGCCTTTTCAACGGCAATTTTCGGATGCTCGAAATAACAGGGTCCGAGGCTACTAAAAGCCTCCGAACACGTCCTCCATAGTTTTAGTGCGGCTACATTTTCGCGCGAAATCCTGCCGATACTGTTTTATGAATTTATTGCAAGATTCTTGAGCTTCTTCAGACATTTGTCCAATTGGTAGAATTGAAGACTCAAGAATCTTGCTGCTGTGTAGTAAAATCTTGTGCACCGTAGTTGGCATACAAAACGACGGATACAGCTGTACATAGAGACGAGCTGTTTCGATACAATAAGCCTCGTACATGGGAATATCGATGTCAAAGCCGCAAGAAAGAACTTGTAAGATCACGTGAAATCTTTTAATAAATGAAAGGTCGAGCGCAGTAATACCTCCAGAAATTTCCGCGTTTTCAAAAAAACGGCGCGCGGTGTTCCCGTCATTCGTACTGCCATAGCCCTGTTTCGGCATATCTACCAAGAGCCCCAACTTTTGACGGAAACCTTTTTGAACGTTTTTTTTTGCGACTTTCGACCTTTACTTTGTCATCCCCGCGACTTTGCCACTTCTTCACATCTAGCCTGTATGAAATGTGCAGAAGGCACTCAAAAAAGCGAATCCAAGCATGCAAACTGGATATCCCAAATTGCAAATGCTGTTCTTTTATGGGTTTTCGTAAGATGTCATCAATATTGTTGAATTGTTTGGAAGTGCAGTCGCAAAGGTAGCATCTCTGACTTGATGATGTGCAAGTCAGTGAGTTGCAAACTTTGCCATCGATCATGGGGAGCATCACTTTGTATGCAACATGCACTTCCTTTCCGCCAATAATTGTTTGGTAAGGTTTCAAATTACGCTCTTGGTCCTTAACGTCATTGACTATAAGTCTTGTAGACTCAGCAGTTTCGTGCAAAAATTCGATTTTTAATGGCCGACAATATCGAGGAGATGAAGGACGCGGATTTTTCCAAATGACGATTTCTTTCTGTGTGGACTTCTCAACAGCCAAAATCTGAAGCGGCACGATGGAAACAAAAAATATATTTGCGTCGGTTTTGGTACCTTCAGCATCGTCATCGAATTTTTGCTTGAAAGTGCTCTGTCCCGAAGTTCCGTCGCACCCCCACTTACAAATCAAATCTACATCGTACGACCTATCGAGGAGGCTAGAAATCTGTTTGGACCCGCAAAATTCTTCCCACCGTGTGGTCAAGCAGTGCTTGAAGTTTCACTTCAGCACAAGTTTCTGTGATGCGAATATCTACAGCCGGGGGGTAACAATCTTTCTTAGCGTCTAAAACGTTCTTGTAAGACGGAAATAATGAACAATTATGACTTATCCCCGCAGCTCTAATCGTGTTGTACATATTCTTCGACAATCTACCCTCGATAAGGAGCGATAGAGCCTCATCTTTGGTCAATGGTTTTTCGCGTTTCGCAGTCAAAGAATCCCTATACCTCGTTGCTGTGGTTGGACTTCCTTCAGCAATATCCTTCACCAGCTTTGCTGCATCCACGTTCCCAGATTCGCGTAAACTCATTTGCAACGCGTATGCCAACTCGTCGATTTCGTGTTCGGCTCGCATGGTCTGCGTTCTCCTCCTTTTTGATCTTTCACTGGAAGCTCCAAAACTGACAGATGGACGTCCCCCTGAACCACGTTCAGGTGTATCCTCAGCTTTACTGGTGGATGCTGTTGCGTCCTCAGGAGGCACTGTAAAAATAAAAATAAGACCAATTTGATTATACATATTATTGATGTCGAATTAATTTATAATGTATATGTTATTGACAAGGTTTACGTTGCAGAGGTTTTCTTGAATCTTCTTGTAGCTTGACATCCACTTCCAGCCACGTTGCATTCGCGGCCAAATACCTGTCCAGCATCCTACGGCTTTTTTCGTATCCTGTTCGCATTTTAAGAAAAAGTTTTCGCAACACAGCTTTCCCATTGGCAGACAAATTGAATGGTTTTCCGATTTCCTTTTCCAGATGCTTTTCAACCAAGTCAATCAGCACCTCGTTTTCTTTCGAAAGAGAGTTTTTGATTAAGTCGAAAATTTTCCGTCTTTTCAAAGACATTGGCTGTGCACATTTATCTGAAAATGATTTCAATGTTGAATTATTATTGAAGTATTATGTATTTATTAATTATAGTTAATAAAAACATTACGTAGAATATTGTCTAATAAACGTTTCAATAATACGTTTAAAAAAATGTTTTGGTCCCTGTATATTCATGAAAAAGAAACATTGAAAACTAACAAAACATCTGTTTTTGTCCCCGTATATTCATAAAAACGAAACGCTGCGCTGTTTGGAATTTAATCTCTGTAATAAACAATTAAATTCATTATTTTTGTTTCACACTATTTCAATTTAATTGCAATTTTTCTAATTGTAATGCAGTTATACGATTATTATTAATTGTTAATCTTTATTTTTACTAATTTATTTCTTAAATGTTATTATTTTAACAAAAAAGTAGCAATGATTTGTCAAGTATGTACTGCTATGAGACTTGGATTAATTTTGCGCTTTTTTCACATAATAATAAAATAAACAAAATCGGGCAAACTTGTGCAACTTTTGAGACGTGAACCTAATAATAAAATAGTTGAACTATACTGGACAAATAGTTAGAGAGTGGGATTCCGCGGGACTTCGGAATTATCTAATGTTAAAGATTATAATTCGTAACTGAAACTTGAAAACACGTATTCTACATGTTAAATTATCTAAATATGACAGAAAATTTTCGGTAAACACATAAAAACGTTGATAAGTACTCACTTTCATTAAATGTGGCCATTTTCTTCCGACCCAGGGCACTGTTACACAAAAAAACTTGGTGCGAGGCTACAGAGCGCTCAGTCCTTGCACGCGCGGCGCTTGGATAACAATGCGCGTCAAGAGCGCCACGTGCAAGTCCGAGGGTTATGAAGCGCGGTTTCTATTAGGTCAGGTACTAACCTACATAACTAGACTCCAAAAAGTCCCTGAATCAAAGATGGATTTTAGGACGTTTTGGCCACCTTTTCGGCATTTGGAACCACTGTGGCGACGGTTTAAAACTTAGAATAAAAAGACATCTGAGGGCCAAATTCAGAAACGTTCCTAAAGTTACACTCATGCCACATTATACATAACTCATCCTCAACGCGTTATTTCGTATTCATAGATGATTTGTTTTGCGTCAGTGGGTCAGGTGAGCGGGGCACTTGAGCGAAAGATGAGTGGAATGTAAGGAAGAAATGAGTGTACTTAGCAGCACACTCAAATGTTACTCGCTTGATTAACCTGTTTCAAAGTGTTATACGTGTTGAGAAAAAAAATTCTTTATATGATGGATAATGATTTTTTAGAATTTGTGCAATATGTAGAATAATTTCATTTACTTTATTTGCCACTTCCACGGTAAGTAATAAATTATCACAACATAATGCTATTATTTTTGAAAATTTATTTATTCTTAGAAATATTATTCGAGACAACGACAATCCAATGGAAATTTATACAAACACAGCTTTTGCAAAGATACCGCTTTTCGCGCAATATTATCCTCAACACCGTTTTACCGTTGGTGTATCCAAATAATATACAAATTAATAATCGTGGACTACCTCTACCACCATTAATAAAATTGTGTACTGCGCTACGTTTTTATGCAACAGGCAATTATCAGGTAACTTATACGTTTACCTTTTGTTTATTATTAAACAGTTAATATAATAACACATTATTTATGAACAGAGAGTATGCGCAGATCTACATGCAATTAGTCAAACTTCTGTTTGCCGTATTGTGCAAGAAGTTTCTGAAGTTTTGGCTAGACATGTTGGGCAATATATTAAATTTCCTGATACAGCTGAATTACTTGCCGCAAATAGAAATATGTTTTTTGATATGGCAGGGTTTCCAGGAGTCTCTGGATGTATCGATGGCACTCACATCGAAATCAAAAGTCCTGGGGGTCTAAGAGCATAGAATTTCCGCAATAGAAAGGGATGAATGTCTTTAAACATTCAAGCTGTGGCAGGACCACGATGTGAAATTCTAGACATCGTAATCCGTTGGCCGGGATCGGCTCATGATAATGAATATTCAACAGTAGTTCTGTTAAAGTTAAATTTGAACAACGTCGTTTACAGGGAATTTTGTTAGGGGATAGCGCTAAAGCACAAACTCACTATCTATACACTCCTGTACAAACCCCAAACACACCAGCAGAGCAGCGCTCCAACTATGCACACATAAGAACACGCAATGTTGTAGAAAGAACATTTGGAGTATGGAAAGGACGATTTCGATGTCTTGGGAAAACTCTCAACTGTAGTTTACAGAAAACAATTAGAATTATAGCTGCTACTGCTGTTTTACACAACATTGCTATATCAGAGGGGGAGCAAATAATAGTTGACCCAAATTTAATAGAAAGGATTGTACCAAATGAAGTTGCACCACCAGGACATCAAAGAGGGAATGTTATTAGAGCTGCATTTATCGAACGTCATTTTACTAATCAAATAAACAACAATTAAATACTTTCGAATTAAAACTATACTTATCCAAATTAAATGTACGCAGTTTTATTTTAAAAGTACATGATAGAAATATTATTTAAAAAAAAACTAGACATTTGTATACAATATTTTCAATTGTCAAGCCTCTGCTCTCTTTCAAACTGTAATTTTGCCGCTTCAGTTTTATATAGTTGCTCTTCTACAAGCAGCCTATGCGAAGAGCATAGAGTTCACGATCTTGCTGCCGTAGTTCTTCTGTCCTCTGAATCCTCACCTCTAACTCCCTAAAAAAATACCTTGTTCTGTGTCTATCGGTTGTAAAACATTCTGGTCATCTAAAACGTAAAAACCACTTTCCAAATTCTTTGAGAATGAAATTTGGTCACTATCAATCAAATCCGGAATCTCAATGTCAATTGTATTTATTATGGCATCGATGCCATCATCTATTTTCGGTGGAACGTAAACACCACCACCCGTTACCATTAGTTCCCTTTTCTCCATGGTTTACTCCTTCCTTCTTCGAGATTTTATGTTATCCCACGCTTTATGTAGTTGTTGAGTAGTTCTCTACAATTTGTAGCATTTTTTTTTAAGCAAGCAATTATAGTACAATAAGATAGTACTTACAGGTGAATTTTGTGCCACTGAGTTGAACTCTCGAGTTATAAGAGCCCAGGTTTTTTTTGTGCAAGGTTGATACAGTCACACTTCTTGCATTCTATGATGTCCCGATAATTATTAACTAACTCGGTGAGCATCATTTTCTCATCGGAACTCATTAATTTTCTTCCGATTGATTCCATAATTAGCTAATTCAACTTAACCTGAATAAATGATAAATGTGCTGTTATATCGTATTTTAATTTAAAAACACCGTACCTGTGCACTGAACCAGATTAAATACAAACTGTACAAACCAGGTAAACACCCACAAAAATTAAATCAAACATACATAAAATATAAATACACACGTGCAAAAACGAACTAAAACGAACAGCTGTATTCGTCAGCTGGCTACAATGCATTCGTATAAACCATTTACGCTTGTAATTTCCGAGGTTGCCAATTCAAGTTCGCACTACACTGAGTAACTTATGTAGAAGCGTTTATGAATACGGAAAGCGAGTAATTGCCTTACTCAACCTTTACTCATTCTCAATTAAGTAAGATATGAGGTAAGGATAAGGTGAGCATGAGTGTAGCTTCAGGAACGTTTCTGAATTTGGCCCTAAATGTCCGCGGGGTAGACTAATCTAAACGCTCAAAATTTAGTCGGTATACACTACAACAGCTTAGATAGTTGTTTAAAAAATGTTTTAGTAAACGTAACAGTCGGTAGCCTAGACAGATGACTTAAATACGCTTTTGATAAACGTAAAATGAAGGCAAATTAAATTAAACAAAAAAATGACTAATAAAGAAGTATTAAAGATTTATCAAAAATGTATATACAATATATGCAAAATACAAAAATAAAAGTAAATATGTAACATAATTAATTGGAAAATATGAACATACAAAAAAAAAACTAAAACGCCTCTTACAATAACTAAAAAACCCAAAAAAAACCATAAACGTTTTTGGCATAACTATAAGGCTCTTTTCTGTAATTCTACAAAAAAAATCAATTTAGCGATTCATGTTTCAACGTGTATGGCACGAAGTTTACATTAGAGTAGTTTTACTGTTTATGGTACATAAAGGAAGGGTTTATTTGTTTCTAAGGGCAGTGGCGGATCAAACATTTTAAAGGCCCCAAGCGCAATCACATTTTGAGGCCCCCCATTATGCATTGTAGCATGGTGATATTTTAATGAATGAGCATAAGCCATAAGTTGAAAAATACAGCATATTTGTTAATATAAAAATTAAAATATATTTGAAAAGAATGGCAAAAAATAATATTGGATATCACACAATAAACTTATTAAAGTGAAGTGGGGTAAGTGCAGACCACTTTTTGCAAAGTTAAACTTTAAGTTTATATATTTTTAAGCTCACACCAAGGAACTTGGTGTCATTGCTTATAGTGTATCATATAAGTATATGATTCAAGAATATAGGAAGTCTATTCATATATTTTTGCTAAAATATAATTATTTCAAAATTTAATTACTGTCTGGTTAGTGGTCCGCACTTTCCCGGCAAAACGGGGTAGGAGCGTATATGGCAGTTAAAAATTCTATACAGTCCTGTGAAATACAATGCAGGGTAAGACCGTAATTCTTAATATATCTGCTATAAAATACTTTTTGCCGAAATAAATTATTTTGTCTGGTAGATAACTTCTTTCGATGATGCAACATTACTGATGAGTATTTTGATGAATTAATTTACTGTTAACAAAAAGCAGGAAAAATTAACTTTTTATTCTTGTATCAAGTAAATATAGAAAATATATGTATTAACACTAAAAAAAATATTATATTAATTAGTTAATCATAATATAAATAAATTAGTAATTATAAAACTAATTACTCATCATCTTCATCACATCTTTGGCACTCATATCGAAGTTTTTTAGAGCCTTTGTTGCACGTACCACAAATCCAGGTCATACACGTTACACACTGAATCCAGGCATTTTTGTTTTTATAGAATGTAAAGTCACACAAACAAATAGAACTTAAATTTTCATCCTTTGTTTTGGAAGAAGATTGCATATCATTTAGAGGAATATCCTTGTCTGAGGAACCATCCTTAAACTCTATTAGCGTACACGTTTTTCTTTGTTCTTTTTCTTTAACCATTTTCGCTTAGGTGTTTTACTTTTTGTGTTCATAATTTCTTTTTCTTTGAGTCTGAGCTTAACTTCTTCGGCTGTAATAACTTCTGCTCCCGATGCAACTTTTCGTTTCCTATTGCTAGATGTTTGGTTGTTGTTTGACTTCAAAGTTTCAAGCAAAAGTTCTTCAAAAGTTGTTTGTTTTGTTGAACAAGCTGAAAGTTGATTACGTGGATTGACTGGTAAACTGTTATGTTGAGTAACAACAGTTTGGTTGTCTGATTCTGGTTCATCTACTTCTTGGGAATCAAGAACGATTATATTTACTAATGAAACTGATGTATTTTTCTCTGTATTTTCAAGAAATATAAATGGATAGGTAGCAGTTTCCTCAATGAGCGAATTCACATACTCTTCTGGAGGTTGTTTATTCTCTTCGGGTACAACTAAGCTAACCTTGGAATCTTTCCATTTTTTTAAACTTACAGCATCATACAATGATTCTGGAATAACATTTCTTGAAACCGGATAAATTCCACCTTTTCTAAAACCATTTTTTATGATTTCCTCATCGAGGTCGCGCCATATCTCACCTATCATCATAGAAAACATACTTTTGGACAATTTCTTTCCAAAATGCTGCCTTTGCCATTTTACTAATTTCTCGTTCCAATATCTCTTTAATGGCTTAAAAACGGTTATATCCATAGGCTGAAGCACATGGCTGGTATGCGGAGGTAGCTTCAAGATTGTAATATTTTCTCGAGTTGCCATCTCTATTAGTGGAATGCTGATATGAGTGGAATGGCCATCATATATTAAGAGCACTCAGCTCCGATAATATTTAAAAAACTTTTCTCAAAATAATTTGTGAAAACGTCTACCTCCATCCAACCGTTGATGGTTGCCGCATACGTTGTTCCTGGATAGCCTGCCATTGGTCCCATATGTTTTTCCCTTTAAATATAATTAAGGGTGGTGCTTTGTCTCCAGCAGCTGAAGCAGCCATCAGAACCGATATATTTTCTCTTCCAGGTGCACTAGTTGTTCGAGTACTTGGCAAATTTTTACCTCCAACAACTTTGGTTTTGGAGGGATCTGTACAAAAACTGGTTTCGTCTAAATTCCATGTTCTCCCAGGATAATTTTCTAAACCTAGTACCTTAATTGTATTTTCTAGCAAAGTAAAATAATCTTCAATTATAAATGGATTACAATTTCGTTTACGAGCAATTTCCACTGATTGGGGTTTTTTATTGACAAATTATTACTTCTCGAAAAACTAAGAAACCAGTCCTCACCAGGATTACTATTTTTGAATGGGGTTTTAATTTGATTTATCCGAACGAATTGCCCAACTATTTCGAGAACTTCCTTTCTGGATAAACCAAACCCATATTTCTCCATTTTCAGCAGACCATCAGAAAGTCGCTTTTCATTTTCTACAGAAATGGCCAGGCTTCTGCCAAAAGACTGCGACTTTACACCTCGCCTTCCCTTAAAGTGGTCTAATATCGTGTTAAGCGGTATCTCATAATTTTTGCTTGCGTTGTAAGCATTCATCCAGCTTTGATTTGATTTCATTGAGAGCTTCATTTAGCTTCTCTTTAGAATAAGCAGCCCTATTGGTTTTTCTTACGTAATTACGGACCCTTATGAAACCCTATAAATAAATACAGAAATTTATTTTTTATTTTTACTTAGAATGATTATTAAATTTAGAGTAATTAATAATGAATAATTATTATATAATAATAATAATGTAATAAACACATTTACTTGTTCCTGAAAAAACTAACCATTGGCGAAATTCTTTTGTACCATTTGCTTTTACACACAATAAAAATGTAATGCAGAAATATTTCTGTAGTACGTTTGATTCCTATCTGTATATTCTACTTTAAGAGTAGTAATATCTCCAGTATTGCACGGTTTATTTATTAAATAGTATTGTATCATTTTGTCAGACAAATGCAATGGCCACAATGCGATATCATTGGGAAAAACAGAATCATTTTCATTTTTACCACAGTCTGCTGAAATATTGTATAATTTAAATTCGTATTGTCGTTCGGATTCCTCTTCATTGTTATTTCGTTTATTATTTTTAACATCTGTAGCACAAATTGTTCGTTCTTCAAATTTTACTGTTTCGTCTTCATTGTTGCTTCGTTCGTCATCTATTGCAAATGTTGCTGATTCTTCAGTTTGTATTTTTATTTCTTTGTTTTTTTCGGATCCTTCTTCTGATACTGATTCATTTATAATTATTAATTTAGCCAAGGAATTTCTTTGCTGTAGTGTAGAAGTTTCGTTTTCTTTCTTCTTTTTACGTTTCTCAGCTTCGCTCTGAAACCTTCTCTTCATATTGATAGTTAAATAAAATAAATTTCAATTAATACCTATATGGATACATATAATATAACATTAACAATATCATAGGACATCTATGTATGTAAACAAAATTTATGATCGCCTACTTTCAATAAATCAATACAGATAGTAGTAACAAAAATTGTAAAATTTATTATTTAAAGTTAGCAAAATCTGCAAGCTTGTTTAGTTTTTACTCTGAAAATTTATGTATTTACGATTTAGACATACTAATGAGTAATGACATATTTTGTTACAAAAACTTCGAATTAAGGAAGTTCAACTTTGAATTATCCAAAAAAAATTTATATTAATTAGTATACAAAGTTCAGGGGAACAAGAGAAATCTTCAAATTAACGACGATATTCAGTAAAGAAATATCTGTTATCTAATGAACTCAGATAGGTATATTTAATTTTAATAAGAAAAACACTTACCGTTCAAATGAATTGCTGAGCAAGCAAGACTTATAATAATAATCACTCCAAGCCCAAAATGACGATACGTACAGCCTCGAAGGAAACAACACACAACGGTTTGTACTGAGAGCTATTCAAGAGCTATATGACGTGTGCTGAGTGATTAAAAGATGACCAGTGACAGTGAACCTATTTTTATACGGTCGTAGGCTATATTTTTACGGGATTTTATTACAGTGTTGAGAAGTAGAAGTTAAGTTTGATTTTTGAGGCCCCCGAGATTGTAAGGCCCCAAGCGAGCGCTTCTTGCGCCTGTGCGGTGATCCGCCACTGTCTAAGGGTGCATAGTAGAAAATGTCAGAATACAGTCTTATACGTTGCCAGGTTTCCAACAGACGTCATCATCATAGTAACATATTTTTACAGTTTTTTCATTACATTTGACAACTAATTCGCGATGACAATTTCTTTGCTTCTTGAAGTTTTCGTCTTTGTGGAGCTAGACGTAGTCAGTCTTGTACGACCTTCTGGATTAGAACTGAAAAAAATATTAATACATCAGCACCTTTTTATGTTTATAACATTGAAACTTTAGCTTACTTTCGTTTACTTCCTTCCTTTGTCAAAGTCGGTTCTAACGTGTTGAAACATTGCACCTATACAAAATAAAACGAAAATTAATGATAAAAGTTAAAAAAAAGGTATCGGAAGACATACAAAAAGTAAACCGGGCTTCGAGTAAATTTTAATATCTATTTGTCACATTTAATTTTTTTTCTTCACGGAAATAGTACTAGATAACGTATTGTATATATAGCACGATTACTACGTGAGAAAAACATATGTTATCGCTGTCGTCTGTTACAGAACTCTCCTTCAGACGTATGCTTGCGATAACATAGTGCACACCGTGCACATAGTTTTAATTGCAATACAAATATAGATTACCCTAATTCACTCAGGATTATTTTTTACATACCTTTTACATACCTTCTTCCAGGTGTTACAAACGTCAATGATAACGTTAGAGGTGGAGGGATCGGACCCGCTAAAGAATTAATTTAAGTCCTTAATGCTAAAACGTTATAAAATTACATACCCCAAAATAAGCTTTCACTCAATATCACTTAAAAATTCGCCCACATATTCATGTAGAACCAACTGAATAATGAAAGCTTTTTGTTGGACCGAAAAGATCGCTACAAACGATCCGTACTTTAGCAAACGTTAGCAGAAAATGAATTCGTTTTGACAACTGGCTACAAAGAAAAAAGGTAGGGATGTCGAGGAACAAATTTTATACTTGAAGATTGAACTACCAACTTTTTAACATAACAAAATTTTAGTGAAAAAAATGACTCTGAAGTATATTGTCTTTCAGTGTGAAAATAAAATAGTAAACAAATTGTTCACAGGCATTAAGAATAGCACTTAACTAATGGTTAATGATGCTTATACACAAAAAAAACTTTTAAAACGACACTTCAGCTGAGATCACCTACATTGAAATGAAAAAAACGTGTAGTATCACACAGACGCTTAAACGGAGTGGGAGAGACTATAATGACCTATAATATTACATGTTATCTCTAAAACAGATATGCAAATACATTGCAAATAGATGTTAGCGATAGACGTTTCAATACAATCTACAAAACGTCAACAAAATACAAACTATAAAATAATACAAATAATTGCTTCAATTTAAAACTTGTTTAATAAAGAACTCTTCATTAAAAACATAAATTTAAAAAAAAAATTTTTTTACATCGATTATTAAGACAGTAATTAAAAACGTTTGTTATACAAATAAGAAACAATAATTTTCAGTTTTACTCCATTTGATGTTATTTCAGTTTGATAATTTAAAAAACATTATTTGTGTTATGTATTAATTTTATATAACAAAAGTTACTAGTTCTTTTAGAAAAATATTTGAAAAAATTAGAATTTAAAAATAAACTATTAACTGCTTTTAAAACGTATGCATTTAGACGTCAATACTCAAACGTTTAAAACTTGTCTAATTTATGTGAGACAATAGACGTAGACGACTTTTGGTCTACGTAGATAGTCTATAAATGCATAATAGACGAAGCGGTGTTACTAGGGGAGTATGTTATTAGCCTCCTAGTTGGTATTTTATATTTTAGATCGTAAAAGAAATATGATATTGTTTTGCGTGAAGCCACTAGAAGATTCTAAATTCTGTCCAGCAAAATTTTCCTAATAATATTTCTTTATATTACCAAAATGTTCGTGGTCTAAATACCAAATTAGTCAACTTTAAAAACAATATTTTTGACTCAAATTTTGATTGTTTTATGATAACAGAGACGTGGATATATATCTCTGCCTTACAAAGCAAGAAGCACGTAACTCCAAATTTAAAGGTTTTGGATATGAGCAACTTGTGTATTTTAAAATGGTTTTTCAATTTATTTCTTTACATTTGACCCAATATTTATGTTTTTGTTTTAACTTACATGTTTTCCCCCCCTCTTTTTAGGGGTATAAATAAATATAAAATATTTCACTAAATATCTGTTTTAGATAGTTTTTGAGTTACTGTATTTAACCATCGCCCTGATAAACAATCTTAAAAGGAAGTAACTCTACGTGCTAGATATTTAATTAAACTACGTGCTCAAAAACAATGGAAAAAACAAGCAACGGGATTTATAATTTTTACTACAAGATAATAAGCAATAAAAACTTATTTAAATAGATTTAAAAGAAATAAGAATTTCTAGATTGGTTTATTACAATAAAGTACAACAGATGAGACCGATTTTCTAAACAACTAATTTTATTTTTTAATAAATGAGCATAACATAAGTTATGGCAATCAATATCACAACTTATATTTGTCAGAGATGAATCGAAAATAAAAGGGGCTTCGTTGGGCGTTTGTGCTGGGTTAGACTGCATCGACAATTTATTACAAGTGAATAACGCACGACACTGACCGTTTACGCAATTTATTTACTATAGCAAAAGTTACGATTACAAATTTCAAACAAAGTCATTAATAAACAATAACACAAACAAACAAAACTGATTTCATTAATTGAAAAATTAAATTTATAAACGTTTAATGATCAACACTGGAACAAACAATCCGACACCAGCTCTTTTATCTTAACAAGTTGTCACCACCAAATATCATTTCAATCTGCCCTCTTACAAGTTACATTTTCTAGCTGGTGTCGTTCCGATCACATGAAATTGTAATTTCACGCGCGTTCCTTGGCCATATAAGGCAATATTACAAAATATCCAACCCTTATTGGTTGATTCTAAGTTATTAAGTTACAAAGACTAAACATTTTAAACATAATTTATAGGAACAAAACAAATGAGTGCACGTGTATGCATTTCATAGCCGTAGGCAGGCTTATATTCGGTGCCTCCGACACGGCCATTCTGACATTTTGCACGTCCTCGGGCATTTGTAAAAAGGAAGTTCCTGCAACGTAAATAACAATGTCATTTCAATTGATACCGCTCGTCTATTCTGACGAAATAGAAAACATCAAGAAGTAGATCAAGTAACAATTTTAAGTTACATCAAACAAAAAAAAATCTAATTTGGCAATTGCCTCATCTAGTTATAAAAACTAGGATGCACACAAAGCGCCAATTAACTGAACCAAGCTATCATCACGTTGTTGAGAAACTTTCAACCAGACGAAATATAAGTCGTTAACCTGAATCATATAAGTTGAGTCATTTTTAGATTTGGGTGATGATAAAGTAGACACTTCTTTACTTGATGTAGCTGGATTTCGTAAAAAGAAATCAGCATGCTTCCTTCGCAATAAAGAATGTCGAAGTTAAAGGCCTGTAAAAATGACTACCAACGATGGGCTCGTGGTGTAAAGCCTTTTTTATACGAGATGATTTAAGATAGTTCAATCTTGAATGACTGTAAAATAACGGCCTGAAAGATTTTGATGAAAATGCCTTGCAGCTTTGACTGCTAGAGTTTCAAGCTCATAAGAATTGTGGCGAGATTCTGAACCAGTAGTACGTTTACTAAAATACGCAACAGAATGAATTTTAGCTTCTCTTTTTTTTTGAAAAAGTATAGCACCATAACCAACTGAGCTAGCATCTGTATGAAGTTCGATTGGCAAGTCAAGATTAAAAATAGTTGAAACACGCGCGTTCCTTGGCCATATAAGGCAATATTACAAAATATCCAACCCTTATTGGTTGATTCTAAGTTATTAAGTTACAAAGACTAAACATTTTAAACATAATTTATGGGAACAAAACAAATGAGTGCACGTGTATGCATTTCATAGCCGTAGGCAGGCTTATATTCGGTGCCTCCGACATATTTTATACGAAAATGGACAGTAATTTTATGCAAGTTTTAGATAAACAAATATTCTCATAAGGACCTAATAGTATTTATTGTATAAAAACTTTAAAGTTTATTGAAAACAAAATAATAAACTAACAAAACAACTACATAATAGTTATATGTTTTTGATAAAAACTGAACAGTAATTTTATTATTTATTTAAACAACAAAACTATGCACATAAACACAAATAAATAGTAATTTTATTATTTTTAACATTTAAAAAACATAAATTGTATTGTATTGTATAAACATAAAATAAATAGTAACCATTATTACCTAAAAACAGAAGTTCCTAAGTCTGAAACAGCTTTTTCTGGTAAATTTTTCCATAACATTTGTTTTCTTGGTGGCATATGCTGTTTCAGCTCTTTAATAATAATAATATTTTTCTTTGTTTGGTTTATACCTCTGTCGGTTGTAACTTGCTTTGGTAATTTTAAATTTAAATTAGGCTTCACAAAAAATACTTCAAAAAAAGTTTCTTGTTCTAGTTCAGGTTTAAAGAAGTTTCTTATAGCCTTTACAAATTGAACACACTTTATATCGTTACGTTTTGGCAAGTCTGGCGCCTTATTTCTATTTTGACAACAATTTTTTAATTCTAAAAAATCGGCGAATAAATTAACGACATTGTTTAACTTATTTGATGATACAATTACATGAACTAGGTCTATGTAATCTAATAATTCTGGAGTGTGTTTCCATTTTTTGGCTATAAGACCATAAACCGAGTCAGCTTTGAAGTTGTGACCAGGCTCAAAATACTTAAAAGGGAAATTTTCTGGTCCCCACATTTGGTTAACGAATATGACACAAGCTGTAAAAAGGGTCCAGCTTTTATTTTGTGCTGTACAGTAAAATGCCGAAACAACGTTAGGCCGATTTCGTCCCCTAATGGCTTTATGCCAAAGTACACATTTATTTTCATGTCCTGCTTGCAAGTTGGCAAATGTTTCATGAAACACAACTAATCTACTAACAAAAAAACGATTTTTTATGCTCATTTTCATTTTTCTGCATGTCGACAGAGAAATTTTTTAGTCTGATGTGCACTTCTTGCTTGAGTCCTCATTGTATTGTTTTCTTGGATAAGAAGTGTTTGTGCATTTCACGAATTCTTATATCACACGGTAAATACTTCCTATACGGGGCATGCTCTAAATTGTAATGTGACACTTGCGGATGGTAGGAATCAATGTGTTTTTTTACATCTGCGTAATTCTTGTCGGCGATTGCTCTCACCGTCTCAGCCCGTTTTTGGCCTCTTTTGTTTTCTAAGTCTACCGGTAAATGATTTACTGTTCTCTTTAAATAATTAGTAATTACGGAGTCTGATCTTAGACCAAGAGTATTCATAAACATACTTGGTTACGTCATAGTTAAAAAATGCGGTAACACATCATACGTTCATAACAGTGTGACACTGTTATTTGTTGCTACCCTGAAGCGTACTTCTAACACCAGGGTTATTAAGACATCAGTAAAAATGCACTTGAGTTATTTATAGAACAATAAATTCAACAATCTGTAATAAATACCATGTGGTTTTTCTAGCATTTCCAGCAGTTTTTTTTCTCGACTAAACATATTTCTTGTGTGCACTACGCTACTACTAAATTTACTACCCAAATAAATTAACTGAAGTGATTTATCCAAATAAGTTAAAGCGTGTTGTGCAGTTTACTCCACCCTTATATTCGGCAAGATGTTTTAAAAGAAGAGACAATAAAGGGCCAAAGAGAAGCCCAAATATAGATACAAAGTAAAAATCCCGTAAGTCAGGTTATTTGATTCTTTGTTTTCGCGGCAGATTTCCTGACATGTATGATAATGAAATCTTTCCATCCTCATTTAACGTTTTTAGATATGATAGAACTCCTTTTGTAAGAAACGGGCCTTTAATTTCTCGTGGAGGTGGTGTTCTAATTGCAACTACTGTAGAGACTAATTATTTATTATAAATATAAATAAAACGCCCTATCGAATTTAACGTATTTGTTGTATTCACTCGCTGGTTTCGAAGTTGCTACATTTCTCGATGCTTAACTTAGGGCTTGCCGAATAGCTGCGAACAACCCTTCGTACAAAAAAGGTAACCTCCCCTCCTTTGATAAAAGTGTAAAATTTACATTAATAACATAATTATTTGAACAAATGTATACAATCCATTGTGACATATATCTAGTTACTACAATTAAATACAATAAACTCAAAGTAATAGACAGTGATAATAATATTTATTTACACAAACCGCATGAAATGTTTTATTGAAAATAAAGCAAACTGCAAATTTTATATATACGATTTAATGACAAAACAAAAAATAAACTAACATGATATTGACACGGTAATAGTAAATGTATTGTAATAATAAAAATATCAGCGGCCGGCGACGTAGGTATTGGATCTACATAATAAAATCACAGCAAATACTTGAATGGAAAAGGGAACGAAATAACCTTGTAATAATAATATCAGCGGCCGGCGACGTGGGTATTGGATCCTGCTTCCACCTGTCCCACGGGGTCTCCAATAAAATGCTTGGCCACCACAGGCTACAGGCTACTATATTTAATAAACCATTCTTCTCCCAAAAATTGACAACGGTGCCACCGGTTAATGTTAACAAAAGGCGACTCTTCACGTCGCAAAGAACGGCTCGTATGTTCAACCGACAATTATCAAAGTAATCGTTCGTTCTTCGGGTTCGGGCGAGTATCGAGGAAGCAACAAAAGGGAAGGGTATTTCTCGGGATAGCTGTAAATTTAAATATAAATCCAAAACAATATTAATGAGGAATAAATGCTATTTAAATAAATTACATTAATAAATCGAACAAAACATACTAAATTCTTTTAACGGTAACAGAGCTACGCGGATTCTACCATCTGGACCGTATATAAGATCTTAAACGCAACCAGTTTTCCACACTAAAGGCGGAAGATTTTCTTTTGCTAAAAGTACTAAGGTTACAACTTTTACGGTGTACAACCAGCTTTACTACGACATTTTTGACGAAGTTGAAGTTGTATAGAACCTCGGAGCTCCATCGTTTCCAGAACCTTCTTGCATTCGTCGCCAACGATTAGTTTGAGTTAAGCGGGTATCTTCTAGGCTCCTCTCAGATGGGTTGGTCAGCGATTCTCCAACAATGAAATAGGCAGGAGTTAAAATTTCAAAATAATTGGGAATATTTAAAAGAGGAGTAAGAGGACGTGAGCGAGGATGGCCTTTATTTGAGTGAAAAGTGTCTAAGCTTCCTCGTTTGTTAAATTTGCATTTCCCGCGGCTTTCTTAATATGCTGTTTAGCGGATCGAAACCTTTCCCACAATCCACCAAAGTTGGGTGACCTAGGCGGAGTAAATTTCCATTTAATTTGTTTCGTGCTTAAAAAGATTTGAACGTCAACCTCTTTATTAAATTCTCGAAGTCATTGTTACGTACGAAATTTTCATTACGGAATACCCTGTATATGTAATTGAAATTAGATTCCGGTTTGGACGCCCCCTACCGATCTTTTCGTGTGACTGTCATTTACGACGAAATCGTTAAGCTGTCAACTGCATAAGATGGCCGGTGTGGCTTAGAAATAATTTTCAAAGATCATCCTTAGTAATGGGAATCAAATTATAAGTGCATTACGATCGTAAAATATTTGAGTCGTCACCGGGTAAGATAATTGCTGTCGTTTATTAAAATTCTGTTGTAATTTCTCGTTAATTTGATAGCCGTTCCACCACGTTCTGGCACATGTTTCTATTCGATAACGAATTATGAGGGATTAACATCGACAAATACTTTCGTTGGACGAGTATAACTCTATCTATAAGGCCTACGGTTAAAACTAAATAAACCGAAGACAATCACATTTCTGCGAGATTCTACTCATGCGGCAAACACCTGCGAAACCAACCTTCATCGAAGGTGTACAACAGCATTCGACAATCGGGTTATGTTATGTGTACTTTCTTTAGCAATAATTAACCATTTTTGTAGATTTTGATTTCGTGAGGCATTGGTTTGACACGATTTGCTACTCAAATTTATTTCAGGCTCACTTGCCGGGGAAAACGTTATCTTCGACCAAGTAGGAGTTACTGTATTGTGGGTAAGTGTATTTATTTATTTGATCGCTGTCAGAAAGGTCGCTCACGAAACTTTAGCTAGTGTTAATTCAGTAATTACTATCATTGTTTTATTACCATTAAGATAGTATCATTAATTATTTTGTGTGTTTCGCATGCTGTGTACAACCAATATTTACTACGAAAGTTTAGTGTTAATTCAGTAATTACTATCACTGTTTTATTACCATTAAGGTCGTATCATTAATTATTTTTTTGTGTGTTTCGCATGCTGCGTACAACCAATATTTACTACGAAATTTTAGTGTTAATTCCGTAATTGCTATTATTGTTTTATTACCATTAAGGTAGTATCATTAATTATTTTGTGTGTTTCGCATGCTGTGTACAAACAATATTTACTACGAACTATTCTTCGCTGTTCGCTTGAACTTAAATTACCTATGTATTGTGTGTTGCCGATACTGCTGGCATTCATGTACTGAAAATTTGATATCTTTGTGTTAATCATCGACGTTACTAAATTAAAGTTGTTATAATGGTTACTCTTTCTTTTATGGCAACATACCTTTCTCTTTTGATCGTCGTTACCTAGTAACAACCTTTGGCTACTCGAACATCAGAGTAATAAGGATTACGAACCTCCAATTGGGTTACAAGTTTGGATCGTCTGTCGTGAGCGAGGCAGAAGTGTTCTCTTGGATCAGCTCCCCTACCTCCGACTGTGTGAGTTGGCCGTGCAAGGTTCGTAAAACCTAAAGCTTGTAACAACATTTATTAAGATCGCTGTTTATATTTCGTTTCGCGCCAACAAAAGTCGTGGCCCTATCGCAATAAATATGTGTTATTTTACCTCGCAATTATTTGTTTTAAAGCGTATATAAAGTTAAGTCCATTACTATTTCTAAATGCACAACTCGTGTTACCATGCAAAAGAAAAGTGCTATCCACGATTTCAATTGTATTTTTGAGCGTCTACTAGGCTTTAACAATATGAGGCCGAAATAATCTACACCTGTTTTAGTAAAAGTTTTACAAGGTTCGAGTCTATCCCTTGGGAAATCTCCCATTTTCTGAGTACGTAGCTTAAAAATACTAACATGTAGCCGCTGCATTAATAAATCTAATTCCTTAGCAACAAAGTCACCATATTCTTCCGGCTGATCAGCTAAGGGTCCCTACTCAGTTTGTGGTTTTCTTGTTTGATTCTGCTGGAACAATTTTTTTACATTTTGTCTTTTTTCTTTTAATTGATTTCTCAATGAATTTCTTGAAGTAATGTCCAGGACTTCTTCCCGTAAATTTTAACCACGGACTTGAACGCCATTGCAGCGATTTATTGTAACGTAGTCCAGATAAATGTACCCTTCTTTCATACGATCTCTGAATCAAATTAAGGCGCTTCCCCATGTTAAATTGTGTCATAAGGCGCTCAGAACGGTTATTATTTTCATTTTTTATTAAAAGGGATGCTTTCATCACCAGTAAATTTAAAAAGCCCATAATAAGCATAAAATATGTTTATTACATTTAGTCAGTAACTTTACCTATGATGTGATTATCACCAAAGAAGTCTTCAACTCAGGCACCATATTATCAATTTGGCTACCAACATTGTTACATATTTCAATTCTGCAACTACTATGATCACCAAAAACATGATGCACACCATTCCTTACATGGTCTTGTAAAAGAGCTACATTTTGTTCTCCTCTTGAATGTTCGTATAATGAACATTTTTTAGCTCTTTTTGTGAGTTCGATATTCTTTAATGATACAAGTTTTCTTCAAGCCGCGTTTATGTGCTTGTCATTTTTTAGCTTCCTCAAATTCTTGGCGTAATTTTTTAAAGCATGATTAGTGCATTCGATTTTACGTACTTTGTGACCATATGGAACTTGTTGTTATATTCTTATGTACATGCTCGAATCTCCATCAGCTACAAACTGCGTGTATTTAACACCATGTGCAGCAATACTTTCAGAAAAACCATTTACTATCATATCAGCTTCCATTCCTGGTGATGAGCGTGTCCAGTTTTTGTAGCAGGTATGTTTATAAGGTGTCTCTAATATATTTTCAGCTCGGGCACAAATTGGGCAGTATTTATTTTGAACTGCATTCCACAACAACTCGTCTGTAAATTTTCCAACAATTCCAACCATTCCTAATACCGAGTTATAGTTAGTACCGTATGATCTTTTGCTCCATGAGCCATCAACATAAACCGTTATCCATAGAGTGTCATCAGCTGTAATTTGCTTATTAATAATTGCATTTTCTTTTTCTTTTATTCCTGCTTCTTTCATCGATTTATTTATAGATCGTTTCCATTCCTAAAGAACAACAAATGGGTCATATTTTAAGTCGTTAGTGTAATATAAAAATTACCTCTCCCATTTCAGTTTCATAAACTGCCTTGTCACTCAAAAGTTCCTGCAAATGACTGTATGAACTTCCAGTGGAAATTGTTCCCCACACAACACCAGCGTTTATTCCTGAAACATTTTTGTTTGTGTTTTCAATTTATTCAATGAAAAAGAATACACTAAACACCTTCGAAAGAAAACTTTGACTAAGGTTCTGCATCCCATTAATTAAAAAAATTATTTTGAAGTTGAAGAAGTTTGACCAATTAGTTTTTATTACTTATTTATGTTGTTTAAATAAAATCCAGTATACACTTAACCTAGGCAAGTAGTAAAATAACTTAGCAATTACGATGGTATCCGACACTTTTTTTCGTTGTTTCCAAAAGAGTTTTGTTGCTTTAAAAGCTGCGCTTTCTTTGTAGAGTAGTACTTCTAGCCATAATTAAAATTAGCAAAGCTAATACTAAAAACTAAAATATAAAATAGTAAATACCTATTAAGAACTTTAATATACTCACAAGTTATAGGATTATTTGAATTACTTCAGAAAAAAAACTAAGACAGAAGTTTCGAAAATCAAACTGATCGAAAATGCGATATACACAGCATAAAACACACCAAATATTTTTTCTCGTTTTCTGTCAATTCGTTGGAACTGAACGCCATTGCTTCGCAATTACTAAAAGACAATACAGTAAAAACCACATATATGTATGTATTAGCTAATACCTTATGGACACTCGTACCTACCGATAAGAAATAAATAAATACTTTCCAAAAACAAACAAAAAAGTAGATAATTTAAAACTAATGAGCAATTATTAAATCGTCGCGTATTTACTACTGATGGAACCTCAGAACCTAGTTAAACAAAAACTTGCCACATCACCGATACAAACAAATTTAAATTAAAATTATGAATTTAAATATATTAAAGGCGCAACAAACGTAAAAGCGGATATGTTATCTAGGTTGCCATTGAACTCTGATGATTTTAAATCAGATGAAGCGACATTAGATTATTTAAATTTTGTTGAACAGTTAGCACCAATAGATATCCTCAAATTAAGGTTGGAGACTAGGCGCGATAAAATGCTAGGGAAAGTCGTAAACTTTATTAGGTACGGGTTTCCTAGACAATTGGACGATGAAAGTTTAAAGCCATATTTGTTGCGCGAAGGAGAATTGTCCGTAGATAATGAAATAGTAATGTGGGGATACCGAGTAGTAATACCAAGCAGTTTACGTGAACAGTTATTAAATGAGCTACATAGTATGCATGAGGGGATAGTGAAAATGAAGTCGCTGGCAAGAGCATATTTCTGGTGGCCTTCGTTAGATATGGAGATTGAAAGCAAAGTAAATGGATGTAGAATTTGTTTAAGTGTTAGAGCAAAACCGAATGAAGCAAAAATAATTCCTTGTGTCAAAGGTAGCTATTGTTATGAACGTATACATGCTGATTTCTTAGGGCCATTCAAGGGTCGAATGATCTTGTTAATAATAGACAGCTATTCTAAATGGTTAGAGGCTTTTATAATGAGGAGTACTGACACCAATACTACGATTGAGAAATTTAGAGAATGCTTTGCAAGATTCGGGTTGCCACAGGTTGTAGTAACTGACAATGGATCTCAGTTGGTTTCAGATTTATTTTCAAAATTTTTAGCAAACAACGGGATTAGACATTTAACATCGCCGCCTTTCCACCCAGCAACAAACGGCTTAGCCGAGAATGCTGTGAAAAATTTCAAAAGTAATATAAATAAAGCATTGTTGGATGATACCAATGCCGATGTGTCGTTTGAAACAATAGTAAACCGGTACTTATTCAGTTATAGAAATGCAGTACACATCGCCACAGGTGTCACACCATCCAGTTTAATGTTCAATTATAAAGTCAGAACAAGATTAGATATATTAGGTAGAAAAAAGAATATAGGGTTAAAGTTAACAGAGAAACTTGCAAGAGAAGTGAATTTTAGTGTGGGCGAGTTAGTGTATTGTAGAGACTATCGTAATCCAAACCAAAAGAAATGGGTTGAGTGCGAAATTGATGAAATTTTGGGAGATAGAATATACATGTGTAAAGTGTTAGGGGAAGAATTAGTCTGGAAGAAGCATGTAAACCAGATTATAAAAGTAGGAACCAAGGTTCAACAAAGTAAAAGCGATAGAAATGAAGTGGAGAAGACAGTTCAGATACCGTCAGAATTGGTAATAGAAACAGGCGAGACTGGGCAAGGCAGCGAAGAAAAACAACAAGAAATTAGGCCTAGACGCATTATTAAACCACCGGTTAGACTCAACTTATGAGGGGGCATATTGTAGTATATTAAGTTAACATTGGCAACAATGTATAGGTCGCCCATGTTTTTCGCCATATATAGAAGACATGTACGTTTTCTTAAGTTGAATGTGTTACCTTACGTTATTAGCTAAAATAAATCATTTTAAGTTGTTTTTGTGTATGAGTACACTACAAATTGTGCGAAACTATGCCCTCGGAATCATACGCATGGTATTGCGGAAGATTTCTTCGACATGCTTCATTTGCTGCTCCCTTTGAAATTCGTATGGAAATAACTCTTTAATTGCCAAATCTATTTCATTTGGTTTAAGTGGTGGAAGACCACCCGTTAATAATTTGCTTTGATTCCACGCAGAAACAGATTTCTTTGCGGACGTGTTCATACGCAATCATTGTTCTTTTATACGTGCAATGTCAGTGTTATTACCTGTAGTACAATCTTATTGTAACACATAATTTAAAGGAATATTTAGTGAGCTTCGGCTAGCATATTTTGTTGTACGTTCTTCCAAGCGTTCTCATTTTGTATGTTGCACGTTGTAAAACTCCTTTTTTCTTCAATAAATTCAATAAAATTTGTAATGCATTTATTCAAACGCAATTTTTCGGCTTCCTCGAATTCGATGCTCCATGCGTTCTTTCTACAAAATTGCGTTTTTATTAATATGTAAAAAAATACGTTAGACATTTTTAAAATGAAACACCTTAAGTCACCAAACGTCAAACATGATTGTTGATGTAAGTCACGGCACAGAGCACCCAACTTAACAGAGGGAAGACTACGGCGGTACCTTTTTTAAGTAGTATGGTGAGCACCAAATTTAAAATTTTAATTGTAGTAAGTGTATAATTGTTGTATCGATGATCAATAAAACTAAATGGTTATTCGTTTTTACAAAAATTTAATCAGATATTTTTTAATAACAAACATTATAAAGTACATAAAAATAAACTAATTACCAATGTGATAAAATTAACATTTTTTTATTTCGAGATTTATTAATTTTTATTTCCCTGTTGGCATATTTTAAAGAATAAAACATTCTTAATCTTATAAATAGCTTTATAATATATTCTAATGGAAAACTTTAACAGCTATGTTCAAAAGTAATTTTTTTTCATTTCTGTAAAATATGATTGTGAAATTGATGTTCCTGTAATAATTTTATTAAAATTAGCTACAAATAATTTTTCAAGTTTGTATATATAATTTACAAAATTAACTCCAGGAACCCTTAATCCTCCATAAACACTTTGGCTCTTCAATTGTTTTAGAAAATTGTAAACATAATTCACATCGACGATATTCAAACCTTTTCTTAATAAATATCCACACACGTAATTGAAAGAATTTTGGGTTAATAGACTTTCATTTCTGTAATCGTAGTCAGGTAATTTTATTGCACTCTGGTCTTGCGGAAGTTGATTATATTAGTACTTGACAAATCAGTAAGCAATAATTGATCAAAATCCACATCGCAGTTCATGCGCTCAGTATGGAGGTATGTTTGACAGAAACGCTTTTTAAAAGCTCGTTCAAACTGAATTGGAGTAGGATTAAGGTAGTTACCTCCTCGTTGCCTAACACTTCCAAAAAAAATTTGAAGACAGTCTTGGTTAACTCTTCTAGTCTTTCAATACTTAAACTCCGCCAAATGCAACTTCTACTATAATTGTTTAATTCCATTCAAAGTTATTATCCAGGAATTTTTAAACTTTGACTTTGAAGTCACGTCGAGTCCGTCATAATTTAATATTTTCATGTTTTGAATGAATGTTATCATGTCAGTTATATATTGAAGTTGAAAATCAGTACCTTCAAAAACATTTTTAAATTGGTCGCCATTATTTTTTAATGAAGAATTCAATAAATCAAAAAGTTTATCGAATTGGTCAATAACTTCAATGGTTGTTGCTGCTTTTGCTGGTAGTGTTCCCAAACTTAAAGATGTGTACATTCAGCATGCAACAGAATGACTCAGTACTTGTACAGCAAGCTTTACTTTAATACGAGCAAAGTTATTTGGATAAATATGAGCATATGAGCATCTGTAAGCTTTGGTGCTGATCGATAAGTTTGTTTCTTATCTTCTTCATAAAATGATTTAACAAACGCCCATAATGTCTTTCTATCATCAAATGCAAAAACATTGTTTATTTAATTATTTCTTGTCGCTTTTAATAAGCGACAAGTATGAGGCGCCGTTTGTACCATAAATATTTTTACATATATATTTATATATTAAATAAACCCAATTTATTAAAAATTTTAAAAAAATAATATATGTATATCATCCAAATATAAAAACATCAAGTAATACGAGTACAGATATATATAAAGTTTGAGGACGAAAAATATAAAACTTCAGCTTTGAATATGAACCACTAGTCGCGCTGTATCTAGAAACAAAATTGGCAACAGCGTAGATGTTGATGCATGTATTACTGCTATTACTTACTGTTTACCTTTTAACTGTTAGACAAAGATCTGTTTTCTGTTAGATTTCAAATGGATATAGAAGAGTTTATGTTGGAATTGGTTCGATGTTTTGAAGTGGCATATAGTTATCGATATGAACAACCTCAGCCAGATATACGAGTATTATCCGAATATGCCTATAAACTAGAAACTAATTGCCATACCTTAATAATCCTAATACAAAGTGCATGTAATGATCTTCAGCAACTACTTCTAAGAATTTATGAGACCAATTTAAGTCTGTTTAGATCAATACAAACAATCTTACACGATGGTAAGTTATGTTTAATATGCTGCATTATAGTGTAAATGAAACCATTTTACAATTTGCATCGATCTGTATTGAAGAAAGCTTCGAGTACGAAGTTGGGGAATTGTATCCACAGATTGAAATATGTCTTTATTTAATTACGTGAATAACTAAATAGTGTTATTTGCCGAAACACTTCCTTGGTAATGATCTATGTCGACTATTAGAATTTTTCAGACATGTAAAAATTATGCCATCCCTAATCTACAAGTTTTACATGGTTAAACTTATTGTATATTATTGTAGTGGTGGTGCTCCCGTGTCGGATTGTCGACACCTGGACGGCCACGCCACGGATCGAATAAAACAAGTATGCGGTACTAAATCCTTTATTATTGATAATTGGGGCGGTGTATGTCTGATAGCCGTATAATTAGGATTATAGCCCCAACAGGACCCTCTTGCTAATCTTAATAAAAACAAATATTACAATTTGGTCTAAATTAAATTAATTGATTTGAATGCAGTTGCATGCTTAAATATTTATAAGGTTGTATTTTACAAAGTGCCTTAACCGATGCAACTGCTTCCAATCAATGCTAATATAAATTCACTTAATAAATACCTTAATTTTATATAAATGCATATTTTTATTTAAGTGCTATGACCACAAATATAATTAACAATTTACTTACATTATCAGTATTAATACCGCACGACTGTCTTGTCGAATTGCAACAGGAAAACAGGTAATTTTAAGTATTTCGCGCTTCGACAAGGACGTTTAATACTGATAATGCAGTATCACAATTACAAATACAACATTGAATAGTGTGTACAGGGTAACATTATGATATCAAGAATATATAATCTTTTTTGGTAAATGTTGGATGCTCTGCTTGTGTTTGGCAGTACTCTGAAAAAGCCGCGTTAATTTTATTAATTAGGTACATGTTAGACGGATACATAATATCACAAATTATTTTGCTAGAAAATACATAAATTGATATGGATAGTAATCTGGGTATTCTGGCTGTTACTACTAAGATAAGAATGTCTTCCGCGTTTGGACCGTGTCATTGTTGTAACCGAAGTTGCCAACGTTTCGCCGACTTTCGTAAGGGGGTTTCATCAGGGCAGATTCTAAGCTTCTACGGAATCTGGCTTGGTTCACAAGTTGATTACCTAACTCGGTAGTGGTTCTTTGTTAGATTTTCGTTTGCTTTTTCTAGTTATCGTTTTCTTTTTTATTTAGATAACCTAACTTTTGAGAAGTTCTTAGTTAGATTTCGGTTACTTGTTTGAGTTTTGCGATTTATCTCACGCCCTGATGAAGCCCCTTACGAAAGTGGGCGAAACGTTGGCAGCTTCGGTTGCAACTATGACACGGTCCAAACCCGGAAGACATTCTTATCTTAGTATAGATTCCGGCCGTGGAAGCCTTCGCTATTACTTTCTTATTACGTAATTAAATGAAAATTCACACCTAATTTCTACTTCTAGATATAATTGAACCAACTAATGCAAACATTTTAACTGTCGGTAGTGGCCATACAGGTCGAGCAAAATATATTAGGAATGAATATCCCCACCCCCTCACCATCCCAACACTGTTCCTTCTGAACTTATCTTCAGTATTTATTAAAAAGTCCCTCCAAAAAGTGATGATTTTATTTTCACAGATTCTTTTAGAACTGCCAACCTCGCTGAATTCTGGTTTAAACAAAATTTCTATAATATTGGCAGTAAGGTATATGGGGTCACAGCACATAACATCTTTAAATGCTTCTGGATGGAGTTTCATTGAATTATAAATTCTGCCTACTTCTAGGCCTTCCCTTAACTGATCTAAGGCTGATCTAACTCTGTGGTAGGCATAAAATTCAACCATATCTGAAATACATAATTAAACTAATACTGCCAGTATTAATTACGAAAAAGTGAGTTAGTCGATTTCGTCGACTAGGCCCATTCACATGAAGCAAAATATATTTTCACTGCGGTATTAACATCGAATCGCAAATGTTGACTAGTCGATTGCCAGCAGTTTTAATTAAAAATGTATAACTTACTAATATAGAGTTTCTGCTTTTCTTCAATATTTTGAATGAGATAGCACCCGGCAATTGAAAATATTCCTGTAACAAAGGCAAGTCTTCAAATTCTAAAAGTTTTAAAATTTTGTCTTTAATTTCAGGTTCTACTTCTTCAATCGTAAATTGTGTTTCAGAAAACCCAAATACAAGTATAGAATACAATTTTTCGCTGAAGAAATGGGGTCCTGTTCCCCCATGAATCAAAGACAGTCCTATTAGACGACCTGTTTCAAAGTATTCTTTATTTTTTAAAGCATCATTGCTTAGTGATATGGATTTTTTATCACTTCCAAAAAATAGTTTACTGTTTTTAATATAGTTTAGAACTATACGGAACATCTCTCTAGTTGGACCTCCTAAATCTACAGCCCCCTCAGAATTTCCTTCGATATCACTGAATTTAACAGAAATTCTATTATATTCATTAAAAGTCTTTCTTCGCATTGCTCTTACACAGCAATTAAATATATCGTCACGATATATATATATATTAAATTGAGAAATAGTATCTTTAATGTGACCTCTAATTCTTGTAAGAATGTCTTTTATTGAAATTTCTTTGTCCATAGCAAGGCTTTTGGTTATTGCAGTTTCAGTATCAATATGAAATTGTTCTTCTATGTCATCCTATTTGAAAATTTCATTAACAGCATAGTATAGCAGTATTAACGTGAAAATTAGTTATTTAATGCATGTGTTGTAATACTTGTAACATAATTTTTACAGCAAATACTGTAAAAAGTCTAAATCAACAATGCAACCCAAATTTAGAAACCCATTGTTTATGTTTACTTTTAAAAGATTGCATAAGTTTCTATTCGTGGCAATTTTGTTTTTTTAGTTTTTTCAAATTCAATTTTTTATCATTTTGTGTGAAATTAGCCCTTTAACATGAAATTTTTGTACTTCTTTTTTAAAGTGTGTGTTGAGAGTCTACTGTATGAATGAAATGTATAATTTTGCTTACCACTGTATATATACCAACACGTAAATGAAACTGTAACTTACATTCATATTGTTGCTTATATCATTTGCGCTTGAAGTTGGAATGTCATTGTCAAGGGTATGATCCTCCTCAGTTAATGTAGTTTCTAGCTCAACTCGGACAATTTCATGTAAAGGTCTCACATATACTACTTTTTGTCGAAAAATTTCCTTGAGTGATTTTCCATTCAAGTTCTCCCCTTTTGGCAATGATATCTTAATCAGTCGACGATTCATAAGTACCATTAATTCAAAAGGTGTATCATCTAAGTGGGGTCGAAATAGTTCTATGAGGTAATTATAAATTTCATCTTGAGACCAATTGATACTAAACTGAGCATTTGATAATGCTAAACCTAAAAATCAGTATCAAATAGATGAAAAAGTTTGAAATTAGTGCATTCAAACATGTACTAACATGTGTAGTATTCTTTATTCCAATCTACATGCAAGATAGGTAAAATGGAAGCATTTATTAAAATTATGAAACCGTTTCAGTAATGGTTACACAAACAAGTGAAGTTCACACTTAAAATGTACTCACAAGCGAAACTAAGATTAGAAATTTGCCACCATAAGTCAAATTTATTATCTAACAATGTGGACCTCTGTCATTGACAGATATATTTGGAATTATTTTAACATTATATTGACACATCTATAGATTTGTAAAATGAACTTGCCATTTTCAAATGCTCGTTCTTTGCATTTGATTTTACCACGTTAATCTCTTTACTAAAAACATCAACACAAGATGTACTTTTTTTCCTCTTCGAAGAAGATCTTTGGGTAATGGTCGAATTATTTAGATGTCCTGATCGGATAGAACTTGAACTATTTATTTCACGCTGTAAGTTATGCCTTTGTTCTTGTTCTAAAGGGTGATTATTGCTAATACTTCGAATGGTGGTTTCTAAACTGTTCCTTAATTGAGGACTGCATAGCACTCGTTCAACAATTTCATTAATGGGTTCCATAGTGGTATAAAAGAATCTAAAATAATGACAATTATTGAAATCAAAATTTAATAAAAACATATTACCATGTAACGTTCGTTCAAACCTTATACACGTTAAAATGTTAAAATCACTTTACAACAAAATAGCTGATGTCGTGGCGCGGTTGCCAAACATAATTTCCCTGAGAGCGTCATCAGTGGTCTACATTAGAAGTTGAAATTTTATATATATATATATATATCTGTACTCGTATTACCTGATATATTTTTATATTTGGATGATATACATATATTATTTTTTTAAATTTTTAATATATTGACTTTATTTAATATATATATATATATATATATATATATATATATATATATATATATATATATATATATATATATATATATATATATATATATATATATATATATATATATATATATATATATATATATAGTTATAAACCGCACGCAATTGAGCCCGATATGTAAGCAGGTGCCCGATGAGCCCGGGCGGTAACGCCTTTCTACACGACGTTATTAGCACGCTGTTAACCCCGACTGCGTTGCCAATATTATACACGCTCTAAACGTAATTATTAAGCGAAATTCGACAATGATTTGAAATTTTAACATTTGCGTTTAGTCTTTGCAGATAACTCTCTTAAACATCTTCGGATCTAATATATTTTTTTTAAATTTAACTTGATTAATATTGACGTAACAAATAAACTTTCTGTAGATTTAAAATAAAAACTGTATTTAAGCATTAAACTCGTTTTATGATTGGTGCAAAGTTTGTTTTATTTGTAAATATAATTCAAAATTGTAAGCTATAACTTGTGTGTATTAGCAAATTCTTATCTGAAAAAAAACATACTCAAAACGGCAGCAAATTAAATAATTTTCTTTAAAATTCCGCATGTATGTAACCCTGTTTTTGGCAACTTTTTTAAAGAAATGTTAAATTTAACCGTTGCCGCAAATTGCACGATTAACGAGTGTGTTATTTGTCATCATTTGACACAAATTAATTTTTAAATCAAACTTACAATATACCGCATAATAAAAAAATAATGATTCTACAATCGTATTTTGATGACATACGCATATATACAGAGATGCGCCTAAAACTGGGATATATAACGGTTCTTCGGGCTAGAGAACGTAACGTTTATATGTTCTACGGGCTCAACAACAACCTGTTTACATGTTTGTACCTACATATTCTTATTTACACACACAAAGTTTTTTAATAAATCGGAAATAAATTGAAAGGTTAGTTTTGGGCATACAGTATGTCATACAACATTATCATAAAATTTTAGTTGAAATTAAAATATGTATGTGATAGTAAATAGAATACTCTGTTTCAAATAACGAAATTGAGGAATTCTAATAAGTAGTCTGAAACATTTCACTCAATTTATTTGTTTCTTAATGTGGACGTTATAAATGCCAATTAAAGTAACAGATTTATCATTAATCGGACCGTCACAAACTATTAAAAAAAGCTTAGAACGAACTACAGATCATCATATAGTAACTCCAGAAACAATGTTCGATTTCTGCTCTAATGAAATTCTTGGCATAAAAATTAGTTTTTGTATCGAGTGTGAATGTTCAAGCTGCTGTAACATATGTATTAATAAGATAATAACATAAAAAGGTACAATAATTTAATATAGTTTAGGTTTCTCACGGTCACAGCTAGTTGATACCGTAAAGGTATTCAGTTTTCTATAATTGTGATGCTGTCAATATCGTTAAGCCAATAAGCTAAGCCTTCTAAGAAAATATAATGTTTTATTTCAAAAAATTCAATATTCCGTCATACGTTATATTTACGTAATAAATCTCACTTACAATACACACAATTTCAATGAAAATGAAAACATAATATCACGTTTAAAAAACATTCAACCTACTTGCTATAATATAAGATACAAACAAAATAGATAAAACTACACTAAATATATAGAAAACAAACATGTAGTGTTTTATGAATTTTTACACAAAAAAGTAACCAATTGCAAATAATATTTTTAACCTAATAAAATTACTAAGATATTTGATTTAAAAAACCAAGTGGTTAGGCACTAAGATTGTGACAACAACAAGACGACCAATGTAGCCTGAAAAACGCGATTTAATCGAATTTCAAGCATTTTTTTTGTACAAAAAGTGGGTTTTTTGATCAGTTGTTGGGTTTATTCTTTTTAGGATATGTAAACTTAATTTCTGAATAACATTAGGTGTTTACATTAAACGACCAAGACACTAAAGTCAGTTAAAAATCACTGAAAATAAGTTAAAAAACGTATTTTTAGCAGCGCGTCATTGTTGATCGGTATTGAATAAATTTTCGTTGTGCACTCAAAAAAAGCATAAAAATTATGTTTTTCAATTCGGTCAGGTGAAAACGGGCGTTCATCAAAACTAAATATGCGTAGATTTCTTTTTTAGGACTCTAAAATAAGTCAGCTTTTACTTTTAGACGATTTCATATGAAATGACTTAAACTTTAAAAAAATATCTTATTTCTTGTAAGAAGTGGATTAACTGTTTTTCTTAATTATTATTTTTCTAACTTTTAAGTAAATTGTCATCATAATTACTTAAAAACTCTGTGTCAATTTTAAAATTTATGACTGTAAGTTTTGTTTCTCTTTCTGCTAGGACAATTTTTTTTTCAATTTTGTTTGTGTTGGTAAAACCAAATTTATTTTTTTTTAATTGTACAGTGTTATCTGCAAAATTATCATAACTTTCCATAATTATTTCACGAGAAGTAATATTTTCCAATTGATTCTACAAAACTCTTTCAGAATACTAAAAAAATTCCATGTTTCTAAGAATTTTTACACTACAAGACGAGATTCCTAAATTGTTTTTAAAAATTTTTAGCAAAAGACAAAAAATTATATGAGAAATGCTAATATCATATCCTAAGACATATCTTTTTCGTTATAACGTTTTTATTAAATGTATGTATTTATGTTTCAAATTATTTTATAGGTATCACTTCATAAATGAACAAACAAATCATTCTTATAAGTTTAAAGTTTCTTAGCTACCTATATTGTACTTTTGATCCAAATCTCTTTAGAGGTTTTCAAATAATTTTTTCAATACTTTAATTTTAATTTAATTTAATAGTTATAAAAGTACCACATTCTACATATGTACGTACAAGCATCACGTAGAAATTGCGAACGTTTTTAAAAATCAACTTCCGATTTTTGACTAAAACCGTTTGTATTGTTTTTGTGAAAAATTATTAAAACGTGATGATACTCAAAAAGTGCATAAAATTCATACTAAAGTAAAATACACTTAGAGTATACGTTTACTGCTTGTTATTAAGCCCATCCAACGTTGTCGCATGTTGGGCTACACAACGTACCGTCCGTGTCTGTAAACAGTTTGTATATAAAAGCGACCTCTGCGGCGACTAACTCTGAACTATTTTATATATAATGCAGATATAAACGGTACAATATGAAGCCCGACCAAATTTTTGGATTTACACGTTTTGATGCTTATATAATCGTATTTTGATTATATACACATGGATACGTAGATGAGCCCGAATCCGGGCTTAATAGCGTTTCTTCGGGCTAAAGAGCGTAACGTTTATATATTCTACGGGCTCAACAGCAACCGGTTTATATGTCTATATATATATATATATATATATACTCCGAAAAGTTCAATTCGAGATCCTTAAACTACTACACATTCCGAGATCCATCTTGTAAAATGCAGATAAAATTAAAATTTTGAAAGATGATATAAAATGCACTTATAAATTTACGAAATTATGTTAAAATCTCCAAAATTTCAAAAATTAAACAAAATAATTTAAAATATAGATTACATCATTACGAGGTCCGTAAACAAAGTCGTATTCCGAGATCCATACTGATATACAAAAATATATATAGACGCAGGCGTCGAAATCGAGATCCTTACAATGTTGTCTGTTATTTGGATCTCGCATCGTATGTGTACTACCTATATACATAAGTAAGTAGGTTTAGCACGTTTTGTTTAATTATTATTTAGTTGCATAAGCGATAAGGTTCTTTTTTATTTTCGCTATCAGTAAGTTAAGTAAAATTAGAGGAATGTTTCGCCGCTTCTGCTACTACGACATTTTTGTTACGCCGTTATAATTTTCTTTATCTAATTGAATTAAAATTAATCAACACAAATCAAAGTAAAAAAAAAGTAGTTTACAAATGTACTGTCATAACTTTTATCTATACAACTGTCTTTTTATGTAACAGGTATTTGAAACTGCCTGTTGTTATTCACATTTTATTCTTTTTGATAATAATTCTTTTTCTTTAAAAGAATGATTAAAAAATAGTTATATTTTTATTTTCCGATTTTTGCAGTTAATATTACGGTGTTAAAAAAATATTTTAAAATATATGCTTATATGTGTTTAAAATAATTAGTAAAATATATTCTGTACTATCCAAATGATTTCTGCTGTAAGGTTATAGTTGAACACACTTTTTTTAGTAAAAAGCAAAGATAAGTAGGTACACAAGATATGTATTTATTAAAAAAAACAACAGATGTTTTATTTTACATAAAAAGTAAATTAACTGTAAATACTCTATAATACTGGTCGTCTGTATTCATTACAAATTTACGTTGTACAACGTCAATCGAGAAAAAAAGCAATTTTTTCAATGTAGTAAAGTTTTTTTCGAAAACAATAGTTTGAATACATAATAACTATAATGTACAAACAAGAAAAATAATAACGTTATTCACGTTAAAACGATAATTTACCATTATCATTACAAGTGAATAACTTAAATGGGATATTCGGAATATAATACTAAAACAAAATTTTCTTGATAAAATTGTTAATTTTATGTCCCATACAAACTCTCTAAAATAGCAATTAATTAATTAGTACATCCAAATTTTCAAAGGGATTGCGACAAAAAACGCAGAAAAACATTATTCAAAACCGAAAAAGATTTAACAGAAGCTAATCATAAAAAAACATACAACCAAAGCAAAAAGGTACAAAAGTCGCTCGAACATTAGGAGAGCAAGACATCAAGAAACAACTTCATTAGTTACAAACCAAAAACACACTAAACGAAGCAGAAGCTGAAACTATGGAGGATTTAAAAAAAAAGATGAAACAAATAATGACTGAAATGTCAAAATATACTAATGAGCTAAAGAATGATATAAGAGAAAAACAAAATAAAAAAGGAACCAGAATGGAATGAAGAAAGAAGACAACTGAAAATATAAATAAAACGATTAGAAGAAAAAAACAAGAAAGGCGGAGAAAAAAAACATTATTAAAGGGAAAGCAAGTAACAAAAGGTACCAAAAAGAGTTTCTGGAGAATTAAAAATAAACACGCTAGTAATAAGAGCATACAGTACTAGTAATAGTCAAAATGCAAATGTCATTGCCACCGAGATTGATCCATGGGAAAAAAGCAAGAAAATTATGAAGAAAAATGAAATACGAAAATATACATACATCGAACATGATTTAACAGCAAATAAGCAAAAAATACAAAAGAAACTGTGACGTATCGCAAGGAAACAAAAAATGAATGGTAAAAGAGTGAAAAAGTGGTTTATAAAAATTCATGCATGTTGTATACGTATGCGATATGGAATTGAAAGAAATGATAAAACAACAGGTACAAAAAAATTTGTTTACTGCGCTAGTGTAAAGAAAGATGACAAAAATGCAAAGGAAACGGATATGAAACTGGAAAATTAATAACAAACAATTCAAATAAAAGAAATAACTGAGACAAGAAGGAATTTAACAAGACAAAAAAATTAATTGTATTGGAAAATCGAAACCTGGAATATAAGAAGTCGAATAACAAAAACACTAGGCCTTAGTGAGACTAAAAGGAAAGTATATAAACAACTAGGAGGCAATTTCAAAAAGAATTTTAAAAATAGAAATAAAGACAGTGAAAGATACAGACCAAACGAAAACGATCCGTATTACATAAAAACAATTTTTGGAGAAACTAGAGGAAGGACTGAAAAACATAAGAGGTAGAATAGTTAACCTTAGGGATATGAACAGTAGAGTAGGAAGCTACACAGATGCAACAGACGTCGTAGAACAGTACGGCGAGCAACGCATAAATGACAACGGCGAAGGACTAATTAATCTCTGCATGCAAAATAACCTCATAATAACAAACACATTTTACAAACATTAAGACATTCACAAATACACGACAGAAGGTCCCAGTAGATAGGAGAAGTCAATTATTGATTATATACTCATTTACCACTTACATAGATATGAAATAACAGAGTCAAGAAGAGGATATGAAATAGGAAGTGATCATCTTGTAATAAGGCAGATACGCATCATAGGCTCAATACAGAACATAATTACAAGTAGTCCAGCAACATACACTGAAACCATAAAAACATATAGGCTTTCAGAACAAGAAGCATCTAACAGATATAGAAAACGGATTGAAATAAAGATGAAAAAGTAGAAGAAAATGTGGTAAAGGACAATACTAGATACTACAAAAGAAGTATGTGGGACAACAAAACTATATCAAGGAAAAAGCAAATTAACTGGTGGAATAAACAAAATAAAAAAGAAATACAACTAAAAAAGAAAATCTGGAGAACCTACTTAAAGAATAAAACATTCAAATATTATGAAGAATATGAAAACTAACGCATCAAAGTAAAAAGAGATAGTTAACAATAGAAAAAATAGGAAGAAGAATAACAAGAGCAATTAAAAATTTAAGAGAAAAATCTAAAGGGCATTACGGAATAACATCTAAAATGATAAAGAATATGGGTGATAGGAGTATTAGCATGTTAAAAGTACTATTCAATAGAATCTGGAATGGTGAAAAAATTCCAGAAGATTGGAAAATGGGAAAATAGTAGCAGTGTATAAAAAAAACGGAATGCGGGAGAATGCAAAAATAATTGAGGTTACTAAGCACAGTAAAAAAATATAAAAGAATAAAAGACGTAAGGTTAAGAAAACTAGGAGTGCACATGATGACATATTTATAATAATAAATGAAAATTTGACATTTAAAAATTCATAGCTCCGAAACCACTACTATTCCAAACATGAAATTTTTAATGCTATTTAAGAATAACATCAAATCCAATCCCTAAAATATTTAAAAGATTTCCAGTTGTTAGAAAAAAGTTATGGATATCTAACAACGGGGATTTTTGAAAAATTGATCGGCTTTGCGGGTCTGTATTTTAAAAAATAACAGAAATCTAGGCAAAGTAGAGTTGAAATCAACTAAGTATACGTTAACAAAAAAATTGAGTTTTTGATCGTCTCTTTATTCCAAAAACGAAAGTATTTTGAAAATTGGAAAAATTGCTAAAACGGTAGATTAGTTAGAAACTTATATCTAATCCAGATTTAAGTTTAGATTAATACCTAATTTTTTTAAGATATAGGGTTAACAAAAAAATGTCGGCCTAACCAAATGTCTACGTTATATAGAAGCTGAGATACGAATTTTTGAAAATTGCCAACAAATCAAAATTTTTGAAACTTCAAAAAATTTTTCAGCGGCCGTATTTGATTGTATCAAGCTCAAATTTTTAGAGTCTTTTTTTTCTAATCTACTTTTTAAAAAATTGGCGTTGAAATCAGTGACCCACGCGCACACGCTTTTGTCGAAAAACAATGGATCTGCCCATATTATATTTAACGCAACTAAACGAACCTTTTGGAAAAAGCAGTATTTTTGTAAACCCTAAGCAATGAGGTTTAAGCCGCTTACGTGAATTTTAAACGATTTTTCTTGAGGTATTTGTAAGTGTACTTACAATAAATTAATAAATATTGAAGAAAAAATAAAAGATTTTTCTATTTTACTACTTTTTTTGTTTGAAAATTTAGTGTAGACAACATAGGTTATGAAAAAATCAATAAAGAGAATAGTCATCTGTCAAGTGTAATGCACTGTTAATTTAGCGATAATAATTTTGTTTATCTTAGCATAAAAGAATAATGAAATGCTGACGTGACCCGGTAAAAAGTATACGTTAAATACAATTTAAATCTTAGATTAAAATTGTTCGTTACAAGGTTTACTTATATACAAAACGAAAAAAACGGTATAACACCGACTAAACGAAATCCGTACAGCGTTGATGTTTTTTGGACCTCGCATAGATCAAAGTTTATTTATCTACTTATATATAAAAGCAACATAAGCGCCACCTACAAAGTTAATTCAAGAACGAAACGTATACACATGTATTCTTTTTGCTGAAATTCGAGTTCCGCCTAAAACTTCGTTATATAAGTCTTTACACTACGTAGACCTGAAAAACACGTCAAAACGTTCCGAGATCCGGGGTATGGATCTCATGATCTCGGATTCCTTAAGTATATAATGAAAAGGATCTCAGATTCCACCGCCAGGAATATATATATATATATATATATATATATATATATATATATATATATGCAAATAGTACTGATACGCCTCCATACGCTACACATAGCGTCCGATGTTGACTCCGATTTGACGCCTCAGACTCCGATTTTAGAGTCGAACACGTTTACCATGTTATTTGGAACAAGAATACCCCTACCATCAGTTCTGTATAAATATTAGCCGGTGAAAAACTCGACAGCTACACATATTGTTATATACATTTTAGTTTTAACGATTACCGCTACGAGCGCTGCTTTATACACACTTATACAAGTTGCTAAATTTAGCGGTAGGGTTTGACTCCGTTTGTATAAACACATACAGTGGACCTGTTTGCCTCCATAATCTTGACAACACTGTTACTTATATTTGAACACTATTTTAAAGGTAAGGATACTATTTTTTTTAGAAATGACATTCAATTATTTAAGAAGTTGGTTTATAAACTATATAAGCTGCAAAAACAACTAAGACAAAAATAAAACGATTGAACGTTTTTATATCTATTTAAAAGTACTTTGATTAACAGTTATTATCCCACGTTTTTTAAGAAATATTTTAAGCTTTAAAAAACGAATGTTTTGTATCATTTGTATCGAATTCTTTAATAAAAACAATAATTGCGCTTTATCTGCAGTAGTTTTAAAAAATTAAATACATACTTCAGTATGTTTGCGGCTTTTTGAGTTATGTCAATTATTATTTTTATTTAAAAACATTGTATTAGTATACATATACGAAATGCAAAAAAACACAAAGGAAATATCAATAGCATCGTTCAAGTTTTATTAGTTTTTATAATAAAAAAACTACTTCAGTAACAAAATTTTTAAAATATAATGCAATTGCTAAATTAAATATTAATCATTATTTTTATAAATATTATAAACAAAGGTTTTGATCTTTACCCAATCCAGATTATGAAATATAGTTTTATATTGCTGAATCAAACTTAAACATTCATTTTTTTTGGAGGTATCTTTTGTTGAATATGCTTTCGAAAGTGTTTTGAGACGATATTTTTTAAAATCAAAGACTGCATAGATCGCTTATTTGTTTTAGTGTAGTACCTAAATGTATGGCTAAGCTAGGAGCCCAGTATTCTTTTAAAGTATCATCGTAACGGCTGATAGTCTTTGCACTAGCAACAATGATGTCATAATAACGAGTACTTATAATGTCAAAAAACGTCAACTTGTTGTTATTTTTTCGACGACGCGTTTCTTTTAAAAGTTTTGCACATTCTCTTATTTTATTAGAACATGTAACAACAATTTGTGCGCGTTTATGTCGTTTTAAATAATTTTCACCATTACGTCGTATAAGATCATCTTTTTTGGCAATTAATGCAATGTCGTCAGCCCTTATTCTTAGAAAAACTTCATTTTTCAATTGAATCGCCGCAGCTGTATTTTCCGTATCTGCAGCACAAGCCAATAAGGTTTGTGATTGAGCTTGATGCTGAATCTTTTGATTTGATTTATTTATTGGTTTGACCACGCATACTTTATAATGGCGTCTTAAATATGATGCTTTAACTAACCTCTTGCAATAAATGCAAGGTAGTTTATTAGAATTTCCGGTTTCAACAAATTTTCTAAATTGTGTTTCATATCGTAATAAAGCGATAATTTTTCATCGCTCTGCTTTTCCTTCTTTTGAAGATTTTGAGAAACCTAACAATTCAATCACCTCTGGTTTGTTACTGTGTTACCTCTCTTAATGTCTTTCAAAGTTAGTTACGTTATTTTTACAAAACTTGCAAATCGTTCTGTTTTAATTTTTTATTATTTTTGTTTTCTAAGGACTGTAATATATAGTTATCAATGTTCAACGAAGATGCATTATTTTGTGGCAAAGTTATATTATTGTTAGGATTAACAACCACGTTTTTATCTAAATGGATTATGTGTCTAATAGGAGTTCATCTAAACAAAAATTTGAGGTTGTAGTCATTTTAGAATTGATTATGGTATTTGCAGATTGAGTTTCGTTAGGCAAAATGTTTTCTATTTTTTTTGTATTTAGTTCACTACTATTAATTTTTTTTTCATTAGCTTTACATGTTTCATCAACATTAAACGTTGCATTTTCTGGATTAATTTTAAAACGTTCTTTCTTAAAGGTTGTATCAGTTGTATTGATAGTTTTGATTGTGTTAGATAAAACTGTTGCTTCTAATTCGTTTGTAATTATATTTTTATTGGCAGCTTTAAGGTTAAAATTATTGGAGTTTACCCATTCCTATAAAAGAGTATAATGTTATTAGAACATGTAAAAACGTTCTATAAACTTCAAGGTTATTATTAGTTTTTAATATAAATTTTGCTCAATATAAACTATTGTAGGTTACGGAATTAAAAAAAAAAACTTAATAAAATAAGAATTCAATTTACCAAAGTTTGTTTATTTTTTTTGCCATTAAATTAGTTTCTTCTATGCTCTCTGTTGTTAATTCCTCCTCACTCGTGACAGATTCGTTACATCCTAAATAAAACAAAGTTGTTGAAATATTCAGTAACAAGAACAGTAACGTTTTTTACTAAAGGTTATAAAAGATGCTTTTATAATTTTCACATAGTATTTTTTGTAAACTTGTCTAACTCTATTTTGGGTCCAAATTGTGATCATTTTACTCATTTGTTGTCTGGTTATTAAAGTACACTTGTTGTACACCTAGCATTTCTTGGTCATTTTTTAAGTTTTAATATGCAATAGAAAAGGTGGTATTTCTAGAGTGGAACACTTGTAAATTACAAAACGCGTACTTGATATCTATTTATGTAGTATCAATGCAGACGTGTTTTATTTATTGTGTGATTTTGCTAGCTCTGTTTATGTTTAGTAAATATAATATAGGAATCATTATACGTACTATACTATTATAGCGATTACAGCAATGATAATACTGTACAAAAACAAACCAACAAAGAAATAAAAAGGAATTTGACAAATTAAATAACACCGTAAACGACATTAGGTACCAAACAAACATCTGCTAGAGAAAGGAGACGAGTATACCAAAAGAAAAAAAATTAATGAACCATAGTAAGTAGAAAAAAAGCTGAAATATAGATGTCTTTGCAGCTACAAAGAAGATTCTAAATTAAGGTGTCTTACTATAACCGAAAAAGACAGAAGAAGAATTTCAAATTGGAGGTGATTATCATAGAAAAAGAAAAAGTGCGTTAACGTGTAAATTAGTTTGAAATAAACTGTAAGAACACTAACTAAAAAATCGAAATAAACACTTTATAAAAAGTTTTTTAAAAAAGCACGTTTTTTTGTGTACTAAAAAGTAGAAAATAACTTATCTTTAACTTAAAGCGTAGACGCATTTAAATGTATTTTCTTAAATTATATAAGTTCTTATAAATGCGCCCACGTTTACAGATTAAGAAAAGTTGTTTTCTGCTTTTTAGTCCACAACAAAAACGTGCTTTTTTAAAAAACTTTTTTTATAATTTAAAAACCTGCCCGACTTGCATAGCTTACACAACTGTCGTAGATCAGAAATCTTCAAGTTATGGCAAGAGTTTTATATTTTTTGATACTTGAATATTGTATTGTCATCGATAATGTCCAAAAAATTCTAGCTTGATTAGTGCAGTAGAAGTGGTCAAATATCGATTACAAAATTTGAAATTTTGCGGACAATCAAACAAATAAACAAGAAAGCAAACTAAGAAAAACATGGTAATAAAACACTACATTTCTTTTGAATATTATTTTAAAAAGTAAGATACTCTCCTTAGCGAGTTTTCAATTTTAAATTAGAAAAAAAAACTCAAAATATTATTAACTGTTTAATTTTTTTGCCAAAGATGCCCTTTAATGTAAAAGCTTCATTGTAAAAATTGTACGCAAAACAAAAAAACACAATTGTACAATCGTTATTTAAAAATTTTCTGTAAGTCTAATTGTATTAAACTTCTTAAAAATAATTTTTTTTTTCAAAGATAGATAAATGTAGCGTGTGTGTCTGTCTAAGAACCCTTTATAAATTAACGTATTTTTTGTGCTAAAAATTGTGATGTTTATTATAAGAAAACTTATTTTTTAATGCTTTTTAATTTACAAAAATATATAAAAAAAAAAAATTTGTCGCACAAAAATAGTTACTATTAAAAAGTTAAATTTTTTTGTTAAATTAAATTTGTTGTATTACTATTTTTAGTGTTTTTTATGACGCTCACCTAAATAGAGTAACGTAGCAAATACTTTTACTATTAAACGAACGATTTAGCTTTTAGATTTAACTGTTGAAATTACAAAAAAAGTATGATACACAATACAATATATTAACTTCCTAAATAATAGTAGTAGAAATAGTAAATGAAATTGATAATATTGGAAAGCAATTTTGTAGTTTAATACTCTTTATTAATACTTAAATGTACATGCAGCGTGGAAGTTGTGTTATTTCCATGTGAATTGAAAATCTTATGATAATTAAAATTGTATAAATAAATAAATTCCAGTTCTGTTCGTCATTTAAATTTGAAAAAATTACTGCAAACAATAATATTAAAGAATTTTGAATCTTTTAGACGACTATAATAAACTATGTTGAGTTCTTACTTTAATTATCACTTGGTATTGTTTAGTTCTAGTGCTTTTTAATAAAAAAAATTACTTTCTATCATGTTTATTGCTATTAACGAGATTTACTAGCAGTTTTCCTCGGAATCTTATTTTTAAACGGTTTCATATTTGCAAACATTGTCATTATCACTAATCAACTTCACTCTTTACAATAACAGACCAAAATGACTGCATATTATAGTTTGGGATAAAATATAAAATATTCGCTGACTTTATTAAACTTATCAGGTTACTTCTTAGAAGTATCTTACAAACTTGACAACATCGTTGGAGGCAGACTCGTTCGTGCTATGTAACAAAAATACATACACGGAGGTAGAAACATACTATCTAGTTACGGAGGCTAACGCGAACGTGTACTATACTAAATGATATATATTTAAAACTTAATAATATGTTACCCCTGTAAGTGAACCTCTATTGACAAAACGACGATAAGTATTTAGCTCAAAAATAACTAATTTACGACTATTGCTAAGGGTGGAGCTATGGACGCCTGTTTAATGTGTGGAGGCAAACAAGTTACAAAAGCACATATATATATATATATATATATATATATATATGTAAAAAATATTTATGGTACAAATGACGCCTCATAGACAAGCATCAAATAACTATACAACTGTCTGATCCCCAACTTTAAATTTTTATTGCGTAATTGATATGTTTAAAAGATTTGCGAGTTGTACAAAATTTGATTTCCAATAGGAATACAGACCTTTTGTCATTACAACAGTAACATTCTGAGCATAAAATGACTTTATTTCCAAATTTCCTTAATCTTGAAAACCTGAATTTCATCTCTCCCTGTATGATTAATTGCCGTTTGCACCGTTTTGATTTTAAGCTAGGTTTAGCAAAACCAGCTTAATTATTTAATCTTGGCTTAACTAGACCTTTGTTGCACCGCTTCTTTAATTGGAAGGTTTAGTAAAGCTCCTATCGTAAAGACAACATCGCAATTTACGCTATAAGTTTAGGAACTTTTATTTCTACCTAAATTTAGTTTACGTTCTGGAAGTATACATGATACTTTATTCATGCTTTATTCATTAACCAAAAAATATTTGTTGTAGTTGTTTGTAGTTATTTTAATTAACTTTTTTCTATGATGGCAACAACAAGTGGACAAGGAAACAAAAGAACACGTTCTGTAAATTACACAGTGCATGAAAAGCAGCTGTTAATATCAATAGTTAGCAAATTTAAAACCATAATTGAAAATAAAACAACAGATGGTGTCTCACTGGAGGAAAAGAATAAAGCCTGGGAGAAAATAGGTCAGCTATTTAATTCGGAATCTCCAGGCATGTGTCACAGATCGGTGGATTCCTTAAAAAAATTTTATGAGAACCATAAGAAATTGATTGGAAAGAAGGCAGCAGAACATAAAAAGGAAATTTATTTAACTGGGGGCGGGAAAATTACAAAGGTAATTGATGATCCAGCAGATGATTTACTACTATCAATTATAAATAGCAAAACAGTTTATGGGCTGAAAAATAATAATGATAGTGATGTCATTTTAACTCCTAACAAAGAAGTTGATGCTGCATCAGAGGATTTTGTGGATGGAATTTCAATAAGTTCCGAAAATCTAGAATTAGTGTTTGAGGATAATGTAGAGGAAACCCCCACAGTTTCGACTGGTACTGTAGAGGAGAACCCCACAGTTTCGACTGATAATGTAAGTTTATCGTTGTAAAACTATTCAAACAATTCTATGACAATTTTTTTTTAAAGGGGTGGTGCACGAGATTGGGGACACTATAAAGGCTCAGATCTAGGAAAGCCGATGATATCCTCCTTAAAAAGAATGCGTCCAAAGGTAGATCAATATTAATCAATAATCATTATAAATATCAAATTTATATTTATAGCCATCTAAGGTCAAGCTAAATTTCTCAAAGAGAAGACCTATGTCTCTAGTGAGGACCTTTACCTCATCCTCATTAGGGGAAGAATATAAGAGGTTACTAGAAAAAAAATGGAATTGGTCGAGTGCCACAAAAAGGAACACGAGCTACGCTATGAACTTTTGCAGCTTGAAGTGAAAATTAAAAAACAAGAACTTGCAAATTTATTAAAGTTGTAATTCTTTTTTAGTATTCCAATGTTTTGGTTTTAAATCAATAAATTACATATTGTTAAAATAATTTATCATTTGATTTCTGGTACTATAAACACTTTGTTGGTCCAATTCATTAGGGTTAGGTATATGAGGGATCTGCCCCATCTGGATTAAATAATTTAACTCTTCTAAGTTCACCAGGCAATGGTGGATTATCTTCATTCATGTCAACTGCAACATTTTGAAGTATAGCAGTAGCTACTATTATGTTTAAAACTGTTTCTAGTTTAAGTCGAAGTCCGTACGCTAGAATAGGAAATCTATGTTAACAAACACCAAAAAGACGCTCAACCACATTTCTTGTGCGAATGTGAGATTCATTATATAACTGTTCCCCTCGAGTTAATGGTTGTCCGATTAGAGTTAAGAAATTATTTGAATTTGCATATCCACCATCACCTGCACCAAAAGTAAGTTTGTAAGTTATGAGAAGGTATAAAAGAATTATACTAACCTAACAGGGTGCAGTTCGGAAATTCATTCACCTCAAAACGGGCTCTGATTCTACTATTCATATATATTGTCATATCGTGTGCAGAACCAGGCCATCTTGCAACAACATCCCTGATTTTTAATTTACTATCACTCACGACTTGAGTATTAATAGAAAAATAAGATTTTCTATTGCGAAAGACTTCTGGATCTGCACCACCTGCAAAGTAATTGTTTTAAAACATATTTAGATTTCACCCAATATATAATTTACCCAGTGATTGTATACGGATGTGTGTGCAGTCAATACAGCCTATGACTCTTGGGAAAGAAGCAATGTTAAAAAACTCATTTTACACTTGGATCATTTCTTCATTTCTTGGCATATGTATATACTGTGGAGCTAATGTTGCAATTGCATTAGATACCCTACAGATAATCCTTGATACAGTTGACACATGTATGCCCATGAAATCAGCAATACTTGCCAAATGTCCAGCACTAGCATAGAATCTGAGGCATGTTAATAGCTGATTTATAGGTGAGACGCTGTTATTACTGAAATTAATTTAAATAAATATATATGTTTAAAACTAACATCGTAATTACAGATCATTGTCATACTGTAGTCGTTCTTCAACGAGTAGCAATACATTCAGTACAGTAGGCTTTGTCAAGCGAAATCGTTGAAAAAAGTTAAATTGTCCATTTCATCAAAATAATCTGGTCTATTTTGTATTCTTCTCGAAAAACCAAATTGCACAATGTCAATGATTTCTAAATTATTTTCTAACAAGTCATCAACATAATCCAATAAATCCATTATAACTTAATTTTTTGTGTAAAATTTTTATACCTATTTGAATATAAATCTTGAAAGTTTTAAGTGGATAGTTTAACGGTTTTAACCTATTAAAATTAAATATGTACGATTTACGCAAGCGCATGCTTCGGTTTAACAATTTAAGGCTTCAAAATTGAGGGTTTAGAATAAGCCCCGTTTAAGAATATTATATCGAACGGAGCAAACCAAATTTTCAATTTTAACCCGTAACTGCTACCGACGGGGTCTCTCTGACCCAGCACTAGTGAGTTTGTGCGATTCCATTTTAATTTCGATGGTGGGAGAGCTGTATTCCTGGATATCAGTGGAGCCAACTTGGGGGTTTTCCCCCTAAATTTAGGGGGAAAAAATCTATACAGGGAGTTTTTTAGGGAGAAGAATTTTTTGGGGGTATTTTTAGGGATAAAATTTTAATGTGTATTTTTTTTTTTAATTGCACTACTCTCCATACTCCAAACTTGTATTCAATAAAAGTTTATGAAAAAATTTGAATTGATCAAATGATACTATTAATGGTTGCTAGATTTTAATCCATCTCCTAATATGTTAAAATTATTTAACGTTAAAATGTATGATTTTAAAGATTTAAATTCTCAACAGCAGCAAAAAGAAGCCGATGATTTATTCTTAGCTTTAAATGAATCAGCTATTTAAGCAGTCTGTCAAAGATAATTAAACTGTTTTCGTATTTTAATATAATTTATTGCTTAAATTAGTTGAATAAAAAATTAATATTTAAATATAATTTAAATAATCAAATATCAAATATCAATAAATGTCTTATTATTGACTTATTTTTAAAATATTGTATTGTTTTTATTTATTCCTGAAAAAAAAACAAAGCTTACGCTGGTAAGTCAATGAAATAAAATATAAAATAATTGAATTTACAGTTTATTGTTTGGAGGATTTGAATCAGATATTTATTTAATTATAATACCATTGTAATATTTAATATTACTAAATAATTATTGTATTGAAAATTATGTACTTGTGTCGCAGTTGGGGAGTTTTAGTTTGAATTTAGTGGGTTTTGAAATTGCTTTAGGGGGAAAGTTTTCAAACAGTTGGCGACAGTGCTGGATATACTCTAGTTAGTCAGTCACAATTTAACACGCACTGAGAGTGGACGTTTTTATTTGACAGTTTTCGCTATATTCACGTGGTCGGGTCACTGTGACCCGTCGGTAGTGCTTACGTTGGTAAACTGTATTTTTCGAACACAGGTAATATAACTTCTATTATTTTTCTTTTTTATGTTAGTACATTTTATAATAAATAATTGATATAACTATTAAAAAAATATATATATATATATATATATATATATATATATATATATATATATACATATATATAGGGAAAGGGTGGTAAGTTGGCGAACGGAAGCAAAAAAAATTATTGCCACGTTAGTTTTAAGGTTATAAATTCCGCTTTTATTTCAAAGGGGCCTCTATACTATTAGTATTAAACTGCTCAACTTTTATTAATTTAACTCTTCGGATATTTCAGATATTACTGTTTGACTATTTTACAAGTACGCCATCTTACCCACACATGTGGGTAAGATGGTCAAGAGGTATGGGTAAGATAACGAATGACAATATAATTGTTAATATACTACCTAATCCAAATTTAATACAGTGAAACAAAGATACAATCCTTTAAATACAAAAATCGCACTTATAGGGTCTTCTTTTTATCAATGATACGTCCCAACCACTGCACTCAGCATGCACCCATTGTTCACACTGCTGACATTGGTACCATACCTCAGTTTTTCCAATTTCTCCACATATGGCACATACATTTTTATCCTCCTCACCAAAATCCATGTCATCATTTGATGTTTCAGCATATATAACGTCCACCTCATCATTGGAGTCCTCTGATTCAGAAGATTCTACTCTTTTTTTACGACTATTTGTAGCTTTTTTCTTCTTGTTTTCTAATTTTTCTTTTTCTTCTTTCTTTCGTAATCTCCTCTGTGCTTTCTCTACGGCCTCACGTTTCTCATTTTCCTTATTTTCAAAATATAGTTTCACTGGTGTGCTAGAAATGAGTAAAGATGGTACTTTTGTTCTCTGCCTCACAGCTCTTTTCTTAGCAATTGGTAAGGGAGGAAGAACACATTGAGATGTAGATGGGCTAGGAGAAGCAACTGATAATGGGGGCTGAACGCTTTGGGATGTTGATGGACCGGGAGAAACATTTGAGATTGATCTTAGTGGTGTCCTCATGACATCAGGAACTGTTGAAAGATTAGATGAGCATTGATTTGATGTTATAGTTGTAACAGATGGAGTAGGAATTGACAAAGTTGTTGGTGTTAGTGGTGGTCCGTGTTCATCTCTATCAGTTGTTTTGGATGGTGCAAAATCTTCATCGGTAAAAATTTCTGCGTTAAAGGGATATATTCCCGTTGCTTTGAATCCGTTAATGGCAATACCTACACTAGCAACTTTTTGAAATGCTTCATTAACTAGTCCAGCTATGTTAGTTAACACTATGTTTTCACCGGGATGTGATGTCATAAAGTTATCACAACATCTGCTGTAAGCGGTTTTTAAAGGTCCGTAGAAACTTACATCTAACGGTTGTAACCGGTGCGTTGTATGGGCGGGAAACCCTAACATTTGAATATAATTTTCACGACAGAAAATTATCGCTGGTAAATTTACATGAGATGCGTGATTATCCATTAATAATAATATTGGATTATCTGCACTTGGCATTGTATGTTTTGCCAGATGCTTTAAATAAACCAGAAAGTTATCGGTCGTCATCCATCCGCTGTCGTGAGCTATTCCATCTGATCCAGGTGGGGCTCCATGCATGTAACTTGGTTGCATCCTTTTTCTAGGGAATATAAAGAAAGGTGGAATGTAACTTCCAACTGCATTCATCCCACCAACCATTGTGACATTCAAGCCCCTTTCTCCTGACGACAGTTTTGTTACCCTACGATTTCCCTTTGGTGTAACAACCTTCGGTTGCTTTGTTGGCACAGTACTAAAGCCCGTTTCATCAATATTATAAATTTGATTAGGTGAATATTTATATTTTACCATAAGTTCTTCTAATTGAGAAAAAAATGATTGAACATTCTGTTTGTTAAATCCTGTTAATCTGGCAATTGATGTAGCTTCAGGTTTACGTAATGAAAAGTTGCAATACTTCATAAATTGTTCTATCCATTCTCTACCAGGTGGGTTTTTTTCTCGATTAAATCTATGTGCAATATTATGTCCTTCAGCGAACCTATACGCCAGTTTTCCTAACTGCTCCTTTGTTAACCCAAATGCTCTCTTATCAATGTCAATAGCATAATTTTTAAGTTCAAGTAGTTGCTCATTGCTGAAAGTGTTTTTATACCGTCCAGCATTTATAGGAAAATTCTAAAAAGAAATACAAAAATGCAAACTAAACATTCAAGTGGTTCAATATTTGTACCCCATCTACGTATTTCTGCAAGTAGCGCCGTAAGGTTGACTCAGGAATTCCATATCTTTTTGCTGCTGCGTTTACACTATATTCACCATTTTGGGCACATTCCATTGCTCGTTGTAAATTTTCTTTCGGCCATTTTTGGCGATCCGTTTTTCGACTATAATTCCGCGGCATTTTAGAACCCCTACAAAAAAAAAACAAATAAGGAAATATGGCCTAGGAGATAGTATCTAAGGGATACAAAATTGAGAAAACCTTAAAAATATTATAGCCAAAAACAATGAAACCTCATAAGTAGAACATTGCGGGTAAGATGGCGAATTCGCCAACTTGTCCTCAACAAAATTCGTCATCTTACCCACGTCCGCCATTTGTAAAATAATTAAAAATAAACAACATCCTAGTTTATTAACCACAAAATAAGTACTATAATATAATTACAATACAATTAGTTACTTATTACTAAAAAATAATGTTCTTAATACTTACAGAATTCTTTTTACACCTTAATTCAGTACCCGAAAAAACTATAACTGGAAGAGCAGAAACTAAAACACATGCACTACGACGTTTGGGTATGAACTACTGCATTTGAATGTGATTAAATACTGGTTTACTATTTAATACACCACGCATGTACTGCAAACACTGCTCCATCTATTATAAAAATGCCAAAATTGCCAATTCGCCATCTTACCGGCTTCGCCAACTTACCACCCTTTACCCTACATATTTTTTATTATACTTTTAGTTATTAGAATGGCTTCTACTAACAAATTTCTGACTGACGCGGAATTAGAAGATATAATAAACTCAAATGAATTTTGGGAGGATATGGATGATAACGATGATAGAACGGAAAATATTGCAACAGCAGATGACGAGGCGGAAGCTGGCCAAACAATACTAAACAACGCAGATATAAGTGATGAAGATGAGCAAGATATCGAAATAATTAGTGACCACGACACTGTAAGTGATTTTGAGTATTTATCCGATCAAGAAAATATCATATCTGGTGACAATAAATCGAAAGATGAATCAACTATCGATCTTACCTCTAAGAGATCAAAGCTTGCTTGGTACGGAAAAGATAATACAAAATGGGCCAAAGAAGCGCTCAAAAAAAGTAAAGTAAAATCTCACAATTTATTGCGCATTTTACCTGGACCAAGAGGACCCGCACGTAATAACCCACCTTCATGTCCGATGGAAGCTTGGAAACAGTTTATTACTGATGATATGTTGAACGTTATAGTCAAGTTTACAAACGATAAAATACATACAGTAAACTCACATTATGGCGCTTTTAGACGACGCAAAAATTCTCGCTCAAAGTTTGCACCAACATTTACATGTGCTACAGACAAAATTGAAATTGAAGCATTTATCGGTTTGTTGTTTTTGCAAGGCGTGTTTAAATCTGGCCATGAAGATCTAAGATCGTTATGGCAACAGATGGCACAGGAAGAGATTTGTTTCGATGCACAATGTCACTTGCGCGTTTTCTGCTTTTATTAGCATGTCTTAGATTTGACAACCAACAAACAAGACAAGAGAGAGTAAAAAGCAATAAACTCGCTCCAATTTCGAATTTGTTTGATAATTTTGTTAAAAACTGCAAAGAAAACTTTAGTCCTGGTTCCAACGTAACGATAGATGAAATGCTGGTACTATTCCGAGGAAGATGTGCATTTAGAATGTACATCCCAAGCAAACCTGCAAAGTATGGAATTAAGGTTCAAATATTAGCCGATTCACAAACCCACTACATGCTCAATGCGGAAATTTACTCTGGCAAAAATTTGAGTGTCACAAAAAAAAACAACTTTATCACATCCAACTGAAGTTGTGCTCCGCATGATAGAACCTGTTGAGAAAACAAACCGAAATGTAACAGGCGACAATTGGTACACGTCTATGGAATTGGTTGATGAATTAAAAAATAAAGGCTTAACATATGTGGGCACTGTAAAAAAAAACAAAAGAATGATTTCCCCTGAATTTTCTTGCCAATAAGAAACTCGCGGTTCATTCATCAAATTTTGGGTTTACTTCTGAAAAAACAATAATGTCATACGTAACAAAAAAAGGAAAGTCAGTTGTATTAATTTCCAGTATGCATCACAATGGTACAGTTGATGAAGTCAGCAAAAAACCGGAAATTATATTGTATTATAACAGCACAAAAGCAGGTGTAGATGCCTTGGACGAGAAATGCGCTACATATTCAACATCCCGTCGAACACGTCGCTGGCCCATGGCCATTTTTCATTGCATTCTGAATGTATCAGGAGTGAACAGTCGCGTTGTCTACAAGTTTTCACAAAACACAGAAATTTCACGCCATAATTATTTGAAGCAACTAGGAATTGCTCTAATTACTTCTCACATTCAGCTTAGGATTACCAACAAAAAAGTGCCCTGGAAACTACGTTGCCTTGCAGCAGATATTCTTGGGATTTCTATGCGGGATCAATCCAACCCAGTGCAAGCTCAGGACGTATCAAAAAGAAAGTGGTGTGCCATTTGTCCCTCGAAAAAAGATCGAAAAACAAATGTATATTGCTCAGTATGTAATATTCCAATTTGCCTTCAATGTGCTCTTAAAATTTGCCCGAATTGCAAATAGTTTAATTTTTTCTTGTAAATGAATATACATTTATGTTCTTTTGTACAATATTTTGAATAATAAACTGTTGGTTATAAAATTCAGTTATTTATTTCCAAAACTTTAAATGGGTCTGTACGACCCGTCGGTAGTAGTTACGCTAATATCATTGGTCGGTAGCAGTTACGGGTTAAACTAGGTTTATCGTAAAACCAGGCTTTACATATACGGTGCAAACGGGCATAACAGCATTCGATTTAAGGGCTATTTCATCATACATATGAAGCAATATCTCTCTGTTTCTGACATAAGGCTACGTTTTACTTGTAATGTCATAAATATTGATTAATTATTTAAACCGGGCCTACATATAATGTTTTGAGTCATACCGGTTCAACATCTTGTTGATGGTAAATATAAAATCTTTCTCATAAAGTCGTAAACTCGAGGACCCAAAAAATAAATAGTTAAAGCTAATTTTTTATAGCTTTTTGAGTACCGTCTTTCTCATGCTTTTCGTTTTCCAAGTTTAGCCTGTGCCTCAACAATTTCCGAAAATTCTTTTGATAGAAATTTATCACACATTTTTTCAAAATCTTGAAAAGTATAATCTTTTATTTTATTTTTCACCTTGGTCAATAAAGATTTCGCTTTAAGAGCTCTTATTTTTCGTCTTAACTTTTGTTTTCATGGTGTATTAGAAGTGCCAAAAGCTGTTTGCGTAGATACTAGCGAAGGAGTATTTAAAGCCTCACCTTAGTGCAAAGTATTTTGTAAGTGTCAAGGATCTTTTGAAAAATAAGGCATCGTTACTGTAAAGACAAAAGGAATATGTTTAATAAAACAACTTACCTACTACACTATTGCTAGCATCATAATGAACAGGTAATGAAGGCAACACAGTCTTCTGCTCCTCACAAAAGTATGGCAAAATTTTAATATATATAAAAAAGTATGTTTTATACTACAGTTAATGTTATTTTTTATTATACCTTCTGATTTCAACAAAAGACTTTAGTAAGATTTTCTACATAAAGTTACTAGCTTCGTTAGAATTTGAACAAAAATAGCTATCTAATTATATATACGTATATATATATATCTCTTCAGAGATAAAATTTTAGTGAAAGAATTAACGTTTATCGTATGCTCATTTTTGGTCTGGCATACCGATATGAAAATATTGCTTGTAATACCCACCTAAATAAATGATTATTTTTCTCGAATGTTCATAGCAATTCTCATCACTTATTCTATTTCCGGATGAAAAAATTGCCGGGACAGCTTGATTCAATAAGCGTTTCCTGGCATCGGTTGTACAAGAAAAATATTTTGTTTCGAAGTGATTTTCGCACAATCTAATTTTTTTTTACAAATCATTCGCACGTCTTCCGACAAGATCACTTCTGTTGCAAGCTTTTAGCCATAATTCAGCCCTGATACAATTATTTTATTATTAGTAATTTAATACTAGATCAATAATCTATTTTTAGTGTTTTTACCTGATAGGATCTTTTAGTATTCTAAATAAAGAAATGAATCGTCCCGTCTTAGATATACATCCTCGATAAAGACAAACAGTTCCTCCTTTAGAAACCATTATTACAGTAAGGCACAAGCTTTTTCCACAACACTAACAACTAACTTAATAAAATATGAATTAATTAAGTTTTTGCTCATTATTATTACTTAAGAAGGTGTATGCTATGTACACGAAAGTTACTATTGTCACTATACTAATATTAAGACTACAAACACAAACAAAGTTGAAGCTATTGCTATGAATGTGTTATTCAAATACTATAAATACTAAATCAAAAATACCACAAACAAAATGCGAAAGTCTAATTTTTTGTGATTTTGTGGCATCACGATTAGAAAAAGAAGAAGATTCCAGGTTGAGTTAAAAATTACAAAAATCTTATATCTTGTAATGTACGAGGTTTTCTATTAAATCCTGTAGGTATATAATTTTTAAGTAATTTTTCTGATATTATCCTAACGTTTGAACTTCTTAGTCTCGTCTTTAAAGATCAATTCAACCAAAAACGAATGAATTTTTTCAAAACGCCCAAACAACAACTATGCATGTTGTCATTAGGAGAATTAGTTACCATACTAATAGGTAATTTTAACAATTTACGACCATCAACATATTCTCCATAAACACTACATTTTTCGCAGGAAGCTTATCCTCCGTGTGATTTTATACATTTTAAATATGAACGTACTGGAACATCACATATAAAATTACCCAAAGTCAATGAATATTTATTTTTATTATACTACACAAAGACGTTTTGTAAAAGGAAATTTGATTCATCTATAAAATCTTCGGGATATGTTTCTGAAGGCATTGGTTTGGAATGACCACAAAAAATACAAATCGCAAAAGAAGGGCTTTTTCGATTTTTTATTTGACCTGAAATTGGCCACAACTGTACTGTGTTGCTCAGAAATAATCACAGTCCATCAATAATGAAACTAACTTCAAGATTTTTGGGAATAAAATTATCATTATGTTGTTTTACATATACATATGTCGAGAATTCGTTGAATGTTTAATAGCAAGCCTATATGGCAATATCCAGCAGTGTGTAATTGTTTTTTTTGCTGATATGTGTGGATGTTTTTATCAGGGTTCTATAATCTAATGATGGCGTAGTTTAAGTATATGCAGTAATTTGGTCACATCAGTACAACTGGCTGAAGATGAAGTTGCCCTATAATTTCTAGTTATTGTAGTGGTTGAAGAAGAGGACGGACTACTAACAGACATAAGACAATTTTGGTTATTGCTTGTTATAACTACAAACTATAAATTATTTATTGCGTTCTTAGCAAGTAATGCAGTTTCAAGATTTTTTCATAGTGTTGCAAAACATTATCTACTCTGGCTGCAGATACACTTATTATCTGATGATTCGCGCTTTTATCATTTTCATTTATTTCCTGATTCCATAGCAGTAACAGACATAATGTATTTATATATGTAGCTTTATACTTAATATTATTCTGAACGATTATTAAATTGAAAGGCATTTAAATTTTTGTTAGCTTTCAATCAAATGTCAATAGGTACTAAGAGACTGGCAGATAATTCAGACCACATGGTCGGTAATCATTTTACATTTTTGTTTAACGCATGCATTACCAATTGACTTATAGTGCTTACAAACAATTTCTCATATGGTTTGACTTATTAAATGCCGCTGTGTATAGCAACTCATTATTAACAAGGCTAATGTGTTAAGAAGTCCAAATTTTATGTTTTACAGTCATGCTTTATAGTATAATTACTCATGCAAATACAGATAAATTTAAATAAACGATAATAGATGGAATAAGTTCCGGTATAAAATAAATTATAGATACATCCCTCGAAGGGGATTTTTGATAAAGGTACGTATTTGTGGAGGCCTTGGAAAATCAGATACTGTAACATCATATTTATATGATGGCAACACTATATAATTTAAAAAGACGGGAACTTTTGTTAGGGTAGAAGGGGGGAATTCCGGCCTCTGGGGTAATTCCGGCCGTTCCGTATCTCATAGTTTATAAATATTTTTGTGTTTATGACTATTGCTGCCACCTCTTAGAATGTCGTGGAAATAATGTACGAAACTATAATCGGCTGTAACGAGCCGGCACGTTTTTATAACGAAATATATGATTTGTGCTTAACCGCTATAATTATTTTGTGTTGTTAAAAGGTATGTATTATCTCATAGAATTGTCTAAAATATATTCTATGTACGCAAGTAAGTGGCACATACATAGTTTGTTTCGGTATAAGTAAGAACATTTGAAAATATAACCTCAATTTATTGTAATTGCGTTAATGTGTATTAAATGCATTAGGGGGTAATTCCGGACAAAGTGCTGGGGGTAATTCCAGTCGGCCGGTATTTGCTCCAATCTCCATTCTGATTACTAGGAATTAAGTATGAATGTTTTGTTTATTTTTCAGATGCCTCGTAATTACATTAGAAAGGGGAATAGAGCGTATTGGACGTCCGATGCCTTGAATTCTGCGTTAGATGCAATAAATGAAGGTGTTGCACTGAGGGAAGTGTCACGGCGCTTCAATATTCCACGAAGTACATTACAAGATTATCGCAAGAATGGGCGAAGATTTGCAGTTCCTCTAGGTCGAAAGGCAGTGTTTTCTGCCCAAGAAGAAGAAGAATAAGAGTTGGCTTCACACATTATTAAACTTTCTAAAGTTTTCTTTGGAATTACTCCCAATCAAATTAAACAGTGTGCATTTGCTTATGCCAGCAAAAATAATTTGAAACATCCCTTTACAATAAAGAATGAAGCAGCAGGAAGGGATTGGCTTACAGGTTTTCTGCGCAGAAATCCTGGCATTTCATTAAGAAAACCGGAAGCGCATTACTGCCTTTAATAGAACGTAAGTGTCATTATTTTACAAAAACGTCGGAAATTTGATGGAAAGATTTCAGTTTCCACAAGCCAGAATATTTAACGCGGATGAAACTAGAATCACGACGGTCCAGAGACCAAATAAAATTTATGCGGAGACAGGTCAAAAGAGAGTCGGATTTGTAACGAGTTGGGAAAGAGGAAAGACAACAACTGCCATGTGCGCTTTTAGTGCTTCAGGCATCTATGTGCCTCCGATGTTTATTTACGCACGTAAAAGAATGGCACAAAATTTAAAAAAAAATGGTCCACCAGGAGCTATCTACGTGTGCTCTGACAACGGATGGATAAACGAAAATTTATTTCTGGACTAGTTAAACCATTTCGAGAATTTTGTCAAGTCTTCTCAAGAAGATCCGATATTATTAATTTTAGACAACCATGTAAGCCACTGCACGTTGAAAGCTTACAATTATTGAAAGAAAACTTCATAAGCCTCTTAACAATACCACCCCATACTTCACACCGTACTCAGCCTTTGGATGTCTCTTTTTATGCTGCACTAAAAAGTGCTTACAATTCTGAGTGTGACAAATATACGAGAAGCCATCCTGGTGAAAAAATTACACCAAATGAAATTGCGGAACTCTTTAACATAGCATATGGGCGGATTGCTACGCCCGAAAAAGTCATAAACGGGTTCAAAGCAACAGGAATTTTCCCATTAAATCCTGATATATTCACAGACGATGACTTCATAGCTGCTAAAATTTTAAATATTGTTAGGGAAAAAACTCCTGAAGCCGGAACTGCCGTTGAATCCAATGAAGAAGCCGTATCTTTCAGTGAGATCATTCCCATCCCTGGAACTTCAAAATCTGGTGATCACGGACTACAAAAAAACAATAAAAGGAAACAACACTCGCAAATATTTACTTCAACTCCGATGAAAGACATCCTAGAGGAGAAAGAAATTAATAACGGCAATCGACTTCATTCGAAACAATTAAGTGTGGAAAAGTCAAAGGGAAATCTTTATCATAATCCTGGACCGTCCGATGCCAACAAAGAAAACTCATACAAAAGAATTAAAGTACAAAGGGAAAAAGCTAAGAAAGTGCAATACAAGGAACATCAAGATGATGATTTTGAAGGTTCTGATAATGAAGTTACCGAAGATATTTGCATAATATGTGGTGAATTTGGTAAAAACAATGAAATGTGGATAAGGTGCGTAATGTGTGCTCAATGGGCACACCAAGCTTGTTCTGTAGACGGAAAAGGAACATATGTGTGCGATTTTTGCATTTGAATTCTTTGTGGAGGTAATACCGGCCCTCGGTCGGAATTACCCCCACATTGCGGGCAATTCCGACCGATGAACTGTAACAAAAAATGTTTGTAATTTGTTATTGTATTTTTTTAAATTAAAATAAAGGTTTTTTTTTGTAGTTTAATAGTTGGTCTAAATTTTTACATAGTTATTGAATCCACAATGTAACATATATCACCATAATTAAAGAAATGGCTTACGGGGCCGGAATTCCCCCCCACTACCCTAAGTTCAGATGTGTGGATCTACGCTGACAATAATTTACAAATTGAAAAATAGAATTTAAACTATGCTTGTGTTGATTGCCAAACCAGGCAATTCATAAATTCAGGAAACAAAAATCCATTATCAACTAGAATATATTAAACCATTACTAAAGAAATAAATTACTTTACCAGATTCAAACAAGGTGCGGCTAATTGAATATAAATTCCATTTTTCTTCGTCAAGAGTTTCTGATTTTTTTTAATGATTCGACGTTCTTGGGTTTTATATGGAGACCAAAAATTTCCCGACTTTTTAGGTGTTAACCACTTATGATTTACGATTGCTAGTCTACTTTCTCTATTCTTTTCTAGATGTTCTATCCCTACAAAAGTTATCTTTTTCAAAGTGCATTTCATTTACATAAATATGCAGTTTAATTTGCAATACTTACTATGCTTTTTAATGAATTACCGAATAAACAATCAAAATTCTATTAATAAATTTTGTCGCAACTTACAACAATGACCGTTAACTTATGTTAGTTGGGATGCACATAATCCTCATGATCATTTAATTTAACGGGAAGGGAAACGTGATTTTATTTTCTGTAGATGTAGTAAACACGACAAGAAAATAGAAATAGTATGCCAACCAATTTTATAAACCGAGAGAGATCGAATAACTTACGTCCATATAAATAATTAGGCTGAAGGTGCATTTTCAACCACTTTGAGAATGAAGTGGCAATTCGGCACGCATGCTCATCATACGGGTTTCAATCAAGGAGGTTATTAAGAAATAAGGAGGGAGTTTAAGTAAACTTATTTGACGCCGAAAAGTATATATAGGCAACTTGTCAACCATGACCATGTTTTACTAAGAACGGTGCGAAAAGAATTGTGCCAATTGTCGTTTTATTGATTTATTTCGTGTTTATTTCGTCTTGTTTGTGAGTTGTAAATAGTGGTTTCTGTGGTTAGTTATTTGTATGTGTTAATAAGGGCTGATAAACATTAATAAGTACCGGTTTATAATAATTATAAGACAGTTTTAGTTTATTAATGTATATATTAGTATTTTAAGCAAACATTAAGTGATTTTTGGGTGTTTCATTGAAGTTTTAATTACTTACAATCAGTATGGTAGGGTGTTCAGCATATGGATGTACAAGCCGTAGTAGTAATAGAAGTTTAAAACAGAAAACATGTGAAGAATCTACACATCGAATAACATTTCATTTGTAAGAAATTGTTTTAAAATAACTTTGTTTTTTATTATAAATTTTGTTTTATAGATTTCCTAAGGATCAATTAAGAAGGGAACTTTGGGTAATAGCATTACGAAGAAAAGATTGGACACCTACGATCAACAGCGTTGTATGTTCATTACACTTTACTGATGATTGTTTTGATCGCAGTTCTCAAAGTATCAATCGATTACGAAATGATGCAGTACCTACAAAATTTGAAGCTTTCCCATCATATTTAAAACTGGTACATATCAAAGTAGAATATATCCTTGATAGAGTTCAAGACTAAAAATAAATTTTGAAAGCAAATGTTTATTAAAATTCTTGCATTTCTCAACTTATTTTTTAAAATAGTATGAAATTTTACTGTATTTTCTGTATCTAGGTCCCTAAGCAGCAAAGAAGACTTCTTAAGCGTAAACGTATTGATGTATCAGCTTCTCCTACTGTACTTGCTGTTGTAAATGAGGAATGTTTAGATCGTCCTGGTCCTTCAACTGTTCTATCAACAAATATCAAAACAGTGGAATCAAAGTCAACTTCAATGTCTCCAATGAGCAGATATAGATTTCAATCACCAACTAAATTACAAATATTAAATTCTATGAAGGAAATGAAATTGAGATATAAAAAGCAAATTAAATCTTTACAGCAAGTTAAACGTCGGCAAAATAAAAAAATTGCTTCCATTAAAAATGTGATTAATACTTTAAAAAATAAGAATCTTCTTATTGAAGATAATATTACAGTATTAAGCAATATAGTTGGACCGGGAAGAGAACTTTTAAAAAGGCAGTTACTAAAATCAAAATCACGCACCCCTAAAATTTATAATCCGGAACTTCGAAAATTTGCACTTACATTGCACTATTACTCTCCGAAAGCGTACAACTATGTACGCAGCAGCTTTAATTCATGCTTACCACATCCAAAAACGATTACCAAGTGGTATAGCAACATCAATGGTGATCCTGGGTTTACGTCTGAATCTTTTTCTGCTATTCGTCAAAGAGTAAGTCAGTCAGAGCATAGCATTTTATGTGCATTAATTATAGATGAAATGGCAATACGAAAACATGTAGAATATGATGGAAAGAAGTTTCATGGATATGTAGATATGGGCACAGGCTTGGATGGTGATGATAGATCTATATGTAAGGATGCATTAGTGTTTTTAATTGTTAGTATTAATGGTTCTTGGAAAATTCCTGTAGGCTATGTTCTCATAAATGGTATCAATGCAGAACAAAAATGTAACCTTGTCAAACAATGCTTATGTTTAGCACATGAGGCAGGAGTAAGAGTTGTTTCTCTAACTTTTGATGGCACATCGAGCAATATGACAATGGCAACAATGTTAGGATGCAATTTAGATATAAGTAAAAAAATTTCTACATATTTTAAGCATCCACTTACAGAAGAAAAGGTCTACGTATTTCCTGATCCATCCCATATGTTAAAATTAGTACGGAACACTTTGGGCGAAAAGAAAATCATTTACGATGACAAGGGAGAACTTATTTTATGGAATTACATTAACAAACTACATAATTTACAGGAAATTGAAGGTGTTCATCTAGCAAATAAAATAAGGTCGGTACATATAAACTTTCATAAACAAAAAATGAAAGTTCGACTTGCATCTCAATTATTCAGCAAGTCTGTCGCAGATGCCCTTCATTTTTGCACAAATATATTAAAATTGAAGGAGTTTGAAGGTTGTGATGCTACAATAAAATTTATTAGATATTTTAACATGTTCGATATATTTAATTCATTACACTTGAAGCAGTGTGGTTGGAAAAAACCCATGAATCTTAACAACTGTAAGCAAGTGAACGACTTTTTAGATGAATGTACTGAATATATTATAAACTTAGGCACAACAAGAAATGGAGACAAAATAATACATTCAAATCGTAAAACAGGTTTCCAAGGTTTTATTATTTGTTCCAAAAGTTTAAAAGAACTTTACAATGAAGTCTGCGAAGAAAAAAAATTAATGAAGTATATTCCTACATATAAAATTAGCCAAGACCACATCGAAATTTTATTTGGCGTTATTAGAATGCGTGGTGGTTGTAACAATAATCCCACCAGTAGGCAGTTTCAAGCAGCCTATAAAAAAATTCTTGTGCACACTGAGTTAAAATCTACTCCTTCTGGAAATTGTGTACCATTGGAAGAAATATCAATCCTTCATTGTAATTTAAAACCTGAACTTCAAATTAATGTATCAACCCATGGATACAGAACCAGTCAATCGGAGGTTTCTGAATGGTGAATGGTGAATGATACTGATCATACATATATTTCAACACCTCAAGAGCTATCAGAATTTTCTTCACAAGTTGTGCAATACATTGCAGGTTTTGTTGTACGAAGTTTATGCAAAACACTGGTGTGTGAAGAATGTGTAAGTGCTTTAATAAATTACAGTACACCGAACCAATGTTCACTAATTACATTAAAAAATCAAGGTGGTTTAACATTTCCATCTAATGATGTCATTAATATATGTAAAAAAAGCGAAAAATGCGTCAGGCAAGCACTTGCTGAAAGCGGCGGTCGCTTTCTTTTCAAAAAATTCACATCAGATCGACTTTCTAGCATTGTTTTAAAGGATTATTTATATAAAGATATTTTTGAATGTTTAAAGTGTCATGTATTAAATCAATCGCCATTAGACAATCATATAGTATTATTAATTAAAGCTGTGTCACAGAAATATATAGATATAAGATTTTACTACATTGCAAAGAGGAGTTTAGATAACTCTGAAACAAAGAGACAATTATACAACAAATTAATTTTATTTCAAGGACAGTAATGTTTTTTTTTATGTATTCAGTCTATATAAATGTACTTATTTATGTAATCCTACTTTTGTGTTAAGTGTTCTTATATGTTTCAATTCATTAATGTATGCTTAAAAAATCTGCGTGATATAACTTTTCCTAAATAAAAATCTATTTCGTCGAGCATCTACTTATTGTAAAAATGGTCATGGTTTGCATAACGATTTCCCCTTACCCCACACGGCTTCAGTTTTATGCGTCTAAAATAGTAGGATTGTTTCCCTCCATATTTCTTAATAACCTCCTTGGGTTCAATACATCTACTCATAACGTGAATCACGGAGTAAATTGTGTGCCAACTTCAATTAACGTGCTTTCAAGCTGTTAGCTTTCGTGCTGCACACTCGGAGTTTCGGTGTACGGAGTATGCGCATCTTAAATATTATTGCACAGTTCCCGCTTTTTTTAAGTTTACCGTTCCAACCTAGATTTTTTTCATCTAATATTACTAACTGTTATTAACAGCTAAGTTAAAAATGAATACTTCACAAAAAGCTGTTCTTCATGGAAGTCTTGCTGGTGTTCTTTCAATAAAGAAGCATATTTTAAAAAAGAACCGGAAAACAAGAAAAACTAAAAGATATTGGGTGCATCCTTAATTTCTAATGCGTAATCAACAGGGATATTATAATAATTTAATGAAGGAAATGAAAATGTTTCACCCCTATATGTATTATAATTTTACAAGGTTGTCACCAACATTGTTTGAAAAATTGCTTTCAATTATTGGCCCACGGATACAAAAAACTCTTTACGGGAATCTATACCAATTGGATGTCGTCTTGCTATAACGTTGAGATTTTTAGCGACCGGTGATTCCTACCCAAGTTTATCGTATGCATTCCGAGTTGGTGTATCAACAATTTGTAACATTGTCAGGGAAACTTGTGAAGTTCTATGGGTAGAATTAAATCCACTTGTGTTATCTGTTCCTGTTGAAGCAGAGTTATCTAACACAAGCAAGGAATTTGCCAGACAATAGTCATTACCCAATTGCGTAGGAGCAATTGATGGTAAACATGTGATTATTCAAGCACCCAGTAACTCAGGATCAAGCTATTTCAATTATAAAAAATCGTTTAGCATTGTGTTACTAGCAGTATGTGATGCTAATTATTGTTTTTAATATGTAGACATTGGTGCATATGGCTCGCAAAGTGATGGTGGTATTTTGAACAAATCGACGTTTGGTCAGAAGTTGCTTTCTAACGAACTTCCTTTACCTGACTACCATTAAGTGATGACAATAAAAAAATGCCATATTTTTTTGTAGGAGATGAGGCTTTTCCATTACGGATGAATATGATGAGACCATATTCGAAACCTAGAAATGGTTCAATGCCCGATGATATTAAAATATTTAATTATCGTTTATCTAGAGCTCGGAGAGTTATAGAAAATACCTTCGGAATATTGGCAGCTCGCTTTCGTATTTATCACCGTGTAATTAATGCAGCCCCTAAAAATGTAGACAGTATTGTTAGTGCAACAGTATGTCTACATAACTTTTTACGGAAGGAGAAGTATGATCTTTATTTTAATGAAGGCGATGTTGACAGGGAATGTAATGCACAAGTACTTCCTGGCCGATGGAGAACAGAAGTCCCAGAATCTGGAACAGCTTTAGAATACCTTGCAGTACGAATGGGTGCCAGAAACGCTACAGTTGCAGCAACTGAAATGCGAAATGAATTGGCAATTGGATATAATTCATAAAACTCATTAAATCCTAATTGCATTAATAAATCTTAATTTTTTTAAAACGGATTATAGTTAAATTAAAATATATTAGAAATAGAAATTGGATTACAATTTGTAAAGTAATCACATTATAATAAAAAAACCTAATAATATACATATTGACTTAATTAAATATTAATTTGTTGTTTTTCCCGAACAGCTTTTTTAAATGTTAATAATTCCATATTTAAATGGTCCATCAGCTCCTCAGCATCATTGTTCTTCATTGATTTCAATTCTGATGCAACATAAAATGCGAACTGATCAAATTTCGTGCTTTTTTCATTAATGTCTTTCATGACATTGCTGACTTCCGATAATACATTATCAATTGCATCACTTTCATTGCAATTTTTTTTTTTATTTCATTGTTCTTTGGGCGTAGATGAACTCTGAATATTGTCATCAGATGTTACATCTACTTCTAGTGAATAATTGTGGTCTTCTAATTGTTCTACTGGTTCTGACAATTCTGTAACTTCATATTCTGAGCAGTTACTCACAGTTTTAAAAACAATAATTCACTGTTTAACCAAAATACAAAATGGATGTGTTTAACAACTTACTTTTGAGTTTCTCCTGAAGAATTCATAAATTTAAAAAAAACTCATGTGACCAGGTAGGTCTTGTAGAAGACGATGCTCCGCTGCGGGCTAACTTGTCCTCGAGCAGCACTTCTCTTCTATATTTCTCACGTAACGCTTTGAAACGTGCTTTGACAGTGGGAACTTAATTAGGAAATTTATGATTTTGATAAAACAACCATTGTATTACTTACCATCAGTTAACACGTTGACGGACAGTAGGAACAAGCGAAGTTCGAAAATTGACACTATATGTTTTTGTGATTTTTAGAATGTTAGAAGTATAGTTTTACTCTTTCTGCTTAAATAAACTTAACACGTTGACGGACAATTGCGGCTATAGCCGTCAAAGCGAAGTTCACAATGTGGCATGACTGCTATAGCCGTCCAAAACGAAACGGTCGTTTTTAGACACTACGGCTATAGCAGCACAAATGTGCACTTACTGGCGTATACGTAGAAGCATAGTGTCGTGTTTTGGAAACATCTTTTTAGGTTGAAGTTCATATTTCACCTGTTATACGAGTTGCAGATTCAGTATGCACGTGGTTGTGAAGGGAGTAGTGCGATCGTGTTTTCTATTGAATTTATAGTTCTTATTGATACGTTTAACGATATTTATTATTATTTATATAACTATACTGGTATGTATTTGTTTATTATTCATTTTATACTTTAAACAGAAATAAAAAAACAAAATTTAGCATTTTAGGTTAGGTTAACGATACTATAGGTTATACTGTTTACTTTTTTTTTTTGAGTTTTACATTTGAAATATAAATAAATAATGATAATGTAAATGATAAATATATATTATATATATAATATACAATAAATAAGAATACAAAATAAAATGTTTTATTCAATATTTACAGAAAATGGACAGTTGGGAAAAAGATCAGGCTAGGTTGCTGAAGATTGTTGAGGAAATGAATAGTGGATCAAGCAACAGTGAGTCTGAATCTGATGCTGACAGTGCTGAAAATAACAATTCGGATAGTGAAGATGATGAATCAACTACAGATGAGGAATATGAAGCACCAGAAGAACCAGAAAATGATGAGACATGGCATACCAATACAACATCTATAAGAAACTTTTCTTTTGATGCAGATGCCGCTGGGGTTCTTTTGGATATAGAAGAAAATGTTTCTCCAATTCAGGTTTTTGAAAAAATATGGGATGACCAAGTAATGGAAATGATTATAAAATCTACGAATGATTACGGCATAAAACTTTGCAATCAAGCACGGCCACATACAAGGCATAGTAGAAAGGCAAATTTCAAAAATACTGATATGATCGAAATGAGAAAGTTTTTAGGTTTGTGTTTGCTTCAGTCCCAGCTAAAATTCTCCAGCATTAGAAAACTCTTTTCCATTGATGCATTACATTACCACCCAGCATTTCCGTCACAAATGTCTGGAAGGAGGTTTGAGCAAATATTGAGGTGTTTTTGTGTTGAGGAAGAAAATTCAAACGACCCTTTGAGGAAAATAAAAATATTTCTTGATTTGCTCATACAAAAGTTTGCGAATGCATATGCACCAAATGAAGCATTATCATTAGATGAACGTTGTTATTATTTCGAGGAAGGCTTTATTTTCGCACGTACATGAAAGGCAAAAAGGCAAAATACGGAATTAAATTCTATGAACTTTATTCAGCCCAAGGTTACGTTTTGAATATAGAAATATACAAAGGCCATCGAGAAAACGATGAAAACATGACAACTATTGAAAGTCTTGTGATGCGATTGATGCAGTCATACTTAAACAAAGGCCATCATTTGTTCATGGATAATTATTACAACAGTCTACCATTGTCTAACAAATTACTTAGCAAAAAGACACATGTGACAGGAACTCTTCGTGTAAATAGGAAGGGTCTGCCACAAGAAATAACACGTCGTAAGCTTAGAAAAGGAGAACATGTATGGCGACGCCAAAATCAGACTTATGTGTCCAAATGGAAAGATAAACGGGATGTGCTATGTCTAACAACAGCTTACCACCCAAGCATGATAAACACAGCTAACCGGCGACAACAGGAAAAGAGAAAACCAATTGAAATAGTGAATTATAATCAGAATATGTCAGGTGTAGACAGAGCAGATCAGATGATGTCCTATTATTCCTGTCCACGGAAGACAATTAGATGGTATAAAAAGGTAATCTTTCATCTACTGGATGTAGCAGTATGGAATTCTTTCTACATCTTTAAAGAAAAGACAGGTTCTCAAATGAAGTATATAGAGTACAGGGAAGCAATCATACGATCTCTAACTGGTATAGATAATAAACGGGATGGAAGAACTTTGGTTCAATTTAAACGTGCACAAATCCAAACCAATGAAATCAACAACAATGGAACACAGCATTTTCCTGAGAAAATTTCACCTCCTGAAAATTATCAGCGAAAAACATATTTTCAGCGTTGTAAACAATGTTATAAACAGGGAATAAGGAAGGAAACATCATATTGCTGCAAGAATTGCATGTCAAAACCTGCACTGTGTCCTGCACCATGCTTTGAAACATGGCATACCGAAAATAATGTATAATAATTATAAAATTATAATAAATTTTTTTGTCATTTATTTATTTTTGTTTGATTAAGAACTAACATTTCGTGTAAAACTCCCAAAAATACTTTGTTGCATACAAAAATTGCTTGTTTGAACCATTAAACCTGTCATTTACGTTTTTAAATTTTTGCTGTTATAGCCGCCATCGTCCTATCACTTAGTGTATAGAGTCCGCTGGCGCCATGACGGTTATAGCCGCAACCTAATTAAAGGTACTAAATTAATCAAAATTAATAGTGATGTAGCTACCGATTGCCAGCAGTTTTCTCTTTGTAACAAAGATTTATATCCCACATCGGTTTTATCATACAGAGGTTTATAATTAGAGACACACTGTAACAAGAATTCGTCATTTTCTATCATTGTAAAAAGACAAACATTAAAGTAGGTACTTTAATAACGTTTATTGTGCGTAGAGGTTATATGTAATTACGGTGGGATTATTTTATGGTTATAATTTATAAAAGTAAAACCATATAACTGCGCATGTGTGCATCGTGCCGTGTTCAAGCACAGAGGAGTATTGAAAATGGTGAATGGCACGCTTAAAGTGTGCATAGAGAGCGTGCTGTAATCCACTTCGGCACGCGGCACGTTGGAAATGCACCATTACGCGTTCCAAATTTTTGTGCCATAGCGTAGTTGCAACAGTTACGTTACCTGTCCATTGTAGAGGCGGCATTGCCGTATACACTACCGTCCATATTAGTTCGGACAGCTGTTAAAATTTAATAAATCAGACTTAAGAGCGGTATTTTTGTTAACAGATGTAAATGATATTAAGGGAACTGTATGTATCCTTTATAATATTTCCAACTCATTCTAAAAAAAATTAATACTGCCGGTTTATGGGCTCATACATAATTGTCATATTTTACAACCCTATGTAATTAGTCTGTAAATCCGTAAATAAGGGTGCAGTCTCAGTAATAAATCGTCATCGATCGTATACAATCGATGACGATTAAATACAAATACAAACGCATATAGGCCAATACGTATGGTCGCACTCATCGATCATCATCAATCGTTTACATCCATGCAGTAACGAGCGGTTTATAAATACAAACGTGGTTTTAGTCGTTACTTGACGGTAGTTAAGGCATTTACGCAGGCGCAAGTCTTAAGTTTTATGCTGTTTGGTTTTGGTGATTTGTGGTTACGTTCACTGTATGATACGTTATTTATAATTTTATTTTTAAAATGTCGAGTTGTGAGGCAATTATGAAATGGACAACGGAGGTAATCGATTTATTGATTGGATTAATCTAAGAATCTCCCGACATTTATGATCAAGCACGCCCGGGACCCTCTAATCAAAATGTGGTTGATAATTGTTGGCGCGAAATTGCAAAAAACTTTTTGTCAAAATCAGGTAAAAATGCAAAATTTATCTAATAGTACCTAATGCATTAGTACTTATATTACACATTAATCGTAGAAAAACAACTAAAAAATAAGTGGCAGATTTTGCGCGGAAGCTATCGACAAAGGTCAAAAGATTACTTTGCTCTATCAGGATCTGGTGCTAGTATACCAAAGAAATGGGCACACTTTAATGCGATGAAGTTTTTGGAACCGTACATAACGAACCGACACACTTCATCAAATGCACCTACGTATGTTACCAAAATTTAGATAACTGTTTTTCATATAAGATTTCCCGTGTTGTGGAGTATGTTCAGTTAGAAGATGTAGAAGTCGAGGAAGCTCCTAACAGTGAAGAAAAAATTGAGGATCATGCATCGTCATCATCTGTATCTCGAAAAACATCAGAAAAAAAGAAAACTAGATGAAATTGATAAGTCAATTTGTAATTATTTGAATAAGAGAGGAAGTAATAAAAAAACAAAGTCTTCGATCCAATCCTTTTTGGAAAGTTTAGAAGAAGACATGCAACAATTAAATAAATCAAATTTAAGAGTATTTAAATATTTATATTTTATCAATTTGCCAGTGAACAGCTCCAGGACCACTAAAATAATTTGCAAATTTTGCACGAATGTTTCGTGCTAATTGCTTAGATTGATTTGCACCTCGTATGTTCGTGTAGCTGCTATTAAATGCATCACAGTTAATGGTTTCTGTTATTTCACTTGCTAAACATTCTTCTATTCTTACAAAGTTATGTAATACCACGCCAGCCTTAATAACTTTATCTACCTTCTCTGGGTACACTGCAATTGGTGTATAAAAAATTCGAAATTTTGCATCTAGGATTCCGAATGCTCATTCCACCAGCTGCCTGGCATGTGATAATCTATAATTAAATATTCTCTTTTTTACATCCAATTCTCGTTTTGGATATGGCTTCATTAAATGTCGACTTAAACGAAATGCTTCATCCGCAATAAAAACATATGGCTTTAGTTCATTTGTATTATCAATAGGTTCATCATCGGGAAAATCAATTAAATTGTGATTAAATAATTTTCCAAAATTTGAATGATCGAACACACCAGAATCACTGTTTTTTTCTATATGACCCTACATCAATTATAGTAAAACAGTAATTTGTATCAACAACTGCCAATAAAATAATGGAATGAAATAATTTATAATTATAATATAAGGAGCCCTGATTGAAGGGCTTTCCTATTCTAACGTGCTTCCCATCAATAGCACCTAAGCAATTGGGAAATTTCTTTTTATTCTTAAATCCCATGGCAATATCTAAGAATTTTTCTTTATTAAGAAATTGCAAATATTTTTCTTTCAACCCATTTTAAATTTCAATAAGAATTTTATTGACTACAACACTAATTCTATTGTGACTAATTCTGAATCTAAATGATGCAGAATGAAATAATTTACCAGTAGCAAGATACCTGTAAATATAATTTTACAATAACCATATATTTATACTAAATATCTTTACCTCAACTTTATGGTTAACCATTCTTCAAAAGTAATTGATTTTCGACAATTCGTATGTCCATTTGTAACGTGTGGCTTAATAATTTTCACCAGCAAATGAAATAGACATCCTATAATAACTGTAGAATTTTTCAGCACCATCAAACAGCTGAGGAACAAGTTAGTGAAATTCTCCGAGTTGTTCTCTATTTAAAAAAAAATAGGTCGAACCCACAAATTCCTCTTCCTTTTCCGTCGTTTACTTAATAAATATAGCAAAAAAACTTCACTTTCGCTATCTGATTGGCTGACAAACCCACAAAACAACCAAAAAGTAAGGTTATAAATATTTTCGCCGATCGATCGTAATCGTGGAGTTGAGACCGCTGTCGAATACCGTCAACTGTTACGTGATTGCAAACGTTGTCCATGAGACTGCACCCTAAGTGTATTTTTGAGGTAGAAAAATGGGTAAAACTGTTACAGTTCTTGTCTGTTCTCATTGCAGCTTCACTAAGAATAATTTAGTTGCTGATGAACATAGTTGTGTGCGAATTTGATAAGTTTATAATTGATTGAATTTTTTGGGTAAACGTTTATAAAATGCCTAGAGGAAAACCAACAAGTCAAGAAAAGCGCGCAGTTATAATTGCATTTCATCAGGAAGGCTGTTCAATACGTGAGATTTCAAAAAAAACCGACGTTAATAAATCAACAGTGAGTGATATTATTCGTAATTATGCACGCACGAGTAATATAGAAACCCTACCGCATCCAGGTCGCCTCCGAATAAGAACACAAGCGGACAATCAGCGTATAAAACTAATAAGCAAACGTAACAGAAGGCTTACCTCACCAGAAATTGCCGCAGAGATAAACCGCGATCAAGAAAGGTTCATTTCTGTTGCTACGGTGAAACGCAGATTAAGGGAAGCTAACCTTCATGGTCGTGTCACAGTGAGAAAACTATTACTACGCCGCGGTAACAGGCAAAAACGACTCGATTGGGCACAAACTGCTTGTTTGGGGTTGTTTTTCTAATGCTGGCACAGGAGATTTAGTACAAATTAATGGTATTATGAAAAAAGAAAATTATCTGCAAATATTGAAAGACAATGCAGTACCATCAGGTGTGCGTTTAATAGGCAATAATTTTCTTTATATGTATGGCAACGATCCGAAACATAGGGCACTAATATCTAAGAACTATTTAAATGGTAAACAAGAAGACAATATACTATATATAATGGATTGGCCACCACAAACCCTTATCTCAACCCTATCGAGCTGTTGTGGGACGAGCTTGACAGAAGGGTGCTTAAAGTGTGTCCTACGTCAAAGATTAATTTGTGGAATATATTACAAGACCAATGGACTAACATGCCACATATTATATTAGAAAAACTAGTTTAACGGATGCCCAGAATTGTGAAAGCAGTTCTTAATTTAAAAGGAGTTTCTTCGATGAAAAAAATTATGAAAAATTTGATTATATTTATAGTTAGAATTACTTTTTTTTGTTATCATATAAGTAATAAATATGTAATACTACAATACAGATTTTACTTTTTTTACTTCAATTTAATCAACATACTCTATGATATTGTAACTTTTTGGATATGTCCGAATTAATATAAACGGTAGGTGAAAATCTTTTTTTACCATTGTTTTTCAGTTTTACCTCAGTATAAAAGATATTAATTCATTATACTGTGATTTTCACATTTAGCAATGTAGAAAGTGTTAGGTGTGAATGTGAAATAACGAGAAGAATTATTTAATAGTAGCATAAAGTACACTACGAAACACAACTTATGGCAGGTTTCTGAAAGGACTTCATAAACTCGACATAACTATCTGTAGATAACGCTATTGGTCTGATAAGTTGTAAGTAGCGTTTCTCGAAACTTATCTAGTCATAACTTATGCGTTGATTGTAATCTGCTAATAACTCAGTTCAACTTGTACTTGCGAGATGGATAACGGTTGTGGCTATACTCAGAGTACTTATTAGAATTAAGTCGTGCGGTGCGTAATTCAAATATGAGTTTGCCTGAATTTAATTATCACGTAGTTTATTGCATTGCGATAGGTGTAATGCAAAATAGTCATTTCAACTTACAATGAATTAATTTTTGTATTCGCTTTTGCCTAGACGAATTCTAAAAGTTTTGTTAGTTTTTTTCCATGGAGTGTTCGGGGCTTAAAAAATCGCGATCGCTAAACTTTTCCGATGCGGATAAAAATATATTATTAGAGATTGTCAGCCAGGCAAAATATTTAAATGTAATTGAAAATAAAAAACGGACGCAGTGAGCGTGTTACATAAAACTTCAGCATGGACGCAAATGGAAAAAGAATTCAATGCTTCTGCTCAAACAGGTGACAGAAGTGCTAAACAATTAGCAGCCTTGTACCACGAGATGAAAGGAAAAGCAAGGAGCAATTTACATGAAGACAAGGTAGGATTACTATTTGCTTGTTTATGTTTTCATATGCAAACGAAATATTTATACTTGTAGAAAAACATGTACAAAACTGGGAGTGGCACCTTTGTGCATAAATCTGATAAATTGGATGAAAAATTGGTGTCAATGCTAAGGCCACAATTTAAGCCACTACCAAATCGACATGATTCATCATCTTCATACTACGTTGACGCTTTCGTTGAAGGTATATGTTTATACATTTTGATGTGAAACCGTTTTAAAAAGTAAGCATTGCATGTTTTACAGATGATAGCAGTTTTAATAATACTGTTGAGGTAGTTATTGAGGAAGAGCCAAATGTAAATGTAGAGTAGTTTCATTCTCAGGAGGATCATGAGTATGCAATAACAGAAGCATGCACCTCTACATTAACATCAAAAACAAAAAACCACTCACCAGAAAAAAAGAAAAAAAACTCGACACTTTAATAAATAGAGTTGTTGGAAGAAAGAACAAGAAAGACGAACGAGATGATGAAATTAAAAAATCCAGATTAGAAGTGATTTCAATAGAAAAAAATAATAAAACAAAAACAATTCACAAAAATTGAATAAGAAATTGAAGAAATAGAGGCAAGAACTGCACATGCATTTATTCTTTTTCAAAAAGAAAACTTAAAAAAAACAAAAAGAAATAGAATATTTGGATATGCAAATAAAACAATTAATACAATAAATCAATTCAAAAATACAAATAGTGCATATAATTAAAATTATCTTATCAGTAGAATTAAAATTGTATATACATTGATTATTATTAAAAAATAAAATAAATTAACCTGAAAATATTAATTATAAAGAATAACTATTAACGAAACACATTTTCAATTAATGATCTTCTAATTGCATTTCCATCAACATTTTGTTCATAGTTAGCGTTTTGATCTACGACAAGATTTATTACTGCTTCTTCTTGTTCAATCTCAAAGTCTCCTTTGAGCACTGCTATATTATGTAAAACAGCAGTTGCAATAATAATTGTTAATGTGTTGTCTAGCTTGGTACGTAGACCATTTGCTAAACAACCAAAACGTCGTTTCCACACCCCAAAAGCACGCTCTATGCAATTTCTCGTCTGTATATGAGCAGTATTGTACCTATTTTCAGAATCTGTTGTTGGGTTCAACAACTGGGTCATCATGTGCTGTGTACATGCATAGGCACTATCTCCTAATAAATAACCATTGCCAAATTCTTCATTTGACAATCGTGCACATAAATATGACACATTAAACATAGTGCTATCATGTGTTGAACCTGGCCAACGAGCGTCAATATCTTGGAACAGTAATTTAGAATTGCAGACAGCTTGGACAATTAATACATTAAATACGTCTTGCGGTTTCTAAATAGTTCCGGAGTGTCTCCACTAGGTGATAAAATCTTAACATGAGATCCATCTATGCATTCTAGAACATTAGGAAAACCACGTATTGCATAGAAATCTCGTTTTGTATTCCGTATTTTATCGTCGGTGTGTGGCATTTTTATAAATTGTGGGCGCAATTCAGCTATAAGTTGAGATGCATTTTGAACTGTACGACTAACTGCGCTTTTTTGCACTCCAGCATTATTTCCTACTAATTCTTAAAAGGAACCTACAACGATTCAAAAGTGTTTGATGGCAGAGCCATCTCATAGTGTTAATTTTACTATGTATCTAAAGTTAACCATAAATAGCTACAAACGACGGTAAACACGTTATGTTATGTGTTTCTAAATTAGATTAGTAAAAGGTGCATTAATTAGCAGATACGTTTAACTCAAAACTCGAATTTATTCTGCCATTTCTACAATAATACTATCCTAACTATATCAGTTTAACTGACCTTTCACCTATGTACAATAGGGTGGGTCGCTTTTGTATGGAAAAAAATAAAATTGTCTAATATGTTTTGTAATAGTAAAAAAACGTGACCCACATGGTTTTATGAAAAAATAACGAAAAAAAAAATTGTTAGTTTAATCCCTTCTACCCGCGCATTGAGTTTGAAAAACTGATCAGTTTAACTGACCTTTCACCTATGTACAATAGGGTGGGTCGCTTTTGTATGGAAAAAAATAAAATTGTCTAATATGTTTTGTAATAGTAAAAAAAACGTGACCCACATGCTTTTATGAAAAAATAACGAAAAAAAAATTGTTAGTTTAACCCCTTCTACCCGCGCATTGAGTTTGAAAAACTGATTTTTTGTTTTTTTTGAGAATTATTTGAAAATCCATTTCTCGTGGCTCATAGGAAAAACAACTACGTCAACTAATAAAATAAAGTGCTTTTGGACTATTTTTTTTTTATTAAGAAAGAAAAATAAACAAATAATAAGACAAAATAAAAATAAAATATCTTCAAATCACCTTAAAATCTTTTTTACTTTCGAACTTAGCCATAAGCGTTCGTGAAATAATTTTATTCTTAATTAAAGCTTCTCTTGCTGTTTTGTGGCATAGCTGCATAGATGCATCTGTTACTGTTTTTACAGCCCGCTCCACAGCTTGAGTATGACATGGTAGCCGCAGAAAAAGGACTTCATCATCACCACCTGACTCAACTAGGGAATGAAGAGTCTTATCCGGAACATTGGTCAATATAGGTGGTTGCGAGTAAGATTGCTGCCAGTCTATCAAATCGATGTAAGACGAAGCGTTTAAATTTATCTTAGGCACTTCAAAGACTCGAAGCTGAAGGGATTCAGATGATTTCCTTGCCTTTAAAATGCGTCTAGCGGCAAGTTCTCTCACATGTTTTTGTTCGTCAGATAACATAGACAACAGCAAATTCTCTGGGTGTGCAAAAAAAGCATTTCGCTTTATTACAGGATCAACAACACTCTTTAATTCTTGCGGAAGATATCGACAATTATATACCAACTTCCAAAAGTGCCTTGTTCCATCTTTACATGTCGGATTTAATTTGATTTCGAACCAAATAGGAGCATATACTTTAACTGCAAAAATAGCGAGTTGTTTCAGTTCGTTTATGGGTATCTCGGTAGACACATATAAGCGCAAAATCCTGTTGGCCTTTGTTAGTCACCTAGCATGTGACATTTTTCCCGGAGAGCGATTAGACAAATCAGAAGAGCACTTACCACTTATGACGGCAGATGTGATATCATAAAGGTAACGTTGATCAGAACTGAGGTCTTTTACATTTGAAATGTTTGGTAACATACCTTCTATCTTTTCAAACACGACAACAGAGCGCTTCTCGCAATCATCTAATAACTTTCCGATAGCACCTGAATAAGTATTAGGTCCTGTTGTGGTGCCATCAAGTTTAGCAAATAAATGTCTTAAGGGCAGTTCATTTAAGTGCAAAAGGCATATGATCCATTGAAGTGGTCGGTGTAAACGCTTTTCTAAGAGCCGTATGACTCCGCCGTATTTGCCCGTATTGGTTACCGTCCCATCACAACCTATGGCAAGAGTATCCTCTAGAGACATATTCTTATTCAGTTGACCTGTTACTGTTTGAAAGATAGCAGACTCGCGCCCTTTTGCAGTTCCATGGCTTGGGACGGCATATCCGACATAAACTGATCCCGGTTCTTTAATTATTGAAATATGTTCTTCCACGGATGTTGAGCGGTATTTTTCCCCCTTTCATAACAATTTTCAGGGTCTTGTCTTTTCGTCCATCAAAAAATAAAGCAGGAATAATATCTAGTTGGCCGTGAGATAAGGTTTCTTTCCGTAATTTTTGTCTCGCTCGTCGCAATTTCGACTTATCGATTACGATTACTTCGTTGTTGATTTTCACATCTTGCAAAACAGCAGAAGCGACAGCAGCAGCTGCTCTGTCGGATATCCCGTATCGGTCACAGATAGTTGACAAATTCTTGAGAGATGCTATTTTACGTTTTTTTGATGCTGGTTTTGATGAACTTGAGGGTAAGGGCAAAGTTTGTTCTTCATCGCTACTTTCAGACGTTATAGAGGTATTACGATTTTCATGAGAAGGGCCCGGTTCACAAACGCTAGAATCGTAATAGGATTTAAGCTTAATTTTTCTATCACTCAGTTTTGTTTTCCCTTTACTTGTCAATAAATTAACAGTTCCTATAATCATTTTTCTCTCTGTTCTCTGATCTATTAAAAAAGCTCGTTCTTCCTTAGGAATCTTTTGGTCTTTGGAACATTTGCATAACTCTAAATCTTTACACTTACATGAACTTAAATCAAACAGTCTTTCGGAATTTCTATGAAAATCTTGAATCTTTTCTTCTGACAAACGCTTCAAAGATTTTAATAAATTTTTACACTTCGCGTGGTAACTTTTAATCAATTGCATCACACGATTATGAGATACAGAAGGAATAGACGCTTTTCTCCACAAATATTCAACTTTAGATGACACTTTTTCAGATATCTCATTCATGGATGGCTCTTTTTTTGAATTGTTCTCAAATTTAAGCTGATGTCTTACTAAATTGTAATACTTCATAACTTGTTTGTAAGTGGGTAATTGATTTTCGTTAATTTCTTCCGGAGCTCCAAAAATGGGACAACTTGTGGATTTTCGGGTATTATTTGAAATCTCCATGATGCACAACGTCACAAAACTTAACAAAATCTTTTTAAAATAGCGAAAAAAATAGATAAATGCGTGCGACCTTTCTCCCGGAACTAATTAGGCGTACTGAGACAATGACGCGTGATCGACAGGTTACGCCCTCTTTTCCCACTCCTCCCCCCGCACTATAGGCACGATTATTCTAATATCTTGGTTTGATTATTATTTGTATTACGTGTATCTCTGTTTATAAGAATGCTATATTATTTTACGCCTTGTAGTTTATACAATAAACTCTGATAAAATAAATCAAATTTTAACATTTTTTTCGGATTTTCAAACGTCATGCGTGGGTAATTAATGTTAATATTAATAAAAAATAAATATATACGTTTATAAGTCTCAACCCAGGTCATGTTTTCCCCACTATTACAAATCAAAATTCGGAAAAAAAATTTTTCGACCCACACTAATGTACAAGTTTGTTCGATTTTTACCCAAATTGCGCGTACACGTTGAATTAGTTTAACACCCGCGACATTCAAAATCAGCTTTGAATAATTCGTCGGAATAAAACCACAATGTAAAAGGACATTGGGGTAAGCAATGTCAATACAATTGTGCAAACGCCACCAGAGTGAACTACTGGACGGCCGTTTCGCCCTTTTGGGGCTCATCAGCAGTAGGAGATACACTCTAATGTAGTTCCCCTTATAGCTTATATTTAAGTATGACGAAGTAACGATTCAAAAGTGTTTGATGGCATCTCATAGTGTTAATTTTACTATGTACCTGAAGTTAGCCATAAATAGCTACAAACGACGGTAAGCACGTTGAATTAGTTTAACACCGGCGAAATTCAAAATCAGCTTTGAATAATTCGTAGGGGTAAAACCACAACGTAAAAGGACATTGGGATAAGCAATGTCAATGCAATTGTGCAAACGCCACCAGACTGAACTACTGGACGGCCATTTCGCCCTTTTGGGGCACATCAACAGTAGGAGATACACTCTAGTGTAGTTCCCACAATTGCATTGACGCCCCTTATAGCTTATATTTAAGCAAAGAATTAATACACAAGTGAACAAGAAGCAACACTCGAGTCGGCGCTTTTGAAGTTGAACTACCTCAATTTTTCGACCTTCGGCTGTTTTGCTAGGGTGCTAAAGTGCGCCAATTTTAAATCCGTATATTATTTTGAAAAATAAATTAGTTTAAACAAAAAACAATTTTACGTATCCACGCTGTGATTATTTTTTTGTTTAAGGTTGTTATAATTATTATTAGTGTAAAAAAATAACTAGGTCATAATGATATATTTGATTTAAAAACATACATTTCATGTAAATTATAAATGCAAAATATTTATCGTTTTTCTCTGCTTTCGAGGAACGCTTTTGAAGTCAGCATTAGCATTTTTCAAAGTATGAGAAATTTTTAAACGACAGAACGGTTTCATAAGGTATTCTTTTGGAAATTCTTTGCAAGGTGGTTCATATTTGATTTTTTTAAATACCTCGAGTAAGTTCGAACCAACCCCTGTTGAAATTGAGAGCTTTTCAAAATGACGTTGAAACAACATTTCCATTTCATTAATAAAATCTATAAAATTTGGAGAAGGAATAATTAAATTACCAAATGATTTTAAATCTTTCGTTTCATATGCTTTAAAATGGCAAAACAAATTTGTTAAAGTTAAATCAGGTATTTGTTCAGGATCATTAATGCAAACCTGGCAGTTGTGTAGCGATAAACATTTTCTATATAAATGTCCATTAACATACGTGATAGCAATTACTGTTAATAAATCTAAAGTTCTAAAATCTACACCATCATTTATGGGTAAAAACAATGGCGCTTGTAAAGAATCGGATGTGGTACTCGTACTTGGTTGAGTAAAATGTGTAACGACTGTTTCAGTGGGAATTGAAGACAGCTGGCTTAATAATATTTCGCATCAATCCTGTTCACAATTACTTTTAATCGAAACTTGCATAAAATTTAAAGATAAAGATTTTTTTGAAAGCATTAGAAAATGCTGTGGTGAAGGGTTGACACTATTACCACCGCGACTTCTTATCGATCCAAAAAAATTTTCAATACAATCTTGGTTAAGACGTCTAGTAAATATATAACGAAAACCCATATATTCATGCATATATTTCAACTCCAGCCATAATTGTTTAAGTGCATTTATTGAAACATCTCTACCTTGATTTTTTACTACAACATTACTCAAGAATTGCAACATGTCGTTTAGAAATTTTATTTGATATTCCGCCCCCATATAAGAAAGATTATACTTCTTTACACCTTTTATTTTTGATGAATTAAACAAATCAAAAAGTTTGTCGATTCTTTCTATGAATGTTGCAGTACCTTCTGCAGTAAGAGGAAATACTCCCAGAGAAACATAAGTTGAAATACCTACTGCAACAGATTCACTTAACACGCATTTTCTCTAATGAATTTGGATTAATATGACTGTTTGTCAACTTTGGAGCCATTCGTAAGGGTTTCTGTGGGTGAGAATTATAAAATTCATTAATGTACTTCCAGGAGGCATTACGATTTTCATAATTAATTATATGATTAATTAGATTATTTCTAATAGATTCAACTAAATGTGGAGGATCCAACATGTAAAAAATTTTAACGTCATCAACAAAAAAGAATGGTCGATCAACACTTACATTTATAATATTTGCCAATTCTATAAAATTTGAACCCTGATCCGTAATAACTATTTTAGGAAGAGCAAATGAAGCTAATAAATTTCGAATAGCTTCTTCCACAATGAATTTTAAAGTATTTCCCTTGCGCTAATGGCTGCTTCCAATTTGAATAAAGTCCCCTTGCCATTACGACCATTACACTTTGTGCAGGTAAATATTTTTTATCTTTTCCATCATCATGAAAACCAATAATTATGTCTTTCGACAAATCATAAAATAGATTCGTTTTTAGTGACATTTCATCAAAACATACTGAACAAACTCGTTCCTGGTCATTAAAATTTTTCAATTTTAATTTTAATGATTCAAATACAAACTTATTAAAACCAGTTTTAAAATCTAAAAATTGAGTCATTCTTTGTAAACTTCTAATCGAAGGTAGCGCAGAAGTATTTCTTAGCAATCTATATGTTTTTTGGCTTGTAAAATATAATGAAAGCGCAAATTCCTTAAATTCTTTATCGTATCTTCTACCTTGAGGTCTACGATTATGAATACTTGTTTGAGCTTGTGCACAAATCGAGATAAGTTTGGCGAAAGATAACTGTCACACATTTTGTTAAAATCGTTGATGTTTAACTGCCCCTTCGTCTAATCTCCTCTTCTTGCAGCTTATTTTGTACTATTCTACATGCAATCCTCAATTTGCGTTTCCTAGGAGTAGAATTTGTAAGACTTTGTGGCGTCTGCAATCTTACTGAAGAACGTCCTGTTACTAGTACACTAAAATAAAAAATTCAAATTTAAAAATACATACCAACGATTAATTAATGTTTATTTGTATTACCATTCTGGATTAATATTTAATAAATTTGATGTAATTTAATTAGTAGCACTTTTGGGGCTTATAATGATATCGCTTATGATATTTGCATTGTATAATTCTTGCTTTGCATGTTGGTGAAGTCTGTTGTGAAGGTTATTTAAAAACATGCTGTTTTTAAAATGTTTCGCACAAACTTTAAGTTGTTATAAAAGTAACCCGTGGGTTTATCACTTATTTCCTGCCGGCTGCAAAGTTTTAACCATTTTTTACATCTACAAACGGTTATTTCCTAGAGGTTTTTTTAAATCAAAACTTACCTAGCAATATCTTTTGGAAATCTAAAAAAAATTATTTGTCCATTATTTATTGTAGTACACGACTTAACTGCACAATTATAACCGCGTTTACTCATTTTTACGTTTACACGTAACAAAAATAAACTTAATAACAACTAACAAACAAGCAAAGAATACACAATTAAAAGCAAGGCAAAGTTAGGTTAACACAATTGACCAGCAAACGAAACAAATCTGGCAGTTCTGGTAAACCTGCGCATTAAGGTAAATGTGTTCCCGCCTATCGAAGTGACGCTTCTTGTTCACTTGTGTAGTTATTCTTTGATTTAAGTATGACGAAGTAACGATTCAAAAGTGTTTGATGGCAGAGCCATCTCATAGTGTTAATTTTACTATGTATCTAAAGTTAACCATAAATAGCTACAAACGACGGTAAACACGTTAAATTAGTTCAACACCCGCGAAATTCAAAATCAGCTTTGAATAATTGGTCGGGATAAAACTACAACGTAAAAGGACATTGGGGTATGCAATGTCAATGCAATTGTGCAAACGCCACTAGAGTGAACTACTGGACGGCCGTTTCGCCCTTTTGGGGCTCATCAGCAGCGGGAGATACACTCTAATGTAGTTTCCACAATTGCATTGACGCCCCTTACAGCTTATATTTAAGTATGACGAAGTAACGATTCAAAAGTGTTTTCTATATAGTTACAAGCTATTTACGCACAGGACACATTGTCATATTACAAATTCTAGAACACCAAGGTAACTAAAGAACATAACGAGTAAACTGTTTGTAATTTTCCATTTTTGAAAACATATCTGGCGTTCGATGCAGGGTTGCCAGATAGATTTTAAGTATATCAGTAGAGTGTGCTAGCAAACTTCAGTAGAAATCAGTAGACAACTGTATACATACTTAATTTTTTTTTATACAAAAATAAATTAAAATCGCATTTTTTATAAAGTGTAGTTCATTCCGGTTCATTTAAATAAACGCAACAAAAAACATTAAAACGAATGAATTAGTACATAGATAAAGAACTATAGTCGAATTCATTCAAGTCGTGTATGACTAATATCTTTACGTTGTTAGAAATGGTAATAAAAAATAGTCTTTCTTTGTTTGTGTCGTTACAGATTGAATGTCAGAGTAAGATAGTTTTCAGCGCGTATGTCTACCGTACCGTAGAACGGGGATATATGAAACATGCCGGGTTATATGAAACTTTGATCACGATTGTGAATATTCCCTCCGCAAATGTCATCGGCGCCATCTAGCGGCCTCGTTCTGGTCTTTAATTGTACCTACATTATGGTGTGTAGTGTTCTACATTAAAGTTTGTTTGTAGAAAATATTAAGTGTAGACTAAAAAACAAAATAAGCAATTAATCTTACTTATATATTTTTTACTAGTTACAAAAACCTATTTGTGTCAAGTTAACGGTAAGTAATACAACATACATTATATAGAATAAATATTACTTCATAACCTCAATAGTAAACTGAAACAGAAAAATTTAAAAAAAATCCAATGAATTATGAACCAAGAAGCATATACACGTATTGGGAACTGCGTATCGGCGCAGGCAGATTTGGTAGAGAACAATTTGTCATTAATGCAAGCAGCCGAGCGACACGGTGTGCCCAGAGCTACCTTGTATAAAAAATATAGAGGTATGCATAGTAATAGATTAGGAAAACCTCCCGCCATAAAGCCACATGAGGAAGATCTAATAGCGCAAGCCATATTGATAGCAGCTGAGTATAATGTCCCATTTACAAACTCAGTATTACAAGACTTTGTGGAGCAATATCTAAATCGAAAAGGAGTGATAATTTCATCGTTTAGGGATAATCGACCTGGAAAAGATTGGTGCGAATATTTTATGAAAAGGCATCCTTTCCTGGCAAGAAGGAATTCTGAAAATATAAAAAGATGCCGCGCTGACTTGGATTCAGCTACCATATCAGATTATTTTGAACATTTGACGATCACTTTAGATGGTATTGATTCTGCAAATATAATTAACTACGATGAAACCAATATTACGGACGATCCGGGTACTGAGAAGGTCTTCGTACGTAGAGGGACTAAACATGCACACCGAATAATGGATTCATCAAAATCCTCCACTTCAATTATGTTTGCAGCATGTGCTGATGGCACTTTGTTACCAATATATGTGGTATATAGGTCGAAATATGTGTATCCTGATTGGATAGAGGGTGGACCCGAAGGCGCTCGTTATAACAGAACAGCGTCTGGATGGTTCGATGCTGATACATTCGAAGATTGGTTTATGAAGGTTGCTCTTCCTTTCTTGAAAAGAAAGGAAAGAAAAAAAGTCATCATTGGTGACAATTTAGGCAGCCATTTGTCGTACAACGTTTTATTAGCATGCGAACAAAACAACATCGCTTTTGTATTTTTACCCACGAATAGCACACATGTTTGTCAACCCTTGGATGTCGCTGTATTCCGACCTCTGAAAAGAGCCTGGAAAAAAATCTTAACCGAATGGAAGCTTCATAACAAAGGTGTAGTACCAAAACAACAGTTTCCTACACTTCTAAAGAAGTTATTAGAAAGCACAGCTGAAAATACAAAAACAATATTCTCGCAGGATTTAAAGCAGCGGGCATATACCCATTAAACCCAGATATGGTTTTAAATAAAATTCAACCTAAAGTGGCCAATCAAAATATCAATAATAATGCTGCCATAACCGAGGCGTTTTCAACCGTCATGACGAATTTGACAAAAACAAATGAAAGTAACCGTATAACTCGAAGAAGGAAACTAAATGTGCCTGCTGGAAGCTCAGTATCAGCAGCTGACGTGGGTGTAAATATCAATGCTGGACCATCACATGATATTGAGATTGATGCAGACGATGCAGTCACTGAAAACTTCGTGCCTAATGATGATTTATCCGACTACGAGACTGAAAATCATGATGAAAATGTGGCTCCTAATAGTCATGAAACGGAGGATATTAAAATGCGTGTAATAGGTCCTGGTGATATTGACGAAGGTTGTTTTGTTTTAGTTAATTTCGTTTATGACATGGGAAAAAAGAAACAGCATGAAAAAACCTACGTCGCAAAAATTGTAAGAATAGGCAAGATAAATATAAAAGTTAGCTGCCTTAGGCAATTTAAAAACGATAAAAATAAATTTGTGTTTCCCGACATTGAGGACATAAGTACTTTGAAACTTTGTCAAATAAAATTCAAACTACAAACGCCCCAAATAAAAAGAGGTCTATATACATTCAGTAGCGATGTCATTTGAACATTTTTGTATTTTTAAATAATAATGTTCTATATTCTTTACGGTGTACCTTAATTTTTGTTCCATTATAACAGTAAAAAGAAGCTTTTTATGTTTTCCCTTTTTTTTAATACTATAAAATGTGTTTTCCATATATTTTAAAAATTTTTTTTGTGTAATAATGTTTCATAAAGGTAATAACGAAAGCCTTTATGAAACAACATATAAAATATAGCTGTTTTACACATAAATTTTCCAACGTTGCATATATCCCCACATATCGGGTTATATGAAACACAATTTAACCAAAAAAAAAGCAACAATTTAAGCATTTGCTAAAAATTATTTTTAAGTAATGGGCAGATAAAGCAAACAGCATTCGAATTTATTAATTACATTTACTTAAGGCGGGTTGCACAAAGCAAATCAAAAATGTAACAACTGATTATTTCTCAAAACAATTGCTACATAGCCAATGAAACCACGTTTATTGGTGATGTAACAATTGATTTCAGAAATAATCACTTGCTACATTTTTGATTTGCTTTGTGCAACCCGCCTTTAATGTTTTCTGTACGGGTAACATTACACAAAATACTGTTAAAATTGTTTCATATATCCCCGTTCTACGGTACTAAGAATAGATTAAATAGTAAACGTACGTCTCAGTTTAGTTAAGGTTAGGTTGTTGTTTGCTTTGTTTATGTTGTAATTTTTATTTTACGGAATTTACGTTTATATACCATAAAAACTAGTTTTGTTTAAAACTAAATTTTATGGAACTGTTACTACTTTAGGTAAGTTAATAATTTCTATCTGACGACTTATAATTAAAAACGATGTTACGAAATAAACACCTAAAATCTCAGACACAGCAAGTAATTGTAAATGTTCTTAAGTATTTTGAACAAGAACGTGACAATCAGGGTACTTTACTTCCATTTACGTCTATTATGCAGGTACATTTTTTATTATAATGTTTGGTTATTGTTAAACGGTTGTAATTGCAGCGAAGATCAGAAGCATGTGGAATTCCTGTAAACAACATTTCACGTATAAAAAAAAGGTTTTTAGAAGCCGAGAAAGTTAACGAACTTCCAAGTACATCTTCTAAAAAACGTAAGCGTACCAAACCTAATGGCCGTATTCACCGTATATAATTAGTCTGAGTTTAAGATTTAAGCGCGCTTAATTCATATCTTTTATATGCACCGAAGCCATTGTGGCATTTAAGCTTGCTTAAATGTAAGCTTTCGTTGTTGACAGCTTAAATGGATTAACCTAAGCTTATGTTGAAAATATAACCTCAATTTAGGGAGAGATTTGCATAAACAAGAGTGGGTTACTTGTGATACTTGTTTTATTTACATCGTATTTGTGTGTGTCATTATGGAAGTGGAGGATGAAATGATACTTGAAGATGATATTGATGTATTGGACATAATCGAGTTTGGATTTCCATGTCATCTTTACATCAGGCCTAATTGCATTGAAGAGATGGATGATCTGAGTTTCTATCGCAGGTTTAGATTGACTAAACCAACAACAATTTCGCTATTGGAAATGATAGAAGTCCAGTTAGAATTTGACAATGATTGGTAAGGAAACAGCAATTTGGTGAACCTTTCATTCTGACAAACATTGTTTGCTACTAATTTTAAATTTATAATTTTAGTAACAATAGTGTGTCACCCATAAACCAACTTTTAACAGCACTGCTGTTTTATGCAAGTTAAGCGCATCAATTGAATATTGGTGATTTAATGCATATGGACCAAAGCACTGTTTCTAGAATCGTGAAAAAAGTGTCCGAAGTACTAGCTAACCTTCACAACCAATTCCTAAAAATGCCACCTAGTTCAGAAGAACTACTATCGGATCAAAATAATTTTTATCGAGTAGCACGATTCCCCCGCATTATTGGGTGCATTAATGGCACTCACATTAAAATTCGAATACCAGATGAGAGTGATATTATGTAGGTATATAACATAAACTGTGAGAGTACAATGTAATTATGAATTCTGAAAGTAATAAGGCAACACGTTTAGGTGGAAAAGATGGAGAAGTTTATAGAAATCGAAAATCATATTTCTCTAATGTTCAGTTGGCATGTGACAGCGAGCTGGTAATAAAAAATATTGTGGCAAGATGGCCTGGGTCAGCCCATGATTCTACAATTTTTAATAACACCCGTTTAAGAACTAGAATTGAGGCTGGTGAGTTTGGGAATGGCTTTCTTCTTGGTGAATATGAATATGATAAATGGGGTTATTTAAACTTTATATTTGTTTTAGGTGACAGTGGATATGCACTAAAATCATATTTATTAACTCCATTTGCCAATCCTCGTACACAAGCAGAGCTACTGTATAATGAATCCCATGTTCGTACAAGAAACTGCATAGAACGGACTAATGGCGTATTAAAACGAAAGTTTCCTGCATTGTGTTATGGACTGCGATGTAAAGTTGACACTGCTTTAACTGTGATTGTTGCCACAGCAGTTTTGCATAATATTGCTTTGACAATGCATGAAGACATCCCGCCACCTCCTGTAGGTATGATTGCAGAAGAACTGGATTACCTGATCCAGCAGGGTCAAATTCCTGCAATAAATGTACAGCAAAATTTTAACTATGTTGTGCGGAATGATCTTGTACGTAACTACTTTGTAAATTTATAAAAACATTGTAACTGCAGGAAAATGATATGTATAAAAGTTATTCAAGTTGTAAAAGTAATAACCAGATTTCCACAAAACATGATTTTTTAATTTCTACTTCTGCCTTCAGTTATAATGTGTTTGTTATTACAAGATAATAATGGAAAGTAAAGTAGTAATAGGCACAAGCACAATTAATACACCTCTTGCACATCTAGTATGTAGGTGTTTTGTGATACTAGGTACATAACAATTATATAAACAATTCAATTGTCAACATTCTTTTATTTTGACAGATGATTCTCAAGGAGTTGAATCTCCAAATTAAGTTTTTTTGTAATTAATGCATTTCTAGCTTTGTACATAGACAAGTTCAATATCAATTAGTTGTAAATCTTTTATCGAGCAGCAGATCATATTTCTTGGTAATATCAGATGAAGTCATTGATTTGACAATTGTTGTTGGTCTTCTTCGACTAATACTTTTTTTCGTGTCTACAAAAAAAATGATCATTTCATTACAAAATTTGCAACGGTCTATGGTGGGAGACCATCAACCTACCTTATCGTCTTTACTTACATCTTATTCTGACACTGATTCAGTAAACCCTAGTGCAGGATTAATAGGAGTTTGGAATTGTTTTGGGGTATATTTATTCCAATCCTTTGAAGTACTAGGAATACAATTATCTGGTCTTTTCAATGTTATTTGTGAATTATTTTGCTTTTCTGCTGGAGTCACATTTTTCTTTAAAAAAAAAAACATTTACTAACTACAACTTTAGCGTATGTTAAACAATCTCAAAAACAATAATATATCAGCTAATTATGTATGGTGTCATTCTCAGCATAATGGCTCACATAAAATTTATTTTACTAATAGCTGATTTGTATGGTTGAATATGCGCATGCATTCCATCTTACAAGATAGATAGCAGTAAATACAAAAAGATTGAAACTTACAGATAACGGTTCCCTTTTCTCGCCCCTCATCACTTTCATAAGCTTACTCAAATACTGCATCTTAAACTGGTTCATTGCTAATAGCAATAAGCGATTCATCAGCATCATCGTCAAATCGATTATTGAGCCCTACCAGTGTATTCTTATTGAGGATGGACATTAATAAATCATCAGTGTCGTCTCTTTTAATTTTTGCGGGAGGACCCCCACCTGTTAGCAATATTTCTCTTCTCTCTTGAGCTATACTTTTTCGTAACTCTTTCTTGCGGTTTTCATAGCACTTCTTTAAACAGGTAGAATTTCTGTGAGTGCTACTAGTCGACGATGCATTAAACTCCTCTTGTGATGACAAATGTAAACAAACAAATATTTTCCCGGGTTTTGGGGTGTTGCCAAGTCGATTTTCGGCTTAGCTAAGCTCCGCTTAACTTTCAACGGTGCATTGTGCCAGATGTAAAGCGAAGCTTAGTATTCTAAACCAGCTTACAAAAGTTAAGCTTAAGTCCTAAACGGTGCATATGGACATAAGACATTCACTTGGTTTTCCTTTAAACAAGATGATGGACGCAGAGGACTTCTTGAATTGCCACACATTGCTGCTAGTAGAATTCGTTTTCTTAGATAATACACTAAAACCAAAAAAACCAAATTGTACGATCCTGTATTTTTAGAGGAAACATGGATATTTAGCAGAGGATCTTCTAAAAGAAGTTGGCATGATAATACTTTGGAAAGTATTAAACAAAAACCAATGGGAGGAGGAAAACGGTTAGTTGTGTAATTATTGAATTTATTGATCTTAAATATGATTGTAGATATATTGTTTTGAATGCCGGAAACAAAAATGGATTTATTCCTGGTGCATCACATTTGTTTTCAACGAAACATCAAAGTGCTGATTATCATGGTGATATGTGTGCTGAAATATTTACTAAGTGGTTCAAAGAAGACTTGACTAACTTATCTGAACCTAGTCTAATCATACTAGATAATGCAAGTTCAAAATGCATTCAAAACTGTTAGAAAAAGTTCCAAGTATGACTTCAACAAAGAAGTTATTTGTCATTACTTGAAGAAACATAATATTCTTTATAAAAATCAGATCCTTAAAAGGGAATTATTGGCGTTAGCAAATGAGAATCCTATTAAAAAACTGTACGAAATTGACGAAATAGCTTTAGAATATAGACATAAAGTGTTACGTTTACCTCCCTACCATTGTCAGTTTAATCCTATCGAATTAATACGAGGCAACTGCAAAGAACATTATAATAAAAATATTGGTCGATGTAATTTACAATATAATGACGAAAACGTTAAACTGATATGGCAAGAAGCTTTACAAATAGTAGATGAAAGCTATTGGTATAAGTGCATCAAGCATTCCGAAAAATTAATATTCGGCTGGTGGAAAATGGAAAAAAAATGGATGTTGTCGTTGCACCGCTAGTTATTAATGTTGGAAATTCCAGTTCCGAAAGCAGCGATGATGAAAATTAAAATAACGTAAACACAGATAAGCAAGAAACATTACAAATAATTAATGAAAACTATTAGAAAAAGTGCATTCAACATTCAGAAAAGGATACTGATTGAGTATTGAAAATTGAAGTTCTAACAGCGGCGAGATTACGATAGTGATTCCGAAACTTAAATTGTTTCAAGTTAATAAATGTTACCAATACCAGCAATGATAATAATTCCAGGAATATTTTTTATATATTACATATTTACTTGGAACGTCCTTATTTTAACTAATTTTTTTATATTTTTAATTTATATATTATTTTCACATGGAGAATGAACATTGGTAATTACGTAATTATCCAACAAACATTGCTACTTCAGATATACGTATATTTAAGATAATCCAAGGTTAGCCTTATATAAATGAGAAAGAAGGATCGAGTGTATTTACATGTCAGGATGTCAGCAATTGCACACGTATAGATTACAGATATTTTAGGTAAAATCTGTACATCTAGTTTACATCTGGCTTACATCAATTTTCTAGGACGACTAATGTGTAGAATATGTAAAAGTATTATGAGTCTTACTCTTGTTTTATGTATATTCTATGTAAGTAAATAATGTATGATAAACATAAATTTTATACATATATTTAATGTTTGATAATATACAAAATTTATATAATCCTTATATAAGGGAGAGGTATAAAATACGTATTCATAATTAATTAAATGTATTAATTAATTTTCATATTATATGCAGTAAGTAAAGACACACATGTCTTAGAAGCCGATAAATAATTAAAATAAAATATCAGTTGACGCATGTATGGCCGCTTTAAACCCTTGATACTCTACATAACGTAAAATTCAGCCGTCAGAACTCCAGTTCATAAGAATTACTCTAAGTACCTAAAGCTAAAAAAAGATACTTACGTTTGTGAATATAGAAACTTCCTTTTTTATATACATTTTAAACCCATACTTAAATTAAAAATAATGTAACCTCCGTATAATTTCTAAATCTTAGATATTTATTTATGGTATTAACAGGCAAATACAGTTAAAAAACTAACACTAAGTAACTAATAGTATAAGAAGTATTTTCATTATTTATTTGATTTCATTTGCAGCTTCCCTAAACAGAACGCTCGCAATCACCTCGAACTCATCGGTGACGTCCTTATATGTATTCTTGATTACACCTGTAAAAAACCACGTTCGCTAGATTAAAGTAATATTGATTTTAAAATAATGATAGTTAGAAATCATCACGTAAAATCTGGGATCTTTCTCAAAAACATATATTTGGTTGCACTTATCTAATAAATTTTATAGGGTTTTCTTAAAAAATAAAAAAGTTATTAAGCCTAAAAGCTAATGGAGGATTTTGGTTTTCTCCATGTTTTCCGGAAACCTCTGTAGATAATTTCGTTTTTTAGCGGAATGTGAAAGGTTATAAAATAGTGCAACTTTTCTCTAATTAAACCAACCTCGTATCTCTTACCGTTTGGGAGATCCCCATGTTGGCCCTCGAATTAGTTGTAACCCTGTGAAACGATCTTTAGTAATGTTAACAAATCTGTATATTTAAATGCGACCTCAAAGATTTAAACCTAATAATGTATTCATAAATTGGTGTAATTTTTAATGTTTTTAAAAAACAATGCCTTTTTTATTAAAACTTTTCAAATTCAAGTATAAATGTTAATTAAAAAAATTGTTGTATTCCTTTTATATAACGTCGGAATGTGGCGTTTGCTTTGTAAATTTGAGTATAATTTCAGATTCAAAATTCATTGGCATCTTATTTAAACTCAAAAAGCGTCACGTCATTATCAAATAGTTAAATTTTTTTCTACAAAGAAGTCAGTTAGTTTAATTAAATTATAACATTGTTATCATTTCTATAGTCTTAAAAAAGATACTGTTTTTTATAGAACTTCGGTAATTTTCTAAGAATTAATAAATAAATCCTAACCTTATTCAAATTAATACTAAAAAAATATATGGGGGATTAATATGAATACGATTAATACGAACATTACTTACCCCTTAGCTTATGAATGAATATGATATTCCAAAAATCAATAACATAATCTGACTTATTTTAATGATTTGTATATTCTAATTTATATTCATTGTTTAATCAAAACATGCTTGCTAGAAATAGCACAATGACAGACCGAAGCTAATTAATGTACAATCTAAAGCATTAAACTTTACAGTTTACTTTTATTTTGTTAAACATTTCCATATACGTGTGATTACTTTTAACGATTCTTGCTACTTGTGAATGGTGCTGTTCTACTGTTGCGCCAATCACACCTGGAAAACCATTATTCCCAAAATCTTGTTCGATAGTTCGTTTTTCTTCCTCGGTGGACCATAGAAGTGATTGTGATGCCAAATTACTAAAATAGAAGGTAACTTTTTGAACTAATCGGTGCAGTGTGCTAATGGTAATGTTGAATCCATCAGCCACGTCTCGGAAGCTAGCTGTTTCATGTCCTACATACCACAAGTAAATTAAAAGCTACAAACAATCAATTGTGATTTTGTCTTTAATAAAAAGTAAACTAGTAACCTGGTCCGATGCAGAGAGTTTTCCATATTGACCATAATGTCTTTTAAAATAATTGCTTTGTGCAAATGTGGTTTGAAGATTATCAACTAAATCTCGGCTCACACGAAAAATTCTTGGTCTGTATATGAAACAACTGTTCCTTCTAGAAAAAAACAACGTTTAAAAGGATGATTCAATATTTGTCCAGGTAGTGTAAAACTTACCCAAGTAATTTTCATTTTTTACTTTAATATTGTTCAAGACTAGTTCTAATTCATCATCAGAGCTACTACTGCTTGCAAAAAAGTCACTATCACCTTCTAAATCGCTCATTTTACACAATTCACATACAGGATTCAAATTTGTCAGATTTTTAAAGTAAGGTTAAGTTCAGCTCGTAAACAACATTAATTGCGCATGTGCGAACTATTGATACTACTTAAGAAGTAGGGACTGATTTCACCGTTCAGAATCAGTTCAGAATCGATTCGAAAGTTATTCGAAATCGTGTTGGAACGCTGTACATAACCGTGATTAGGACGGAACGGTAAACTCAGTACACTTCGGAACTAATTCTGAATGTAGTTGGAACAAACCTAATATTAAAATTAATAAAACGGAAAATTTAGTTGAATACGGACATAGGATAAGAACCTCTTTAGGCAAATTAATAGCAAAATTAAATTTATCAGAATTAACGAATAAATCGATTAGGCAAGAAATTCTTATTGCTAACGCTTTAGATAGATTTTTAGTTACAATCCCGTACCAAATAGCAATGCAAATTCGTTCAAGAAAACCAAATACTTTAGAACAAGCTATAACATATGCTCAAGACGAATTAAATTTTGTACAAAGATCAAATCAATCACATGTAAATTCATTTAATACACACAGTAAAATATTTTTAAGACAACCACAAACGAATCCAGTTCCAAAAAATATTTCTAATTATAAAAACTTCAATCAACCACCCCATCCACAAATTAACCCATTTTTAACAAATGCTTCCAATCATAGATTTTCAAATCAAACTTATCGACCCCAATTCCAACAAAACCAATTTCAATTTAAACAATTTCATAAACCACCTTCAAATGTGTTTAAACCTAACCAAAATATTAACTTACCAAAACCCACTCCAATGTCAGGAATTTCGAGTATAAAAAATTATTTTCACGAAATTAATCCCGAATCCGTGATTTTTAACAAAGAAACTAATCAGTATTACGCCCCTGTCAATTTAGAACAATTTGACCAAATTAACCCCGAACAAATTACAAATGACGAAATAATTAACGAATATGACGAAACCGAACCGGAGGTAAATTTTTTAGAAATTTCCTTAACAACCGCATCAAGCTGACACAACATTTACCCTACATTAAATTAAATAACCCACCTTTAAAAATTTTGATCGATACAGGTAGTGAAATTAGTATTATTGACCCTAGAATAATTTCAAAATATTATCCAAATTCTACTAAACCAGTAAATATAAAAATAAATACCGCGAATAGAATTACTACAATGAAAACTTTGGCAACAGTACCATGTTTTGATGAATTTAAAGCTTCAGGAAATTTTAAATTCATTGTCTTAAATTTTCACGAATTTTTCGACGCATTAATAGGAATCCGTGATTTAAAGAAATTAAAATTTAAGATTGATCTACAAAATAAACAAGTTACGCGAGTAGATAATAACAATTTTACATTATATTACGACAAATTAACATTACACCCAGAACTAAACAAATTATGACATTATTATACGCTAAACCTAATCAAGACATTTTTAAACCCGAAAACGAAATTGACGAAGTAAAAATAAGTGAAGGAATATACAACGTATACAATGGAAACGTAAATTTAGTGATAGAAAATCCAACAAACTCAGATAAAGAAATACATCTTAGCGACTTAAATGAAGAAACAATTGACCCAAATGACGTACAACCATTTTGCTTCTCGCAAGAAACACAATTAAAAAACCTAAACAATTTAATCAGAATGGACCACATGAATTCTGAAGAACGACGAATGATAATTGAGGTTTGTAGAAAATACATCGACATTTTTAAAACACCAGAAGAAAAATTAACGGCAACACCCCTAGTAAAACACAAAATAAACACAAAAGACGAGGAACCCATATTTTTAAGATCTTATAGGACACCTTTTACATATAAAGAAAAAATCAGAAGACACGTAGAAGAAATGTTAGACCAAGGAATAATCCAACTAAGTATTTCACCCTGGGGATTTCCAGAACATTTAGTTAACAAGAAGACAGACGCATCAGGAATAAAGAAAACTAGAATGGTAATAGACTACAGACAATTAAATGCCAAAACAATAGACGATAGATACCCGTTACCAAATATTGAGGATATTTTAGATAAATTAGGAAGAGCTCAGTATTTCAGTGTATTAGACTTAACTTCAGGATATCACCAAATTGAAATGGAAAACGTATCTAAACAGAAAACTGCATTCAACACCGAGATCGGACATTTTGAATTTAATCGCATGCCCTTTGGACTAAAAAACGCACCAGCAACCTTTCAAAGAATGATGAATAATGTATTTAGTGAATTAATAAACACACAGTGCCTTGTTTATTTAGACGGCATTATCATTTTTTCGCCAAATTTAGAAGAACACCGGAAATCGTTAGACAAAGTATTTCAGAAATTACAACTACATAATCTTAAACTACAATTAGACAAATGTGAATTTTGTAAACGCGAAACAGAATTTTTAGGACATGTAATCACCAAAGATGGAATTAAACCTAACCCATTAAAAATCGAAACAATCAAAAACTTTCCACACGAAATCAAAAAGAAATCAAAGGATTTTTAGGACTAATTGGATATTACCGTAAATTTATTAAGGACTTTGCAAAAATCACACGTCCTTTGACAAAAAGACTAAAGAAAGATACAGATATTAAAATCGACGATGAATTTATAGAAACACTAAATAAGTGTAAAACGCTTTTAGTAAACGACCCAATTCTAAAATACCCGGACATGAACAAACAATTTACTTTAACGACAGATGCCTCTAACGAAGCAATCGGAGCCGTACTAACTCAAGAAAATCATCGTTAAATACAGCAAAAAACCAAATTATATTTGACACCCATCAGAATACTTCAGACGAGATAATAAAAATATAAACTTATTCGGAAACACAAAGAAAAGAATTTATTGTAATTTACCTTTTGGATATAGTGAGACTCAAATTTTAAATACCTTAAAGGAAATAATACAACCAAATACAAACACTAGTATTTATTTCAAAAAACATAACATGGAAAGAGACATTCTTAGAATGTTAAGAGAAAATTTTAACGACAATGTCAAACTAAATATCACTAATAAACTTTTAGAAGATATAGAGGAACCAACCGAACAAACAAAATTCATACAATATTACCACACTGGCAAAACATAACATAGAGGAATAAATTAAACTTACAATTCGCTCAAACAATTATATTATTGGCCAGATATGGAAATAGAAGTAACAAAATACATTAATAATTGCGAAATATCTAAAATAGACCGTAATCCACAAAATTTACTCGTGGCACTAACACCAACCCCCGATAAACCCTTTCAAACAGTACATTCAGATTTCCTATTTATTAACCGAAAAATAATTTTAACCATAATTGACGCATTCTTAAAATATGCACAGGCTTACTTACTTCCCAATAGAAACTCAAAAACAATTTTAGAACACTTAACATTATTTATGTCACACCATGGCATATTTTCCAAATTAATTACAGATAACGACCCTTCCTTCTGTAATAATTTAATATCCGAATTTCTGAATACCCATAAAATCAAACATCACAAAACTTGCACGGAAAACTCAAAATCAAACGGAATTGCAGAAAGATTTAACTCTACATTAATTGAATCACTGAGAGTATCAAACATGGAAAAATCAAAGATATCATTTGAAACCCAGTTGAACATGGCAGTAATAGCTTACAATAACAGAATCCACACGACAACAAAAATTACACCTTTCCAAATTATTAACGGAAACGAAAGAAATATTTTACCTTTTGACAAAACTACGAATAAAATCACTGAAGATTACATCAACGACAGAAACAAAACCATGAATCTTATTAACCAGCACGTAAAAGAAAATATAATAAAATCCAAAGAGAAAGTACAAGAAAAACAACCAAAACATTCGATAGAAAAAAATGTTCCAGGACAAGTTGTATTTGTTAGAAGAAACGCCCAAAGAAATACACCCTATGCAAACAATAAAGCTACAAGATGTAACCGACAAGACTATCACATTCAAAAATAAAAAAAATACCACCACAAAACTTAAAAGAGATTTAGTAAAAAGGTCTAAAAAATATATGTTGTTGCAGGACGAAGATGATAATCCTTATGATCCTGGCCCTAGCACTAGCAAACGAAGAAATCCAAATTAAAGAAGTTAACAATTATTTATTACCGGTAGAATTAGGAAAAGCTTATAATCATTTATTTAACCATAAATTAGTTTTTACGTTATCCCATAAAGACTTAAATTCATTAATTATGAAATTAACTACACAACACGAACTTATTTCAAATAAATTTAGAGAAATTCACCATGGTAAGCAACTTGAAACCAACATTTCCAGAACACGATGCTAATGTCATAAAGTTACTCAAACAAGCAGACAAACAAATCCAAAATATTTTTACAAAAGTCACTAACTTTATAACTTCTAGTAGAAACAAAAGATCCCCTTTCAATTTTACTGGTAAAACAGCTAACTGGCTATTCGACGACGACGAAAGACAGGAAATTTACAGAGCATTAAACATATTAAAAGAAAATCAAAATAACGTTATAAATAATATTAATTATAAAACAACCCTGTTGCAAAACATGTTGAATCAAATCGAAACCTTAATTAATAATACTAATAATAATATAGAATTAATTGAAAAACGCCTAAATTATATCAATAGTGAAATCTCATTTTTTAACCAATACTTAGTAATACTTGAAACCTTATTTATCTTAGAGAGTAATATTAAAGAAGTAGAAAGTTTTGTAAACGATTTACAACAATCAATTATATTAGGTTTTAGAAATCAATTGCACCCATTTTTATTGCCTTATCCGCAAATAAATAATGAATTAAATTACCTCGAAAAATTGTATCCAAATGGTGTTATAAATTTAATAAACAATCATTATTATTATTCGATTCTTACGGTAAAAATTGGACTAGATGCCGAAAGAATTGTAATATCGGTAGAGTTTCCCATAGTGGAGGATACGATTCTAACATTGTATCAAATTGTTAAAGTACCTCATTTCCAAACCTACGTATTAGAACAATGTGATTTCTTAGCATGGTCCTACAATAAATCAATTTGTGTATCTGACTATTTACAAGTTGATAATAAATTTATAACTAAAAGCAGTGTTAATGAACAAATTAGTGACAAGTGTGTGAATAACATTTTAAAAAATAGTGTCTATAATTGTACAATAGTTAAAGTAGAAGAAATCGTTACCGAACTTAAACCATTAAACGATGCCAACTACTTGTTAATAACGGACAAGACGAATTTAATTAAATACGAGTGTAAAACAAAAGGTACATTTAACGTACACAAAAATACTTTAATAAAATTACCCTTAAATTGTTCCATCGAATTTGAGAGTAAAGTGTATACCAATCGTAAAGACCAAATATATAAAGAAATGAATTTACCCAATATTTCAGAAATCAATTTTGAAAATATTATTGTTAATTATAAAAGTTTTAAATTAAGTAAAACTAATTTAGATAAAATCTTAAAAAGCAAATTATGCAAGAAACATTAGTACAGTTAAAGGAAATACATTATCAATTCAATTTTCTCACTACTTACTGATTTTTCTTGTAATAATAATAGTTGTCTTTGTATTGTATAAAGTTCGTTTGTATTACAGCAATTTTTAGTACTGTTTTCAGTACTAGAAATTGAAGCAATAATTATTAGTCCAATACATACATGTTACTAGTTAGTACACTAACTAGTAAACAATAAAATATAAACTGCTCTATTTTATTTTGTGTGAAGTACTAAATGTGTCCCAATAAGTGCGCAGAAGACGCATTTTCGGTTTTAAGCAATACTCTGCCTCCCATCTATTATATTATGCGAATAATAAGAATTTAGATCTAGTTCTAACCATAAATAAAGCACAATTATGGTTCTAACCTCATTTATCATTTTTTTTCTGTCAATTCGCGCTAGTTTTATATCTAAAGTTTTATAATTTACATTCAAGTTCAGTTTGTTGTGTTCAAAAATGTCGTGGTGTAACGTTTCCGTTACTGTTACTATTTGATTTTAAATTATTTATATTATTTAATTAAAATTTGCGTGTAAACCTTCCTTTACTTTTATTTTGTGTAATCTCACCTTTTAAGGCGTTGGCATCTTGAGATTCATTACTCAGCGCTTGACGTGTATTTAGCGTTTGACTTGCGTGGCACTTGGAAGCCATGTAATTTCTTTTATCTTACCTTATATCTACATTATCGTTATTTAAAAAGTCTGTGTTAATAATACAGGTATGTCTTTTATTTCTATTTTGTTGGGTTTATCTAATTCCCAGTTTCTATTTGTTTTAGACTTTTTTTTTGGTACCGATTTTATCTTTAAATGAAATTATCGTTACCTATATAAATTGAATGGATTGGGTGTACGAATAACACCGTCAATGCCAATTATCCAAATCGATTTTCGTTAAGAAAATATACCTTAGTCCTAAATTTTTGATGGGAAAATTTACCAAGGCCATTCGCCAGCTTTAACTTTGCTTTCCGGTGGAAATTCAATCCGTATGCGTGAGTTGGTTTTATCTACATTCCTTTCGTTGATTAAAGACTGCTTTATCAACAAACTTGGTTTTCGTCTTACAAAATAACATATTTGAACGTCACTTATTAAATATAAATGCAAAAGAATAAAATTTCTCTAATTAATTCAAAATTTTGAAGAAGATTAACGGAACGAGAGAGATAGTCAGCAGGAACATTTACGGAACCTTTACGATGTTTAATAGAAAAGTTAAATTGAGACAAGCGAAGACACCAACGAGCTAAGCGATTTGCAGGATCTTTGAGTTTAGTTAACCAGAGCAAGGAAGAATGATCGATAAAGACAGTAAACTTTGTACCTTCTACATAACCTCGAAAATGTTCGCAACCAAACAAAACACCAAGACACTCTTTTTCGGTAACGGTATATTTTCTCTCAGCTTTAGTTAAGGTACGACTTGCATAAGCTACGGGATGTTCAAAACCATCTGCTTCTTGAAAAAGCACAGCACCTAGACCAACGTCAGAGGCATCAGTTTGAATGAAGAAAGGCTTAGAGAAATTGGGACTAGATAAGAGAGGAGCAGAAGTCAATAATTTCTTTAAAGTAGCAAAAGCTTGGTCGGCTTCAGAAGTCCAAACGATAGATTGTCCTTTAGGGTTACCATGCAAGAGAGCATTAATAGGGGCACTGATAGTAGAGAAATCTTTAATAAAACGACGATAATACTGTAACAAACCCATTACTCTACGAACTTCAGTAGTATTTTTAGGAACGGGAGCTTCTAAAATAGACTGAACCTTTTTAGGATCGGTACGCAAACCATCTTTATCAACTACAAAGCCAAGAAAAACAAGAGAATCACGCATAAATTTGCACTTTTCAAAATTTACAGATAAATTAGCTTCTTTAAGCTTTAAGAAAACCAGATTAAGAACCTCTAAATGTTTCTCAAAGGTAGGAGTGGCGATAATTATATCATCAAGATAAACGAAAACATAGGGGTCGAGTTCTGGACCAAGTACTGCATCCATAAGTCTTTGCATTGACTGAGCACTATTACACAAACCAAAAGGCATTCGTTTGAATTGAAAAAGACCTTTACCATGAACAGTAAACGCAGTCTTAGAACGAGAGTCGATATCAAGAGGAATTTGAAAGAAAGCTTGCTTTAAATCAATTGAGGAAAGAAATTGACTATCACGAAGTTTATTTAAGATAGAGTCAATCCTAGGCAACGGATAGGAATCACGAACAGTTACTTCATTTAACTTACGACCATCAAAGCACATACGATAAGAGTCATCCTTTTTCTTTACAAGTAAAACAGGCGAGTTCCAAGGACTATTAGATTTTTCGATAACACCTTGTTCTAGAAGACGATCTATTTCACTATTAAGATGAGTTTGTAAGGCAGGAGAGAGAGGGTATTGACGTTGCTTAATTGGCCTAGTATTACCAGTATCGATATAGTGAGAAGATAAATGCGTTTCAGGTAAAAAGGTATCAGGAGATAACGACTCAAATTTATTAACAATATCTTCAAGTTTACTGATATTTTCAGGAACTTGATCAGAGAGACCTTTAACTTTATTTACACTACAAACAGAAACTTCTTTAGGTATAGAGAACGAAGAAGAAAGAAAATCCATAGATATATTAAACAGATGACAGAAGTCCATTCCAAAAATAAAGCTAGTAGAAATAGTAGGCACGACATAAAATTTCACATTCTTGGTGGCATTATTAATACTAATAGGAATTTCAACAAGATGAGATACTGTTTAAGGTTTTCCATTGGCAGTAGATATTAGAATAGAAGGATCGTTAAAAACTGTAGAGAAAGAAGAAACGACATTTAAAGCATCTTTACCTAAAACAGATATTTGCACCTGTGTCTAAAAGAGCTATATGTTCTTGATTATTCAAAAAAAAACTTAATGTAGAGATGATTGTCATTTGGCATAGAAACAAAGAGAGGGGATAATTTAGGTAAACTTTGTGAGGAAGAGTTACGATAAAACTTAGAAATGATTTTTAACCAAGCAGATCATTCATTTTTAGAAAAGTAGGTTTTGGACAACTTTACTCTTTCTTTCGGATGGTACGGGAGATATTTTTGTTGAGATGTCTTGGACTTTCGAGACACACTGCACCTCTTCGTGCGCCAGACTCGTTTTTTGGAAGAGAAACAGTTGGTTGACCAACAGGAATTTCAGAAACCACATTACGTTTAGAGGAACAAGAAGTACACTTTGACTTAACTATGTTAGGAGTTCCACACCCATAACAGAAAATTTTCTTAGGTAATTTACAGTTAGAATAGATATGTCCATTATTTTGACAATTCCAACAGGTAACGACAGACAAAGATAATTCAGGGGTTGAATCAGTCATATTGACATCATCAGGATAGGCAAAGTCAGGAGCTAAGAGAATATTCACTTTCTTTGAAGGTGGTGGATGATATTTTTTAATTTGTTGGCGACTATTTTCCAACTTACGACAAATGTCTAAGAGAATAGGAAACGTAGGAGTATCCTGTAAGACCAAATGTGAGATAAAGAAAGGATGAAGATTTCTTTTTACTATACGAAGTTGTTCTTCAACTGAGGGAGGTGTAGACAATCTATTAAACATGCCTTGCATTATAGCAATGAAGATAGCAACACTCTCGTTTTCTCCTTGAGTACGCTGCTTAATTTCAGATAAAAGGTCGTCATCATAAGAAAATGGAAGAAAAGTTTCTTTCAAAAGTTTTTCCAAATCGTGCCAGTTATTTACGGTATGTCGAACAGAACGATACCAGATAAGAGCTTGTTCTTCAAAAAGATCAACGGCAGAGTCGAATAATTCTTGAAAAGAAATATTACGAGCTAAACGTAATTCATGAACTTTTTCTAAAAATTGGATCAAGTTACCTTTACTTGAGGAACCAGAAAACTTCACATTCCATTTACAAACAGGCATACTATATGAATGAGATACGGTAGTTTCTTTAATTGAGGTATTTTGTAATTGTGACTCAATGTCGGAGACACTATCCAAACGTAAAAGAAATTCGCCTTCCAAATCAACAAAAGATTCTTTTAATTTAGCGACAACATTTTTTCTTTCATCATTTTCGGTAATAATTCGAGAAATTCGGTCGATAACATGAGATAAACGGTACTGCAAACGTTTAACTTCAGGACTTCCAGCAGAAAAATCAGAAAGACCATAAATTTTCGTAGTTAAATCATTCAGAGAATTAGATACTTCGGAGACATCTTGCTCAAAAGCAAAGGTAGACACTAGAACTTTAGATTCGTCACTAGATTCGCGATGCAGAATAGAACGCAACTGTCTACGACGTTGATCTTGAGTAGACAAAGGAGTTTGTCCTCTGATAGAAATTTCATAACTAATTTCTTCAGAAAGTAAGGCATAGATAAGAGACATTTTAGATAAATAAAGATACGATACGAGATAACGAAAATCAATTCAGATATAGGAACGATATTTCTAATCCAAAGGTATTCAAAACAAAAGAAAAACAATTCGCACAAATTCGCAAACTAAATTATTTTCCATTCAAATTTCATTCGATTCTTTCCCCACACAAGGGATGCCAAAAATTGTAGCCGCAACTCAGGTAATTTAGATAAGAGAAGAGCGCGCTAACAAACAATATAAGAAATCAATCAAACAATTAGAAAAATTGTCAAAATTGGTCAATTAACTTCTGATGTCAGGGATGCCAAATAGTTTGATTTTAAGACTAAACTATTAAAGTCTTATCTGAAAGAAAAAGTTACACAAAAAAAAAGTCTAAAACAAATAGAAACTGGGAATTAGATAAACCCAACAAAATAGAAATAAAAGACATACCTGTATTATTAACACAGACTTTTTAAATAACGATAATGTAGATATAAGGTAAGATAAAAGAAATTACATGGCTTCCAAGTGCCACGCAAGTCAAACGCTAAATACACGTCAAGCGCTGAGTAATGAATCTCAAGATGCCAACGCCTTAAAAGGTGAGATTACACAAAATAAAAGTAAAGGAAGGTTTACACGCAAATTTTAATTAAATAATATAAATAATTTAAAATCAAATAGTAACAGTAACGGAAACGTTACACACCCCGTTCGACCAAAAAAAAAATGATAGGTACTATCAAATGCAGTATGAGAAATATTACGATGGTCCTACAACACCAAACGTAAAATAGGCAACGACAAGGCAAGATACAACGCAAAGGCAGCTACAACGAAAAGCATCAACAACGCAAAAGGCAAGATATTAACGCAAATGTAACTCTAGCCGTAGGATGGACCATACATCACTTACTCTAACTTATCACTAACTTAAAATTAAATATATAAAAAAAACAAAACAGGAAAATAGGGGAGGAATCTTGAAACTTTGCTTTGACAGCTAAATAATTCTGAAGGAAATGCAAGAGGGCGTATCTTTGCGTCACGAGATCGGCAAATAACGTTATCCCACAAACAACTATCCCAACAAAACTACCGACACCTAGGCACAATAAGATCAAGACGAAGAAGAAAATGGAAATGTTAAAATCACTACTTATCATCTATAGGATTTTCGCCATTATAAGCTTTCAAATCTTTAATATGCCACTTCCCTAAATTGTTTCCAGATATATCGGATAATTCATAAACAAGACGGGAGTGAACTTTAACAACTTTACATAAAATAAATTTTGGTGCTAGCTTAGCAGCAAAACTTTTGGTAGCGTCTGAAAGAGCATAATTTCTTTTCCAGACAAAATCGTCAACCTTGAAAACGACAGGACGTTTCCTCAAATCATATCGTTGTTTACTTTGCTCATAAGCCTTTTTCAAACGAGATCGCACATCTTTATACAGTGCAGGTAAAGATAAGACATCTTCCTCCCATTGTTTACGCTCTATATTAGATATAAAATCATTAGCATGATTTTCAGATACGGGACCATAGAAAGATCCATCAACAGGTACGGTACGAGCAAACATTAAAAACGAAGGAGAAAATTGAGTCACTTCATGTCTAGATAAGTTAATGGCTTGAGCAATCTTGAAAACATTTTCGTCCCAACAACGATGGTTTTCTTTAATAAAGGAAGAGATAGTAGTTAGAACAGTTCGATTTGTTCGTTCGGTAGGGTTTACTTGAGATAAGTGACGAGCACTATACCACATATTAACTTTATGATTAGAGATAAAGTCGGTAAATTGTTTAGCCTTAAAATCTTGTGCATTGTCACACAAAATAATTTGAGGTACGCCAAAGATAGTGAAGACATTTTCTTCAAGATATTTAACAACAGATACGGTAGTGGCGTTAGATAAGGGTTTCACCATGACAAATTTCGTAAACCAGTCGGTAATTACTAGCAATTGAGTATTTCCTTTCTTAGAACGAGGAAAAGGACCCATAAAGTCAATAGAAATCATCTGGAACGGAAAGTTAATGTTTTTGTATTTGCCCATCAATCCAGCACGAGCAACATTAGGAGCTTTTTGAGAACCACAAACTAAACAATTAGAGACATATTTCTTAACAGAAGATAATAATTTTGGCCAATAATAAAATTCGGTAATACGAGAGACAGTTTTAAAAACTCCAAAATGACCAGACGTAACTTCATCATGGAATTCAGAAATAATTTTATTTCTGTTTTCAGTAGGTACGACAATTTTCCAATCAGATAGGTTAGAAACTACGTTATGTTTGCGACGCAAATGTTTATATAAAATACCATCCTTTACTGTAAAATCAGGATAATCAGCGGGATTAGATACAACTTTAGATAACATACTTTTATACCAGTCATCAGGAATTAATTCAAAATTTTGAAGAAGATTAACGGAACGAGAGAGATAGTCAGCAGGAACATTTACGGAACCTTTACGATGTTTAATAGAAAAGTTAAATTGAGACAAGCGAAGACACCAACGAGCTAAGCGATTTGCAGGATCTTTGAGTTTAGTTAACCAGAGCAAGGAAGAATGATCGGTAAAGACAGTAAACTTTGTACCTTCTACATAACCTCGAAAATGTTCGCAACCAAACAAAACACCAAGACACTCTTTTTCGGTAACGGTATATTTTCTCTCAGCTTTAGTTAAGGTACGACTTGCATAAGCTACGGGATGTTCAAAACCATCTGCTTCTTGAAAAAGCACAGCACCTAGACCAACGTCAGAGGCATCAGTTTGAATGAAGAAAGGCTTAGAGAAATCGGGACTAGATAAGAGAGGAGCAGAAGTCAATAATTTCTTTAAAGTAGAAAAAGCTTGGTCGGCTTCAGAAGTCCAAACAATAGATTGTCCTTTAGGGTTACCATGCAAGAGAGCATTAATAGGGGCACTGATAGTAGAGAAATCTTTAATAAAACGACGATAATACTGTAACAAACCCATTACTCTACGAACTTCAGTAGTATTTTTAGGAACGGGAGCTTCTAAAATAGACTGAACCTTTTTAGGATCGGTACGCAAACCATCTTTATCAACTACAAAGCCAAGAAAAACAAGAGAATCACGCATAAATTTGCACTTTTCAAAATTTACAGATAAATTAGCTTCTTTAAGCTTTAAGAAAACCAGATTAAGAACCTCTAAATGTTTCTCAAAGGTAGGAGTGGCGATAATTATATCATCAAGATAAACGAAAACATAGGGGTCAAGTTCTGGACCAAGTACTGCATCCATAAGTCTTTGCATTGACTGAGCACTATTACACAAACCAAAAGACATTCGTTTGAATTGAAAAAGACCTTTACCATGAACAGTAAACGCAGTCTTAGAACGAGAGTCGATATCAAGAGGAATTTGAAAGAAAGCTTGCTTTAAATCAATTGAGGAAAGAAATTGACTATCACGAAGTTTGTTTAAGATAGAGTCAATCCTAGGCAACGGATAGGAATCACGAACAGTTACTTCATTTAACTTACGACCATCAAAGCACATACGATAAGAGTCATCCTTTTTCTTTACAAGTAAAACAGGAGAGTTCCAAGGACTATTAGATTTTTCGATAACACCTTGTTCTAGAAGACGATCTATTTCACTATTAAGATGAGTTTGTAAGGCAGGAGAGAGAGGGTATTGACGTTGCTTAATTGGCCTAGTATTACCAGTATCGATATAGTGAGAAGATAAATGCGTTTCAGGTAAAAAGGTATCAGGAGATAACGACTCAAATTTCTTAACAATATCTTCAAGTTTACTGATATTTTCAGGAACTTGATCAGAGAGACCTTTAACTTTATTTACACTACAAACAGAAACTTCTTTAGGTATAGAGAACGAAAAAGAAAGAAAATCCATAGATATATTAAACAGATGACAGAAATCCATTCCAAAAATAAAGCTAGTAGAAATAGTAGGCACGACATAAAATTTCACATGCTTGGTGACATTATTAATACTAATAGGAATTTCAACAACATGAGATACTGTTTGAGGTTTTCCATCGGCAGTAGATATAAGAATAGAGGGATCGTTAAAAACTGTAGAGAAAGAAGAGACGACCTGTAAAGCATCTTTACCCAGAACAGAGATATTTGCCGATCTCGTGACGCAAAGATACGCCCTCTTGCATTTCCTTCAGAATTATTTAGCTGTCAAAGCCAAGTTTCAAGATTTCTCCTCTATTTTCCCCTTTTGTTTTTTTATATATAATTTTAAGTTAGTGATTAGTTAGAGTAAGTGATGTATGGTCCATCCTACGGCTAGAGTTACATTTGCGTTAATATCTTGCCTTTTGCGTTGTTGATGCTTTACGTTGTAGCTGCCTTTGCGTTGTATCTTGCCTTGTCGTTGCCTATTTTACGTTTGGTGTTGTAGGACCATCGTAATATTTCTCATACTGCATTTGATAGTACCTATCATTTTTTTTTTGGTCGAACGGGGTGTGTAACGTTTCCGTTACTGTTACTATTTGATTTTAAATTATTTGTATTATTTAATTAAAATTTGCGTGTAAACCTTCCTTTACTTTTATTTTGTGTAATCTCACCTTTTAAGGCGTTGGCATCTTGAGATTCATTACTCAGCGCTTGACGTGTATTTAGCGTTTGACTTGCGTGGCACTTGGAAGCCATGTAATATTTTTTATCTTACCTTATATCTACATTATCTTTATTTAAAAAAAGTCTGTGTTAATAATACAGGTATGTCTTTTATTTCTATTTTGTTGGGTTTATCTAATTTCTAGTTTCTATTTGTTTTAGACTTTTTTTTTTTTTTGGGTACCGATTTTATCTTTAAATGAAGTTATCGTTACCTATAATAATTTAAGTGGATTTGGTGTATGAATAACACCGTCAATGCCAATTATCCAAATCGATTTTCGTTAAGAAAATATACCTTAGTCCTAAATTTTTGATGGGAAAATTTACCAAGGCCATTCGCCAGCTTTAACTTTGCTTTCCTGTGGAAATTCAATCCGTATGCGTGAGTTGGTTTTATCTACATTCCTTTCGTTGATTAAAGACTGCTTTATCAACAAACTTGGTTTTCTTCTTACAAAATAACATATTTGAACGTCACTTATTAAATATAAATGCAGAAGAATAAAATTTCTCTAATTAATATCAAAATTACATTTGCCTATTGCAAATATTTAAAGTAACTTAGTTAAAATTGTTTCTCTTAGTTGTAAAGAAGTACCGGTATTATCTTAGTTTTAAGTTTAATCATTTAAATGACAAAAATTTCAATTCTTAGTTTTAAGTAATCTAACTGAGTTTTAGCTATTGTTTTGTTTTGTTTTCGAATATAAGATTATAACTATCTTTTAAAATTGAATCAATGATTTTTTTTTTTTGTGTAACTTTTTCTTTCAGATAAGACTTTAATAGTTTAGTCTTAAAATCAAACTATTTGGCATCCCTGACATCAGAAGTTAATTGACCAATTTTGACAATTTTTCTAATTGTTTGATTGATTTCTTATATTGTTTGTTAGCGCGCTCTTCTCTTATCTAAATTACCTGAGTTGCGGCTACAGTGGAATCGGGAAGAAGTGTTGCTCTTAATCGAACAATATCATAAGTGGCCATGTTTATATGCAGTGCGTTCAAAAGAATATAAAAATAAGCACGCCAGGGTCAAAGCGTTGGAGGATGTATTTCAAGCTGTGAAATTGTTAAAACCTACTATATCTCAAACAGATATGAAAACCAAATTTGCCAATTTAAAGACAACGTTTATACAGGAGTTCCGAAAGTATAAGGAGAGTTTTAAAAGCGGAGCTGGCACTGAAGATGTAAGATACATTTTATAATTTTGTGTCACTTTTTATTACTCACAAGTTTTCTTTAGATTTACACACCAACATTATGGTATTTTCAACAAATGATGTATGTCGCAGAACACAATGAAATACGGCCAGCAGTCGATTCTATCGAGACAAATAACGAAAATGCGGCAAGTGATGGTGAAGTGGGTCTCGAAGTCGATACATGTAGTGGCAGTACAAATTCAAATGATATTGAGGTACTTTTATCGTTTATCATTTTATTTTTTAATTTGTATCTTGTTTAAGGATACTATGGTCTGGGAAGGAACAGTGGAGGAGTTGGAAACATTGGGGAATTGTTCAACACCAACAAATAGAACCACAAAAAGAAAAGCAAATTCTGGTGATTTAAATGCCTATTTAAATTCTGCCAATTCGGCAATTTCTGACATGCGTGCGGCTGTCCTTCAAAATACAGCTGCTAAAAAACGAAAAAATGCAGCATTTGGAGCATACGTTGCCGAAAAATTAAACGAAATTACAGATCCAAATTTGAGATTAGAAGCGGAATACAAAATTAACAAAATTTTATTTACGCATTAAGACAATGTATTAATAAGTAATTATATATAATTAATCTATGGTAATAACGTACTTTTTAATTTAAATTTGTAAATACATAATAATCTTAAATAAATTTAGTATGTAGGTACATAGTCTATAAATTGTGACGTTCGATTGAATTTTCTTGCAAATCTACCTTTCCCTGGTCCGAATTGAAATATTCTTTAAATTCGTCACGAATGTTTCTTGCCTCCAAGGAGCTTTTATGTCCACCTTGTATGCCTACTTTGGTTAGATTGGCAGGAAGTGATTCCGGAACTGCATTAGGGTAAACTATCACATCTTTTAAAAGATAATTATGCAGTGCAATACAAGCTAAAGTAATAATTTCTACTTTAGCCGCAGATGAATTTATGGGATTTAGTAAAATTCTAAATCTATTGCATAAAATGCCGAAAGCATTTTCAATTATTCGTCTAGCACGTGACAATCTGTAATTAAAAATTAGGGAATCATGATCAAGTCCCCTTTGTGCATATGGTTTTAGCATATGTTTAGAAAGAGGGAAAGCATCATCGGCAACAATCACATATGGCACTTTTGTATTTCTTCCCGGGAGAGCCTCAGGATTAGGAAAACTTAGTGCATTTTTTTGTATTGCTCGTTGTAAATAACATGCTTGATACACACCACCGTCACTTACTCTCCCATTGATGCCAAGATTAAAGTATATGAAGCGATAATGTGCATCTGACATTGCCAAAAGAACGATACTATGTTCACCTTTGTAGTTATAATATGAGCCGTCTGATATTGGTGCCCTAAACTTTACGTGCTTGCCATCTAATGCACCAAGGCAGTGCGGAAAATTCCATAGTGCATTAAAATCGTTTGCAATTTTACGCCATTCATCAACAGTACAGGGTGTCTAAAAATGTAAACAAATTCACAAAAATGAACAAAATTTTATCTACTTACCTTTAAATTTGTTCTTAGATGTTTTATTATTGCTGAACAAACTTCGGGTACAATTCGTGAAATTGTGCTTTCGTGAATGTGTGTTTGATACATTAAAGATCTATATGTCTCGCCAGTTGCCAGAAATCTCAATGTAACTTCTAACCTTTAACAATAACATGTAAACACTAACTCAAATTCCACTGCAGTACCTACCTGTTTCTTGTAGAAATAGTGTACTACATTACAGAATCTTGTTTGGCTATATCTGTTTCGATTGCATTTAGAAGAAACTCAAATTGATCCGATTCCATTCCTAAAAAATTCTTATATGACACTGGATCTTGCATCCTTAACTCCCCATCTAACATATTCAATATTCCTCGGTTGACTCGTTTATTAAGCCAGTTCCTTCGAACATTTCTTCTTCTTTTTTTCTTCAATATTTTATCAGCGCATATAACCATCGTCATCCAAGATGAAACAACTGTTGCACATAATACAGCTTCATTATTAACGTCCATTATGCAACCAAGGAGATTATATACTGATTTGGAATAGATTTATTAATAATGAAGATAAAGACACTAAGACCACAGCTTAAACACAACTTAATACAGTTACAGAAAACAAAGTTTTAAAATCTTTCACTCAACGTAATTTGCAGTTGAAGCATGCGCATTTTGCAATTATATTTAGAAAATATAAAGTGTATTGCATACACAGAATATAGTTAGTGTACTAACTAGTATATTAAATTGCCAAGGTCAAATTACCACAATTTCTAGTACTGAAAACAGTACTAAAAATTGCTGTAATACAAACGAACTTAAGTATAGAATTAAGATTAGAAATAAATGTAAAATAAACAGGTCGACTTCCTTTTTACCTAACAATGAAAAGCCTAAGGACAGTCTTTTCACTCGCCCCGGAAGAGTTATATTCAAGGACTTGCAGACGTCGCAAGAGATAATGTAATTACTTTCTTTTAGATAAAATAGTTTATAAATACTGGAATTATGAATCAAAGAGCAGACTAGTTTTTGCTACTAATGTAACAACGTCGATAAAATTATTGTTCAAATAAAAATAAATCTTTTTAAAAACAAATTATTTGATAATTCAAATAAAACTTACATGTTAAGTAAATGTAATCTGATTTACATCTACAATACGTCCTTTTATACACATTAACCCGATCTAAATTTAATTATATTTTCAATACATTTCTATTCTTATGTAAAATAATCATAAATTTTGCTATATGAATAGTATATACTTTTTTTCATATTAAATATATATTATAAATATTCTCATGTTTTTAATACGTACGATTTTTCATATAAGAAATATGTTACCCTTAAATATGTACGATTCATGTAAACTCTTATATGTAATATACATGTTTATTTATAATAACTTATATATTTCTAATATAAAAACCAAATGTAAAATAGATGTTATTTTCATAAGGAAGACTGATATATCTAGATGTAAAAAAGCTTATGTATGACTATTTCTTTAAATTTTACATATATTCTATAGAAAACTTATATGTATGTTTGCTGGGAAGCATGTGTATTCTTGTATTACAAAACTACACATTGAATTTTCCATTTCGATTGTTTCAGGATTGTCGTTAAAAAATCAATAGGCAACTTCTTTCTTTAGTAAACCAACATTAGAACATCAACATTACTAAACAAGCCACTAAAATTTTGTTTTTTTGTTGTGGTATGTATTCTTTGTTTTTTGTATTTTACATAACCACATTTTCAAATCTATGTTTTTTTGAGCAAAGTTTTTTTATCTAGTGTAAGGATAAAGTTTGACAAGGACATAAACGTTAGTATTTATGTAATAACTATTTTACATAGATTCTTAGGTAATTAAAAAAAAAATATTTTTACATTTTTGCTAATTATTTCACTTTAATGTTTTTAGTTATAAAACAAGATGCCAAAGAAAGCAAAATGTCAAAGATACCATCCATTTCCGAAACCCAAAACAAATTTAATAAAATGTTTAACTTGGTTGGAGCTCTGTGGGAATAAAATGCTTACAGTTGAGAATATAACAAAAAACATATATATTTGTGAGAAACATATTCTCAAAACTGTCGATGGAGAAATAACTTTAGTGCCATATGAAAAACGAGAAAACATGGAAGTTGGAGCAGAAGTGGAAATAGATAATATTAATGAGGAATAAACTGATATCGAAACATCATTAGAAACTCAACAACATGAAAGATCAAACATAGAGCATCTTTATAATAAACGCGTTGTAAATAGTGCAACTTTTGAAAATAAAATAACTCAAACCATTAGTATAAACTTGTTTAATACCAATAGCATAACAGATAGAAGTCAAAGTCTAGGATCTTACTTTTTATATGAATCGCTATCTAAAAATTTTCATTTTAAATATTTTACAGGAATAACCGTTGCTCATTTTGAAGCATTATATACATTTCTAGATCCATCAGTAATCCCTTTATTAAAATATACAAGAAAAAACAAAACACCTATCAACAAAAACAGGATCAAGAAATTAAGTGACAAAGACAAATTATGTTTAACTCTTCTTCGTATAAAAAAAGGCTATTCATTAAAAGAATTATCTATATTTTACAATATGAGCTTTACTCATATTTCAGTAATTTTTTAAACGTGGATACAATTTATTTATTTGCAGTGTTGTTGTATTCGCAATAATTTAATTAAAGGATCTCGAAATATGAAAAGACACGAACTGCCTGCATGCTTTAGAAAATTTGAGAACCAGGTTACAATAGTTTTAGATAGCACTGAAATTAAAATGAATATGTCGAAAAATTTTCAACGGCAAGGAAATACCCATTCTAATTACAAACATTTCAATGCAATAAAATTTTTGGTGGGCGTTTCGCCAAAAGGTGCAATAATATATAGTAGTGAATGGTATGAAGCAGCAATTTCAGACAATGAGTTGTTTAAACAGTGTGATATTCAGAACTTTTTAGAAAAGAAATATGTTTTAATGGTAGATCGCGGTTTTACTATCCAAGACATCCTGTAATGAAAATCAATATGACCTAATTATACCTCCATTTCTCGCTGGCCGATCAAAATTAACAGCAGAAGAAGAAGTTAATACAAAACGAATTGCTAAAGCACGTATTCACGTTGAACGTGCCATTCAAAGAATTAAAACATTTCATATACTTGATAAACAATTTGATGTTACCAATAATATCAAATGTATTTAGTATAATTTGTTTTCTAGTTAATTTTGAACGTCCTTTAGTTTCATAATTTGTATATTAGTCTGTAATCATTGTAATTAATTTTGAATTGTTCTTATAAATATTACATTTTATTATTAAATAAATTATAAATAGAAGAATATAAGTGTGTACTGTTAAAACATAAATAGTTACAAATGTATTTACAAAAAAGATAACCACCTTGCTATTGCAAACAGTATGAATTTAAGTTTACGATAACAGCTAGAATACATTTATCATTGCGTAAATTATAATTAAAAGTACAATACATTAAACTACAGTTGTTTTTGAAATTTATTTACAAGCTTAAAATAACTTATAGCTACTACTATGGTATAACTTAATTATCTATTAAATAAAGTCTCGCGTAGAATTAAGAATTTCTAGCCCACTTCATAGATAGGTAAATTGCGAGGTATTCTCATTAAAAATAGTTCGGGAATATACATACTATAATATAAACTTTTTAGTTTCACTAAAATGTTATTAATAATAGTAGGTGACACGTCATCAAGTGTAACTCTAAAAACTAACATACTAAACTTAGACCAAACATTGAAATCACATTCGCGCACTTCAAATACTAACATACTTGTTACTACTTGATATAAGTAGGGATGATAATTTTTTAATCTAACTATACCATTCTGATTTTCTAAAAAAAATGAATATTTCTATTGTTTCGTTAAAGTACTTTCAAAGTTGCATGGATTTATATTTTCCAAAACTTTTGGACATTTAATTTCTATTATGCGTTGAATTTCGCCATTTTTTAAAATCACCCCATCAACACTACATGCCAAGTATGGATAATCTTTATTTACATATAATCCTACTTCACGCAATGTTTCGTCAGTTCTAAGATAATTCTTAGCATACTCATTTCTGGCTACACTTTCATATTTATGGCCATACATTATTGATGGAATAAAATAAGTCGGACTTAAATTCCATAAATTCTTTTTGATATAATTAGATTTAGCAGAAACAGTCACTAATGAACTAGCAGTTTTTGTATTAGAAGAAGTGAAAAAATAGCTTCTCCATTTCTTCCACTCATTGGATCCTTGAACTTCTGCACCTCTAACAGCAAATACTTTTGTATTATGTGTATTCATAAATTCTATCATGTTATTTACAAAAATATTAATTCTTTCTTTTAAAATTTGCAGATCTTGTTCATCCACTAGAAAATCGTCATATTTTAATTTAATAACAAACATTGTAATTTGTTTTCCACATTGAATATCTGCGATTAAATTGTTAAAGTTTACATTTCGTACATAATCTTTTGGCCTAGGATCATATATGGCTCTTTCTATTGGTCTAAACCTTATAGTTGGGTAATACTTCGATGCTACCGGACCAGGGTTTTTTCGTTTAGCACCTAAACCCCATTGCCGCAGTTTACTAGTACTAGCAAGGCCATCAGTACCATGTTCATCAGTAAACTTACACAAGAACAGCAACAGTGCAGTGACATGACTGTATTTTCCTAATGCAGATTGCTTACAGTTGCATTCTGCTTTAACCACTGCTCCAGAGTTTTTATTAAGCATCACTTGAACGTTATAAACAACATCTTTCCGAAATGATGAATAACATTTTGCTTTTAAATGATAATGTTCATTATCAAGTGCATTATAAACATCATGAATATAATCGCTGGACACAAACTGATTACCTCTCCGAAATGGTTTTTCTGTGGTGTTTTCGTCACTCTGGATTTCATAATCTTCACTCACAAAATGTGTTCCAACAACATATGTATATATGTGACCCTTATTAAAGTATTTGGGAATACTGACTGATGGAAATGTTTCCCATATTAATGTAGGAACAGCACAACTTGATGTTGATGTATTACTAGATCTACCACTGTTTTGCTGTAGATTCCTTTTAAAATCGTACCATTTTCCACCATCAATTCCAAGAAAAATTATAGACTCACGTCCGGCTCGTATACAGTTAACAACCCTATAAGTTACAATAAATTACCTTAAGTTTATAATATATTTGTCAAAATATTTGTACCTACCTTTGAATTAATTCTAATTTATTCCCAGTTTTTTTTAGACCAACCATCGTTGTAATTCTGCAACGGAGTGGTCTTCAATAGATTTAGTTGGATGCAAAGTAGCACCCGGAACATCTTTCGGCATTAACATCACTAGTAAAGATACATACACATTTAATATTACTAGTGACCACAAATTGTGCACATATACTTACTTTGAAGTACATAGTATTACTTATTAGACTGAAATATTGAAGATACAAAAACAAAAAAAAACAAAATTCACACAGATAACACAAACTTACGCACACGTGTACTACAATAAAACAACAAGCAAAGTAAGGTTAGATTTGAAACAGATTTGAAAAATGACAGAAATGTTTTATATTTTAGTAATTTTTTTGTGATTGTGTTGCTAACTTAATAAAAAAAGAAAACAACAGCGTAGAACTTTTCTCTCGCTCGTTTCAAGGTTGAATTAAAAAAGAAGTCGTCTATTAGTATCGATAAACAGAAATACCTAGATAAATTACAATGATAATTCTAATAATTTTGTGTTTACAAACGTTTAAATAGGTTATGATTTTTATTTATTTCCAGTGCTTGACGTTTAGTTGTCCATCTACAGTTGTACGTTGGCGACGTATTAAAGCTTACGTTTGTATTCCTAAAAATGTCGCCACTCGTTGTCGATGTCTTATAACTTATTTTTTTCAATTATATTTGGAAAATGTTTTTTTAATATTTTTTGTTTTTCACGGTATTCAATAGATCGAACGATTGATTAAGAAAGAAGATATTTTTGAGAAATCTCCTTCATTTCTTTTGACGATAAGGAACCGAGAAGTTGTTTCCGTCTTTTCCTTGTTCGCCTTTCTCGTGACCATTAACTCGCCGGGTATGGTAGCTCTATGTAGATGGGAATCGCTACCTGACTCACCATTTAAAGGCAGGAAACGCGGGCTCCAAAAGGAGTTTTGCCTAAACCCCAACCTGCTCGGTATATCATTGTGGTTCATTTTCATTAGAAATTGCGTTTTTCGGCTACCGCCAGCCCACGGGGAAAGAAAAACACACCGATAAACCCCACAGTCGTGGGACCCCTCGGCACGTCAAACACCTTGAGTTGCGGATTTTTTATTCAGGGTTTACTCCCCTAGATCCGTCGCCTTTTGTAAAAGCAGGGACACCTCTTGCAGGATGTAGTCGTAACTACGGGCGAACGGTCATCTGCACTAAGAGGCTAAAACGGATGTCGTTGTTGGCTGCTCACCCTTGTATTACGCATCAAGTGTCCATGGTCTACGACCTTGATCCCTATAGAATATTTAATTATCTATTTGAAAATGCCTTTGTTATTTTAGCGAACTTTAAGATATTTCTCACACCTATTATTTTTAATCGGGACAAAGTGGTGTTCATTGCATAAGCTTGCTGTGTACCTTATAATTTTTTAAGTAAAAATATCAATTCTACAAATACTAGAACAAATAAACAAATAAATTTAGAAACCAAATTACATTCCGCCGTTTTTATAAAAGGGCGTGCTAATAATGCAGTGCAGAAATTCGAGAGACGTTTAAACATTATTTTAACACTGTTGGTTCTGTAGAATGGAAATCAAAGATGACATAATATAATCTTTTATTAATCGACATATATTTTTAATTCAATGTTATATACACTTTTCCTCTTCATCCTCAGCATCTTCTATTGTTCGTAAAATTTGTCGCTTACATTTTTTATATATACTTTCAGTGTTAATCTTGTGCATTTCTGTAGCAACATACTGAATAAAGGATTGTAGATCGGAACGCATTTAAGTATTAGATGGTTGCTCTTGTTTCATTATGCTATCGATAGCATAGCCGATGCTACAGGATTTGAACTGGATTCCTTCCTTTTCCGATGCCAATATTTGATGTACTTGCAAAGTACTTATTTTTAGAGCTTGCAGAACTAAGAATATCATCTGTTGCAATGTCATAATCTACTAAAAACAACGAATTAATTTCAGAATTCTGAAATATAATTAAACTTTTGTAGTTACCTTCTGTATAATTTGGGATTTCTACAAGGTACGCAGTTACTTCCTGGCATGTGATTATAGAAACAGGTTCTACAGCACACATGTCTGAAAGACCTTTATTTATATATAAGATATTAAAAACATAAGATGCTCATACAACCACTATGACGGTTTATTGTCATCGGAAGTACCACTAACACAGGCAACTGCTTTTTAAGGTTTTTTAGAATTCTCGCAAAGCTTTGTACGTAGGTTTTTTTCTTCAATTTCATCAGTACTAAAATGTTTATAGCTTATGGTTAATTCGTCCCTTATGTTTTGTAATGCTTTACATAGTACATTACTGTGGTAATTCGAAGAATCAACCTAGTTTTAAAACATTAAGAAATATTAAATGATATTTTAAAGTAAAAATTCATGAAATTCGATACAAAACCGATTGCAATTCATAATAAGCAGCAAGGCCGCGAATAACTTCTTGTGACTGGAAAGGAAACTAGTCTCGTTTCTAGTTTTGAAAATTTCTAATTTTTAAGAGATTGTAACATACCTATAAAATTTTTGATGTGTCTTTTTTGTATGACTCATAAATGTACCAATTCGTTCCATTTCTGTATCATCCATACACATTAATTGTATAGTGGTGGCTATGTGTTGAAGAAATTTTGTTGTAAATAATATTGGAACTGGTTTTGATCCTTTTCCACCGATTATTACTTTTTTTAATTTTTACAAATGATTTTTTCAACTGATGATTCAAAAGAGAATGTATAGTCTTCTTGATCTATAGTACCTCTAGTTGGTTGTGTCTATCCTTAAGTATTGAACATTCTCAATTGTTTGCGATTAAACATTACAGTTTGCTAATACACATTCTGTTAGAATTTTGTAGTTTTTATGTATTTTGTTTTGTACTGTTTAGTTTAATGACACCTCATCAGCAAAGTATTTATTTATATAAAATTTTAATTTCTGATTTTAAAGGCAATTGTAGAAGGATTCTTTTACTGCTTTTCTTTCAGATGAACATCACAAATCATTTTTAAATTAGTACCCGTATGTAACGCCCGAGATGGTGATTGAAAAGTTTTTGCGCCAATATCATACCCACTTATAGTTTTAGCAGCTAATATAGAGACACCAAAATATTCTGACTTAAAAGCATTAAATAGCCCCTGTATATACATTGTGAAGGGTGTTCCCATTTCTCTCATTTTATTTGATATCAAATTAGTAATTTTCTGTCTTTTATGTTTATTTAAAAAAATGTTCCCATATAAACAAATACGCGGATCATTAGTTACAGCCGCTCTGATATTGTCTAGACGCATAATACTAAATACCTCTTTTTTTATTTGTGAATTTTTTTAAAATTCACGGTTTTTAGAAATAATAGAAGTCATACACGATTGAGGTGTTTTGCGTATTGATTGTTTATATTATCTAGTTTGCTTGTATAAATGTTTACGTTTTGAGAGTAATTTTTTGCTGTAATAACCAAGACAGTAAGTGCAAACAAACTGGACATTTTTATTGTTTGATTTTAGAACAGAATTGAGAACATATAAAGGCAATACTTTCTTTACTTTTTGATTTTAAACTTCTAAGCAAAATTATGTCCTTGTGTACTTTATGGTGTCGTAAAAGGGAATGGGACTTTTCGGCGCGGCCGATTCGCTGCTACCGTTTCGGCGCGAAGACTATTTGGCGCGGGACAATTCGGCGCGAGACAGTTCAGCGCGATGCCTCTTCGTTTTATACTTTACAAGTCATACGAAACATGCAAAAAATATTCTCAGCCAAAATTCATTTATCTTGTTATTATAAATATATCATCCCAATAACCGCATTAAGGCCAATTAACCATACCTACATACTTACGTTCAAACGACTATTTAACGAGCTCGTTTAGAGATCAAATTGAATAGACCAAGGCCATTCTTGGACAGTAATTATCCAGCATCCCTTTTTTGTAATAAAAGGGAAAGTTTTGCGAATTTCTTTCAGTTACGTTTCTGTATTTTAAGAAGGAACTACAGTTCTAAAGTCAATTTATTTGGTGTTATGGCAAACCAAGTGAATAGCAAACGTGGAAAGTCGAAATTTATTAAAGATAGATTTTCATATGTGTTTGACAAGCTAAGTAGCGACCAACTGGTTAGTTTTTATAGATGTGAACAGAAAGACAGATGTAAGGCCAGGATTCATTTGCATGACGGAGAAGTCATTAAGAGCTTCAATCACCATTCCCACAACGCAACACCTGCCACAATCAAAGTGAATAGAGTGAAAACTCAAATAAAAAGAAGAGCTGAAGAATCTCAGGAACCAACAGCCCAGGTTATCAACCATTGTGTGCGTAATTTGACACAGTCCGCTCAGGCTGCCATGCCCAAACCTGCTTCGTTGTAGAAAATTGTCAGAAGGCAACGGAATCAAATTAATGCACCCCCACCGTGCGGCTGCATCTTACAGTGCGAACGGTAGAGAGGAGAGATTTTTGCTAGCAGATAGTGGTCCCGTGAAAGGTAGGATTCTCATTTTTGGAAGAGAGCAAAGCATAAGGTATGTTTTGAATCCATTATCGAATTTCTATCCAGTTTTGCCTTACCACTCCTCAATGAATGTCGTTTTTGTTTTTTGTGTTTCCAATTATTAACATTATTGTTTATTTACAGATTTTTGGAAAACATACACACAGTATACTTAGATGGAACTTTCAAATCTGCCCCACCCTTGTTTGCACAAGTTTACGTTGTTCTGGCGCAAGTTTATGGAGTAGTACCGCTGCTTTATGGTCTACTGCCTAACAAGTCTAGGCAGACGTACACTTCTTTTATTTTGAAACTGCCGCAGTAAGCTCCTTTTAAGAAGAGTTTCCTCAAGCTACGATATGTGGCTGCTTCTTTCATCTGGTCCAAAATTTGCAAAGTCACTTGGCCCAGCAGGGACTTAGACAAAGGTATAACAGTGAACCGGACTTTGCTTTGCAACCCAGAATGATTATAAGTTTGGCATATGTTCCACCTGATCACTTAGATGAGGCGATTGATCATCTGTCGGCAGATTTACCAAATGATCTGCAAGTGATTATGAATTGGTTTGGAGATAACTATGTTGGCAGACCAGAAAGAAGACGAAATATGAGGCGACCTCCCATATTCAGCGTGGCAATGTGAAACCTTCACGAAAGAGTTTTGCAAAGAATAGATAGAACGAACAACCACTCAGAAGCAGCAAGCAGAAGACTCCAGAATGAACTGGGAATGGACCACCCAACAATATGGCGGTTTATTGATGCCTTGAAAAAAATACAAAATGGCCTAGATTTGTATTTAGAACAAGTTGTTGCAGACCACCAGCCCCCTAAAAAGTTGAGAAAATATCGTGAAGCTGATGAAAGGATCGATTTGATATCAATTTTACCATTTGTGTGTTAAACTCCGATCCAATTACATTTATAATAATTGAAAGCATTTTACTAATATGTTACTTTTGATTTAAAATGTTCATAAATTGAAGTTTATTAATTATGAAAAAATATTTAATTAAAAAATTATTTGCAGTAGAATTTGTGCTTAATTCAACTTTTTTTACTTATAACAAAAACATATACAAACAGAAATTTGGAATTGCAATGGGACAACCACTATCTAGTACGATTGCAAACTTAGTGTTACAAGGTTTAGAAACAGCGTATTTGAAAAAAACTAATAACATAACATTCTATAAAACATATGTGGATGATATAATAGCTACCGAAGAAAATAAAATAAACTTAATATATAATGATTTTAACAACTTTCATCCCAGACTAAAAGTTACAATTCAAAAACAAAATAATAATAAATCAATAACTTTTTTAGATTTGACATTAATTAGAAACTAAAACATTGATACTAACTGGTTCAGGAAAAATATAAAAACTAACAGATACATAAATTTTAATTCAATCACTGCAATTCAATATAAAAAAAGTATTATTAATAATTATAACGAAAAAACTTTAAAGGGTGTCATTTTGTAACATAATTCATATCATAAACGCATAAAAAAATAAATGAATTAAATGCACCAGCCAGCTCACAAAAATATTTATTCAAAACACACATTAAAAACAAACTACATAAGAGCAATGAGAAATTTTCATATTTATAAATTTAGAGTCGTGGGAATTCTTACGTTACTTAAGATTAATAATTTTCAATTTGATCACAAAAGTTTTATAAATTGGACGCCACAATATTTTTTATATATAAGAGGTTAAATATTGAAACCAAAAGATTTACACTAACATAATAACAAAAAAACATATTTACATATTTAACAGTATCGAAGGTTAAGTATAAAATCAAAGTTACCTGATTTCAAACTTTAATGCGCAAGTCGAATTGGTGGTGTCAATTACGCGTTCTCATCTAATTCATGCGATGACGCAACATTACGAAATTCTTGAAATGCATATTTAAATTTCCAAATTTTCCGTATTTATCCTGATTGATCTAATATTCGTACAGATCCATTAACCAGAACATCGTAAAACAAACGTAGCGTATGATAACTTCATTCGCAACATCCAACTCAAATTTTATCAGACGTAACACATGAATAATTATCGATTTTTACTCATAAAAATCATAATTCGTAACAGAAATTCTTCGTAACAGCGACGTTGTGACTAACATCAAACGTGCAGCGTAAACCATATCTTAATATCGCATTTCAAACATCAAAATCGTAAAAAGGCGTACGTATCCAAACGAAATTTTCGTAACCATAAACGAATTCACACGTACATAAAATCAAAAAGCGTCGAATAAATCAGAAAACGTAGTCGTATATCAAAAGCAAAAACTTCCAGTTCGAACGTACAAAAAATTTATTGCGCAACTTGCTATTTAGGCGTGGCCATCATACGACTCATTGAAATGACGCAATATGATGCAATTCCCGTAAATCGTATATTTAATTCTTTTTCGAAGATTTGAAACCAAGAACCATATATAAAAAAACAACTAAAACGTAAATTGCGATGTATTAGACAATGCGGATCAAAACAAAAAATGACTTACCCCTTCGAATTAACGGGTTTATCTTTATAAATTTCGTAAATTCAACAAACGCAGGTAATACAACAAAACGAAGACGCTGCAACGAAACGCAGGCTTAAATACTTTGCCCCATTACGCAAAAATTCACAAACACAAATTCAATAAGTGGTAATTCCACTTTTTGCAGCACGCAAAAAAATGTCTGCTTCGCCTCATTGCGAAACGTTCGAACGTAAGATGTCGGAGGATGACTTTTACTTAAGAAGAAGGCTCAAAAACGGATGTGCAATGCGTCAAATGCATTGCGCAAAAGAATTTACATAAACAGTAAACACAAAAATGTTAATTAAAAACAGACGTATTCAATCGTAAAAAATGTGCACGTTACATAATTTAACAGATAGAGCAATTAGTTTATCACCGAAATTTCATTTTGAAAATATAAAAACAATTAAAAAAATTTTATGCCAAAATAATTTTCCCTTAAAATTTATAAACACTAATATTAAAAAAAGAATTAATATATTAAAAAATAAAAAAGAACATGAAACAAATGTAAATCTAAGTTTAGCCAATTATGATCTAAACTGTAAGGAAAAAAAATATGTGTCTTTGCCATATATACCTTACTTATCTTATCAATTAAAAAAAGAACTACTTAAATATAATTTTACAACTTCTTTTAAAAATCATTTAACATTGGAAAAAAAGTTATTTAATAACTTGAAAGATAAAACAGACAAATTTTCAGTAGCTAATGTTGTATACCAGCTGGATTGTATGAATTGTAATGGAACGTATATAGGACAAACAAATCAAAATTTACATAAAAGAATTAATCAACATAAAAACTCTATAAAAACCAAAAAAGCTTCACCACATCTTCCGAATACTGCATTGTCGGACCATTCTGTTGAGAAAAAACATAATTTAAATTTTAGATCACCAATAATATTACGTACTGAAAATAATTTAAAAAAAAGAATGCTTTATGAAATTATTGAAATTAAAAAGAATAGTATAACAGTTAATTATAAAACAGATATTGAAAATCTAAATTCAATTTATAATTTCGTCATTAATTATTCAAAATAAAACTAATTTATAACCTAATTAAAATATTGATAATAAACAATGTTAAATAAATACATAAACTTAATGTTAAAATTATTTTGAATACTAAAATCTCACATGTACATAATAATCGATTTGATATCAATTTTACCATTTTTGTGTTAAACTCCGATCCAATTAAATTTATAATAATTGAAAGCAGTTTACTAATACTTTAGTTTTGATTTAAAATTTTCATAAATTGAAGTTTATTAATTATGAAAAAATATTTAATTAAAAAATTATTTCTCTTATTGGATAAGTTTAAGAAAATTTTGTCTTTTCATATATCTGGGTTAATTTATTATTTGTATTGTAGAAATAATGTAATATAATATTGAATTAAAGAAGGAAGGTATATAATAATAATAATAAGCCTTTATAATAATTGGCGAAACGTAATGTAACCACTGTGATATTTAAAATAATCATATGTTTTTATGGCTGTCTTTCTAATTCCTAAAATATTGGGCTTACAAAAATCCAACAGCTACAATTTTTATTAAATAACTGATGAAAGGATATTTCGGTTAGTAACAGACTTTCAAACAGAAAACTTGATTTCTTAAGAAGAATTGCTCATAATTTTGAGATGTTTACTACGTAAATTTTGTATTTGTATGAATTTGATAAATATTTTTGACTACGTACTTTTTATATTTGTATGGATTTGATAATTATTTTTGACTACGTAGTTTTTCTATTTTTTTGTATACCAATATTTAACTACTATCAATTTCAAAAAGTCAGATACCTGAGTTTAGAATGTTATAATTTTTTTATTTGCCGTTCGATTGTTTCGATATTTGTCATGAATGTAGGTACCTTGTACACATCTACCAACGGTCAGTAAATATGAAAATTGTATGTGAACCTAACCTATTCGGCAGTTATTTATAAAGAAATCAAAAAAAGTGCTATTTTTTGCACGTATTTTACATACTGACAATTTGAAGTCATGTAACTTCATTATTTTTAGCTGAAAGTATATGAGATGTTAACCAATTATGCATACATCCTATACGAACGGGTTGGTAATTACAAATCATCGAATTTTTTTTAAATTTTGAAAAGGATCTTTTATCAGTACGTACACTCATTTTGAAAATAATCGAGACAAGAAATTTTTACAAGTCCAAACAGTATATCTACTTTAAAGAATTGTTTTTGTAAACAATGCCAGAGGGAACATGGCCATTGTATGTATTGTTTGTAATTTAACAAAGAACATGTTTTATTCATTCCTTCACTCAAAGTCTAAAATTATTTAAAGTGCAGTATTTTCCGATTTTAATAAACTAATTAATGGCAGAGTTGTATTTTTGAACTCAGTTTTAAAAAATCTTTTGAAATAATTTCATACTAATTACGACATTAATATTTTATTAATGTAAAATATGAAATGTAAACTGATAATGGATATGATTATTTATGCATTCTTGCAATCGTGCGGGTACGGATGCTACCAGTGCCTGAAGGTAATTGTGGTCTATAGCATCATACGCATCATGAATCATCTTGAATTGCAACAATTAGCTGAGCGCAGTGGTGCAGGATGAAATTCGGTGCTTGTTCGTTCCTGATTAGATGTAAGACTTGAGACGAAACGTTTTCAATAATATTAAAATATTTTAAGTGTAGTATTTTCTGATTTCTATAAATACGTTAATAGCAGAATTGTATTTTTACTTGGTTGTAAAGGTTTTAAAGTGTCTTTCTAAATAATTCCATACTAATTACAACATATATGACCAATAATAGACACCTATATTGTAATTTGTCATTATCATTTAATTACACGAACATTATTGCATTACTTACTTTTGTTTTCACAAAACAGCATTTTCTTATATTTCCGTTAAAAATTTTTGATGTAATTTAAATGATAAAACTAGAATTAGCACAATAAATTCAATGCGCGAATGTCTAAGTAGCTATTGACCAAATACCTTAGCGAAATTCCGGAAACGATTTCCAAGTGTATTTAATAATAGAACTGATAAAAGATTAATATTGTTTAGAAAGTTTAACAAAGCACCATTCTTTCAATCAACAGTAAGACATAATTACCATTAATTTGAATTGCATTCAATTACAGGTTGACGCTTAATGTAAGATGCAAAGAAAACTTGCTCTGTAAACATTATTCTAACATTAATATCGGATACGTAATCCGTTTACTAATAATATCTTATAATATGGAACAGTTTTAAGTAGAGTTTTATTTACTTAAAAATGATAGCAAGCAAGGTATTGACATTTTCTAATTCATCCGACTTTTTAACGAATAAAGAAATTAATTTAGGATGACACATAAAAAAAGACAGTTTGGGCATCTTAAGACGCAGATGTTTTAAGATAATTTTCTCTTCTCATACACTGCATAATATGGTAAAGAAATGACGTTGGGGAATTAAAATAATAATCATTACAATATAATTGATATAGCTTTTTAATGAAATACAGTTTTTTGAAAACAAAAGTAGTAGTCACTTATTATAAAATATAAACTAATAATGGGTATGATCCCCCTCATTATTTATGCATTCTTGCAATCGGGCGGGTACGGATGCTACCAGTACCTGAAGATAACTTTGGTCTATAGCATCCCACGCATCTTGAATAACAGCAATTAGCTGATCGCGGTGTTGCGGGATGAAATTCGGTCCTTGTTGGTTTCTGATTAGATGCACGATTTGAGATCAAACGTTTTCAATAATATTAAAATCGGGACTTTTGGCCGGCCATGGCAGGATGCGAAGGTTATTTCTACGGATCCAAGTCTGCACGATCCTTGAAGTGTGTATGGGGGCGTTATGCTTAAAAAAAAAATAAATTAATACTGACTAACGTAATAATTATACAAGATCGGGCAAGCTGATGCTATGGTCAGTCCGCCACTGTAAAAGACACTTACTTGTTGAAACACATAGTCGCCTTCAGGATACAGCATTTGAACAGATGGTACCATTACATAAGATGTCCAAGTATGCATTAGAGAGCAGCCGCCCTTCAATACTCCAACAAACTCCTGGACCGCGGTAGCTTACCCACTCCCACGTGTTTACTGCGAAACGGCCGCTTTTTTTACAGGGACTAATATGATTTATATCGTAACGAGTCCTTCTTGATCGCAAAATTTTTACAGGCCCATCATTAGAAATTTTAAACGATTTTTCGTCGCTAAAAATAACGCTTTGCCAAAACTCTACGGGCTCGTTAACGTAGCGTTGATCGAATTCCAGACGAATTCTCTTGTTCCTTTCAGTCAGGATCTCTTTAGACGCCGCCGTATATTTACGTAAACCGCTATCTCGAAGTCTTAAAGAAGCTGTGGAAACGCAGCCAGGAAACCCTGTTTCTTGATAGCGTTTTTCAGAGTGGAAAACGGATTTTCTCTAACGTGGTCAACTAAAGCTATATTTTGAGCTTCTGTTGACACTTTCGGTCTACCGCTACCAACGGCTCTAGCAATCGTATACTCGCGGTTCCATTTAACACGCACACGACCCACGGTTGCTCTTGAGACGTTCAACATAGCAGCAAGTTCACGAACGGTACAACCTCGCGATAATTCCGCAATAATACGTGTTTTTAAATCTTCAGTAGCGTGAGCAGGCATCTCCGACAGCAATTGAAATAGTATCATCAATAACAACTCATTATTTATATCTTTTTCACTATCTGACTCCCCCCACCCCCCAAATCTAGTAGTAATATCTAATTACTAATTATTATCCAATACCTATGCGACTGCATTATTGCAAAAACGAGTGGAGGAAGTTCATACGATTTTTTCACGAATAAAGAATTAGGGTAATACAGATGTAATTCTATACTAATTATGACATACCTATTTACCAATAATAGACGCCTATCTTATGATTTGTCATTAATTATGAATTATTTACCTAAAGATTTTCTGACTAACTACTTTTGTTTTCAAAAAACTGTATTTCATTAAAAAGCTATATCAATTATATTGTAATGATTATTATTTTAATTCCTCAACGTCATTTCTTTACCATATTATGCAGTGTAAGAGAAAAGAAAATTATCTTAAAACATCTGCGTCTTAAAATGCCCAAACTGTCTTTTTTTATGTGTCATCCTAAATTAATTTCTTTATTCGTTAAAAAGTCGGATGAATTAGAAAATGTAAATACCTTGCTTGCTATCATTTTCAAGTAAATAAAACTCTACTTAAAACTGTCCCATATTATAAGATATTATTAGTAAACGGGTTACGTATCCGATATTAATGTTAGAATAATGTTTACAGAGCAAGTTTTTTTTGCATCTTACATTAAGCGTCAACCCGTAATTGAATTTCGCTAAGGTATTTGGTCAATAGCTACTTAGACATTCACGCATTGAATTTATTGTGCTAATTCTAGTTTCATCATTTAAATTACATCAAAAAAATTTAACGGAAATATAACAAAATGCTGTTTTGTGAAAACAAAAGTAAGTAATGCAATAATGTTCGTGTAATTAAATGATAATGACAAATTACAATACAGGTGTCTATTATTGGTCATATATGTCGTAATTAGTATGGAATTATTTAGAAAGACACTTTAAAACCAAGTAAAAATACAATTCTGCTATTAACTTATTTATAGAAATCAGAAAATACTACACTTGAAATATTTTAATATTATTGAAAACGTTTCGTCTCAAGTCTTACATCTAATCAGGAACGAACAAGCACCGAATTTCATCCTGCACCACTGCGCTCAGCTAATTGTTGCAATTCAAGATGATTCATGATGCGTATGATGATATAGACCACAATTACCTTCAGGCACTGGTAGCATCCGTACCCGCACGATTGCAAGAATGCATAAATAATCATATCCATTATCAGTTTACATTTCATATTTTACATTAATAAAATATTAATGTCGTAATTAGTATGGAATTATTTCAAAAGATTTTTTAAAACTGAGTTCAAAAATAGAACTCTGCTATTAATTATTTTATTAAAATCGGAAAATACTGCACTTTGAATAATTTTAGACTTTGAGTGAAGGAATGAATAAAGCATGTTCTTTGTTAAATTACAAACAATACATACAATGGCCATGTTCCCTCTGGCATTGTTTACAAAAACAATTCTTTAAAGTAGATATACTGTTTGGACTTGTAAAAATTTCTTGTCTCGATTATTTTCAAAATGAGTGTACATGCTTACCTTTTTAAAAGTGCATATTTTTGCCTTTCGACTGTACTAAATTGTAGCAACGAATTTATAGTAAATAATCACTACCAAATAAAATCTATTAATTATATAACTTCGTCGCAATCAATAAAAAAATAATTTTGCCCGCTGACGAAAAGAGCACGAATCAATTTTTTATTGATTGCGACGAAGTTATATAATTAATAGATTTTATTTATTTACTATAAATTCGTTGCTACAGTTTAGTACAGTCGAAAGGCAGAAATATGCATTTTTAAAAAAGTTAGCATGTACTGATAAAAGGTCCATCCTTTCAACCCGTTTTTATAGGATGGATGCATAATTGATTAACATTTCATATATTTTCAGATAAAAATAATGAAGTTACATGACTTCAAATTGTCAGTATGTAAAATAAATGCAAAAAACAGCACTTTTTTTTGATTTCTTTATAAATAACTGCCGAATAGGTTTTTGCCGAATCGGCCGCGCCGAACTGACCCCTCGCGCCGAATCAGCCCATCGCGTCGAACTGTCCTATATATTAGCTGCTATGAACAACAACATTTTTAAACTATATTTTAAGTTTTTATCTTATATTTTAGATATAGTCAATAAAATAAATATGCAATTTCAATCCGAGGGCTTTAGAATGCACATTTTGCTAAGGAGTATTACAAGTATGTAAAAAAATGTATAAAAAAACTTTATACGTCCAGATTACCTAGACCAATGCTCGTTAGATAAAGTTTTGTTTCTTCCAGCTAAATATTTACCATTAAATGAGATTTATATCGGAGCTAAATTTGAAACTATATTACTAGAAAAGTTAGTTTCAGATAATGAAATTACAAAATTTAAGGTAAGCTGCTTAGATTTTTATGTAGAATTATACAAACAAATAAAAAAAAGATTCAAATTCAATAATCCAGTTTTAAAGTTTGCTCAAAATCTAGACCCGAAAGTTGTAACAGTGTCACCTTCCTCGATTACGCCAATGTACGTCAAATTTAATTCAGTATTTAAAGATCTTGATATAGAGCAATTAAGTACTAAATGGAGACTTTCTAGAAAATTTAATGTACCCCAATTTAACAACCTTTGTTCAGGCCTTTTTTTGCTTTACCACACTCTTCTGCAGCAGCAGAAAGAATTTTTTCTTTTCTGTTATTGATACATACGTTAAGTATATTTTCAAGAATTTGTTATGTTTTGTTTTAGGAATATTTTCTCATGTATTAGTTATATTTTATTGTATTCTCTAAAATAAATTGTTTTTGGTATACCTATACATATACATTTTTAAATTTCCCGCTCATATGATCTATTACATTCTATTACAATCAAGCAACAAATTTTAGTACAATCTACCAACACTAAAATCCCAACGCTGCATATATTCGCGAACCTGTAATTCGAAACTTGCGTTGTTCGTGTCATTCTTTTCTGGATAATTTTTTAATTGTTGCCACCTGTTGGATTTAATTCATAGAATGTGTTTCAATAAAACTGTAATACATTTTATACATTTTTCATGTACCTACGAGTATTCTAATTATTTAATCTATACATATACCAACCCGTTTGCAGTTGAGTGGAATTCAATTTTTAGTGATTATTACTTTTAATGTACATATGTATTTAAAAAACTACTATAGTTGTCATTTGAAAGCTTTTTATAACATTTAGAAATATACAATGTTTTGTCAAGGACGTTTCGTTTAAAAAGTCTTTTTGTGTTTTAACTAGCATTTTGCAGGTACAGTCAATAAATTAAAAATCGAGACACTACCTGCGTCCGAATACAAGAATTTAGTTGTTTAAATGGGGTTTAACCCTATCAATTAGAGACCCCAAATAATTTCAGGTAAACTATTTATTGTCCATACTTTGCAATCTGCTAGTTGTTTTTACTAAAGAATGATTTTATCGTTTACGTTTGCAATGCACTGCTTTTGGCGGTTACTTTTTTTAAAAGAAATTTAAATTTGGAAACGCATAATCAAATTGGTTAGTAGTTTAAGCTTGATTATTAAGATAAACAACTAAAAGACTAAAGTAGATTTAAGAAAAGCACAGCATTATTATTAACAGATATAATAATTAATAGATAATCCACAATTTTTTTAAAAGCAATTACTTCATTACATCAGCATATCATTGCTTAAATACCTACTAATGCTAAATCGTTGAAGACGAAACGGGTTATTGAATTGTTACGATCATTTTATTTGTTCTGATTGATTTTTTGTCATTCAATTTAGATCGAATAAATCAAATAGCAGAAAACAATTAGTTTCCCTATAAATTAGACAAATAGTTAAAATGTGAAGTAATCGTATTCAACAAAAAATCGTCTACCAATGTTTGATTTCTTAAATGTAGCAAATTATTATATTCAATACGGTAATTTTTTACAGACATTTTTAACTACAAGTGATCATGAATTGATATTTATTTCTAAAAGTGCAAGGACACGCTTTGTCTGCAACAATATAGCACCAGTAGGTATTTAGGAAATGATATTCGCTAATTAGCTTTTGTGTAAGAATTTCTTCAACACAAGATTCATGTATATCATTAATCTGTTTTTTTAGTTATTTAAGTTAATTGTCAAATTTAATTTATAAACCAACAAAATTCCAAGATTAAAATAAATCCAACTATTTAGAAAACGTAACAAAAAGTATACAAAGGTCATTAAAAGTAACAAAAGAATCGTGAAAATACCGGAAATGTATTTATTGTGATGATAATTATATATTGTATAAAAATTTCTTAACTCATGGTATTTGGGAATATTGATTTATATCAACTAAAATTTAGTCTACTAGTTATGCACGTTTTCACACTCAATTATAATGTATAATAAATTCCAGAATTTCTTAAAATCGCAATCAAAACAATTTGTCTTTAAAAAAAATAGCATTACAAATTTACAATTAAGTAAGAAATCTTTTTTGATTATTATTTTGTCACAAGGTAATCTTAAATTCTGACTGTGTTATAATACCTAAATGTTATTCAATAAACTGATACTCATATTCGTTAATGAAGCGTTTATTATACTAAAATATTGAATAACCATATGGAGCATAAAACTAATAACGATATAAACTTCTTTGTTTTGAATACATTCCTTTAACCGCCTGGGTATGGATGCTATCAAGTGATTTAACTATTCCACGCCAATTGTCTCCCAAGCAATTTCAATCGCTCCAACTAATTCATTGCGATTTTTAGGTATGAAGATGGGACCTTGTTATTCTTAAAGATATGCACCATGCACTTTGTTTGTTAGGGCAACACATTTAGGTTATTTTTTGTAACCAACGACGAACAATCGTGGATGCGTCTATAGGCACATTGCCCTTGTAACAAAAACAGTGTCAAAACCATTGTGTCAAATCAAGAAAAATTAAGTTTATGATATATAACAGAAAACTTATTTGTTGAAATACATAATTTCTGTCTGGATATACAATTTCGACAGACGGCTCTATAACATCCCGCAATATATTCAAATAACCGTGAGAATTTAGTCGACCATCGATGATCCAACAAATACCTAGACCTCTCGAGCTAATCCAACCCCACACATTAACAGAAAAGTAGCCACTACGTTTAGTTTCTCTGACATGATTGGCCTCATAACGATTTCCTCGAGATCGATACACTTTAACAGGGCCATCGTTAAAACTTTTAAAGGTTTTTTCATCGCTAAAAATGACATTATTCCAGAATTCCAATGACTGGTTGACATATTGTCTGGCGAACTCTAAGCGGTTTCTTCGATTTTGCTCACTAAGTTTCTCTTTAGAGACAGCTGTAAATTTTTTAATTCCACTGTCTTTCAATCTTGCACAAGCTGTTACTGCACATCCAGGAAATGCTGTTTGACGTATAGCATTTTTACAAGTGGAAAATGGATTTTCAATCACATATGCTCTTAATGCTTCACCTTGAGCTACAGTGGAAATTCTTTTTCTGCCACTACCTACCACTCTATCAATTGTATGTTCACGATGCCATTTAACACGCACACATCCTACAGTAGCACGCGAATCATTTAACATACGCGCTATTTCGCGAACACTAACACCATTAGCCAACTCTGCCACAATTCGAACCCTTACCTCAGTATTTACATGTGCAGGCATTTCAAATAACGATCGAAACATTAAAATATATTAGGGTTATCATCGGTATTTATGGAAACTTGGCTCCCCACTTCTACAATTATTTGCCAATATCTTATAATTAAACCTGTCAACTTTTTCCAATTCTTTCGTTATCCTTGCATACTTACTAAAATGAATGAGGTTATTTAAATCTTAGAATTTTTTTTCTTACACTAATGAGTTCACCAGACAATATGTCAACCAGCCATTAGAGCTTTGAAATCACGTTATTTTTAGCGATGAAAAAACATTTAAAAGTTTTAACAATGGTCCTGTTATAGCGTATTGATCCCGAGAAAATCGTTATGGGGCAAATCGTGTTAGGAAAACAAAACGTAATGGCTACTTTTCTGTGAATGTGTGGGGTTGATTTAGCTTGAGAGGTCCAGGAATTTGTTGGATCATCGATGGTGGACTAAATTCTGAGGGCTATTTGAATATATTGCGGGATGTTATGGAGCCGTCTATCGAAATTGTATATCATGACAGAAATTATGTATTTCAACAAATAAGTTTTCTGTTATATATCATAAACTTAATTTTTCTTGATTTGACACAATGGTTTTGACACTTTTTTTGTTACAAGGGCAATGTGCCTATAGACGCATCCACGATGGTTCGTCGTTGATTACAAAAAATAACCTAAATGTGTTGCCCTAACAAACAAAGTGCATATCTTTAAGAATAACAAGGTCCCATCTTCATACCTAAAAATCGCAATGAATTAGTTGGAGCGATTGAAATTGCTTGGGAGACAATTGGTGTGGAATAGTTAAATCACTTGATACCATCCATACCCAGGCGGTTAAAGGAATGTATTCAAAACAAAGAAGTTTATATCGTTATTAGTTTTATGCTCCATATGGTTATACAATATTTTAGTATAATAAACGCTTCATTAACGAATATGAGTATCAGTTTATTGCATAACATTTAGGTATTATAACACAGTCAGAATTTAAGATTACCTTGTGACAAAATAATAATCAAAAAAGATTTCTTACTTAATTGTAAATTTGTAATGCTATTTTTTTTAAAGACAAATTGTTTTGATTGCGATTTTAAGAAATTCTGGAATTTATTATACATTATAATTGAGTGTGAAAACGTGCATAACTAGTAGACTAAATTTTAGTTGATTTAAATCAATATTCCCAAATACCATGAGTTGAGACATTTTTATACAATATATAATTATCATCACAATAAATACATTTCCGGTATTTTCACGATTCTTTTGTTACTTTTAATGACCCTTGTATACTTTTTGTTACGTTTTCTAAATAGTTGGATTTATTTTAATCTTGGAATTTTGTTGGTTTATAAATCAAATTTGGCAATTAACTTAAATAACTAAAAAAGAAATTTAATGATATATATGATTCTTGTGTTTAAGAAATTCTTACACAAAACTAATTAGCGAATATCATTTCCTAAATACTTACTGGTGCTATATTGTTGCAGACAAAGCGTGTCCTTGCACTTTTATCTATATTTTATCTGTGGATTATCTATTAATTATTATATCTGTTAATAATAATGCTGTGCTTTTCTTAAATCTACTTTAGTCTTTTAGTTGTTTATCTTAATAATCAAGCTTAAACTACTAACCAATTTGATTATGCGTTTCCAAATTTAAATTTCTTTAAAAATGTAACCGCCAAAAGCAGTGCATTGCAAACGTAAACGATAAAATCATTCTTTAGTAAAAACAACTAGCAGATTGCAAAGTATGGACAATAAATAGTTTACCTGAAATTATTTGGGGTCTGTAATTGATAGGGTTAAACCCCATTTAAACAACTAAATTCTTGTATTCGGACGCAGGTAGTGTCTCGATTTATAATTTATTGACTGTACATACCTATTGTATCTTAACCTTCCAGTGGTCGCGCCCGGTGTCTGATTCCGGGTCGACAGTTAAGAGGGTGTATTATATGGGGCGATTCTGTGTCTACTCGTAAGACCTGTAAGCGAACAATCGTAAGCGTTTACGAGAACGTTAGAAATTCCCAATTCCGTGCGCAACTGTAGCTTACAGATTCTCGTAAATATTTATGATAAATAGTGCAAATTTACGAGTGCTGTAGGAGCACTCGTTAGCTTACAGGTATTATAGTTTGAGGTTATTACATTTTCTAAAGTGAAGTATTATTGCAATTAAAAATTTAAATAAATAGTGCTTAATGTCTTTAAAATGAATAATCCGCGTATACATTTATTTATTGGAATTTTATTAGAAGAAGATAGAGACAGGTAAGTTATTATTGTGTATCCGTTTACTTATTATTATACCATTTATAACTAATAACATATATGCACATTTTAGAATGTATATGAGAGTATGCCGGCGTACATTGAGGGACGAATTAAACCCGTTTGAAATGCCTCCAAGGCATTTCATTCAATTGTTTAGATTGAACCAAGAGTGTGTGGTTAATTTAATTCACAGTTTAGAACCCCATATTCCACAAACAACAAATATAAATGCAATTTCTCTACAAAAAAAGGTCGATTTTTATATATCAATAGTCTTATTAAATATATGTATTACTTTTGTTTATTGTAAGTTCTGGCTACATTACATTTTTAATGGGTTAAATTTCCTGTCACTACTGAAGAAATGTAAAGCAAGGGGAAAACTCGAATTTTAAATATTATTTTCATTCCATAAATTGGTTTTAGATTTTATACAAAATTTAGGTTCAGAGGGGTTGTGGGTGCAATTGATGGAACTCATATGGAAATTCAGGCTCCCCCACAAACTGACGAAGAAGATCCACCATTTGTATATTTAAACCGAAAAGGAAGGTATTCTATAAATGTAATGCTTGTAACAAGAATCATTTTTTGCAAATATTTTTTGACATCCAATCATAAATACTTTTGCAGATATCAGATGCAAACGCCAAAATCATTGGTTGTTCTGCAAGATTTCCAGGATCTGTGCATGATTCGGCCATTTGGCAGATGAGCCAGATAAAAAATTATTTAAGATCCCAATATGAAGAACATGGTGATAAGTCAACTCATTTAATAGGTATAAAAAATTGAGTTATTTAAATATCTTAAAAATGTTTTTAAAATAGGTGACAGTGGTTACCCATTAGAGCCTTGGTTATTTACTCCATTCAGTAACCCACAAACTAGACATGAAGAAGAATTTAACAGAATGCACATATCTTCAAGAAACGTGATAGAACGAACAAATGGAATATTGAAAGGAAGGTTTCGATGCTTTTCAAGATTAAGAGCATTAATATACCACCCTATAAAAGCAGCCAACATTATTTACGCCTGCTGTGTGCTTCATATTGCATTTAACGCAAACTTACAATTGGAGGAAGATGAAATAGAAAGACCACCTGAAAATGAGATGTATAATAATGGTAAAAATGTGATTCTAGTCGTACATTATTTTACATATTATAAATTATTGTTTTGTTTTTAGTAGAACAAGTAAGAACTGATTTACTTCAGTTAGGAAGAGAGGATAGGGCAAAATACATCAGAGATAATTTTTAATGTAAAAAAGTAAAGTAATAATTATAGAAAGAAATGAAAACAACAAATATTCTTTGTAAACTGAGCACTTAAATTTTATATTCATAAAGAACAATAACAAAATCTTAAATTAAATCCTATTATTAAAAATGAAAACCTTCATTCCAAAACTTAAATTTGGCTATCTCAAATTTAAGTTTTTCTTTTTCCAAAACAATTTTTTCTTTTTTAATTTCGACATATTGGTCACAAAAAGTTTTAATTGTTTTTAATAGTTCATTGTTTGTAACCGTAGAACTTTCACTGATTTTTATAAGGGTTTCTGCCAATGCAGATAAAGGCTTTTGCCTTTTTCGTTCACTACGTTTATTGATTTGAATCCCCGATAATTCGCCTTGATTTTCTTGTGACAGTGGTTGATCAATGATTTCACATTGTATTTGATCAGATGGGGCCTCTAAGTTATTATCTTGATGGGGTATTATTTCAGCTATGTTAGTCTGAAGGAGTGTTTGTTGATGTTCTATTTCATCATCCAACGGTTGGGTTTCAATTTGGATGGCAGTTGGTTCTTGTACTTCTAGTCCTTCATAGCTTGTAACTTTTGCTCCCATTACTGTAACCTTACCCCAAACTGACAATCCCCTTTCTTCCAAAGGAGTCATTTCGATGTTTAATTTTTGGTCCAGATCCAGTTTTTTTGGAATGTTCTTTTATCTTTCTTTTTCTTTTTGTAGCATATTTCCAGTCTACAAAACGCTAAAAATAAAAGATAAATATTATCATTTTATCATATTTGCAATAATGCCAAATTCTACAGAGACATTTACAATTATCGCTTACTTTTTTCCATTCCTCGACTGTCAATGCTGGCCCGTTTTCGATTGCATTTAATTTTAAAGTCAAATCTTGCCATTTGTTTATTAGATATCCTGCGTTGACTGTAGGGTCTATTGTGTTACTTTTAAAAATGTAGTCATTTTCCATGTATGATAAATACAACTCATATTGTTCTGGACTTGTATTTCGCATCCGCTTTCTTTTTTTGTTCGCTTGAATGATACTTGAAATAGAAAAATATGATGCATTTTAAATAACAATAAACAAATATCTAAACATGTAATACATTCTATTCAAATTTACGTACCTCATTTTTTAAATGTGCTAAAATTACGGCTAATCCTAAATAATAACTTTCACGTTTACATCTAACGTATAAATTAACAAATAACTACAGTAAATAACAAACGTGAAGTTAGCGGTAGTTCAAATTACGGTCTATTGGGCAAAATATCACATACTAGGTGGCGCTATTTTTCATACAAATATGGCGACGTTTTGGTGATATTCATTGCAAAGATTCATTGCTTCATGCATTGTAACAATTAAATGAATTAAGCTGTGGACAAATTCAGTAAAATTTAAAGCGAATTTTAGCGAGATATACTTACATTTCCACGATATCATTTATATGATCGAGTGCGTTGTATGCTTGAATATTCTTGAAGGCAGTAAATACGTTTTTTATTTTATTTTTAAAAGGTAGATTAGAAACATTCTTCAAATTTGTGTGTATGTACTTAAGTGTTCATCTTTTTACCTGTTTATAGAATAATAGACTCAGTAACAGTAATATATAATGCCCGGTTCGGTGTCTCTCGTGGCGTTAGTTAAATACATTGGCGCTGAGATACAAAACCGAAAAAGACCATATATTGAAGGGGAAGCAATCGTAAGTGCTAGCCATATCGTTTTATGTGGGTTTAGTACTAATAAAAGACAATGCATTATTGGCCTAGTACTTCAAACGTCGGTCTTAAAAAAGGCACCCCATAAGGTTAATATCATCTTGAATGATACTGGTGACATTCAGCATTGTGCTTGTAGCTGCAAAGCTGGGCAAGGCGGAAAATTTAAACACATTTTTGGCATTTTGTTACATTCTAATAGGTAGGTATCACAGCTTGCTTGCTTGTTTTTGAGCAGTTACAATTATAAAGGATGTTGGTATTTTTTTACAGGAATCAACTAGATGTACTGAGTTGTACTGATGTGGAGCAGCAATGGGGCAAAAGAAAACAGAAAACATATATAGACGAAACTATAAAAATGAAGGAGTTTTGCCATGTTCCCAAGAGAACTAACTTGTACCTCAATTTGAATAAAGAATTGTTTGATAATAATTTTGATCTTTTTGTTAAAAGTGAGTTATTAACATTCATGTATGTAGGTATGGAAAAAAACATTCAACCTTATTTTTTTAGATCAACCAGATTCAACACTGGCCAAGTCAAAAAATAAACAATTTAAAAAGCAGTCTTTGTCAGACATCTCAGCACTTACTTTTAAAAATGCTAATGATTGTCCAGCCATCTCTTCTACAGTTCAAATCAGTTATAAAAGAATCATAAAAAAAGCTACAGAAGGGAAAATTATACAGAACTTAGATTTTAATTCAGAATGTGAAACAGATTTATATAAAAAATGTATATTTAAAACGGAATCAAGTTGTATCGACATAATGATGCAACCAACCAAGTCAGGCAGAATCAGAACAATGGCATTTTGAGAGGCAGATTAGAATCACAGGAAGCAAATGCTACAACCTATATACGTATGTTAAAAATAAAAACCCAAATTGGGAAAAAAATGCAACAAATATATGAAAGTAAATTTGTTGGTAACAAGGCTACTGAGCATGGTTTAACCCAGGTAAGAAACATACCTACTAAAGTTTGCATCCAAATATATTACTTGTCTGTTACAGGAATCTTGTGCAAAGGAAGTGTATAAATTGCACAGAGGGGATATAATAAATTGTGGATTATTTATCCATCCAGCAGCCCCATATTTTGCATTTAGTGCTGATGGCATATCAATGGATTGTAAAACATTGATTGAAATTAAGTGTCCTTATTTAGGAGCAACAAAATGTTTAAAAGAAGTTTTGCCCACCTTAGAATATTTAAAATACAATGATCAACATCATATTTATGAACTAAAAACGCAGCATAAATATTATGGTCAAATTCAATTTGGCATGTGTATGTTTGATTTTAAAAAATGCGACTTTTTTATTTTTTGCAGTTACGATAAAAGTGCAGTTATTTTAGACATCGATTTTGATGTTCCATTTTGTGAAGAAATGTTTTCAAATCTACATTCTGTATATTTTAATTGTGTTTCCATATTTAAAGAAAAAAAAATTAGAAAAAGAATTGCTTCACCAAAGTTAATTTTCACATACTGTGTAAATGCAATATAAAATGTTTTTTTATTTATAATGGTTTTATTAGTAAAATAGTACGTTATTGAGAACTAGAATTTATTATCATTTAAAATTGGCTTTTGTAAATTCACACCACAAATAATTTTCAGAATCTCATCTAAGTAAGGTAAAACAGAGATTTGTACTTTTTCGCTAACTATTTTGAATACTTTTATTCTTTGAATAGCTCTTTCAACATGCACACGTGCACGTGCTATACTGGCAGTTTCTTGTGCCTGAAAATTAACACATCTGTAATTAATCAAACAATTGATTCCCAACTTACTTGTTGTTTTCTTAATTGATTTTGCTTTCTCAAAAATGGTGGTCGAATCACATTAATGCCATAAGACTCGCATTCTTTAGTGATTAGAAAGCCTTTATCTACCATAATTTCATCCATAAATGGTTGTAACTTTGATAAAATATCTTCCTCCAAAAATATCTGTTTATCAGATGTACGTCCTCCATACCCATTACTGACGTGACAAATTACACCACAAGGTGAAACTCCAATCAAATATTTAATTGTATGTGTCCTTTTATAGTAGGAGTACGTTCTACATCGACACTTTAAACATTTGTTTGACTGAATTTGAATTTCAGTGCAATCCAGAACTAATCTTGTCTTTGGGAATTTTACAAAGCACAATGGAGGGAATTTTTGTTTTCTTCTAAAGTGGGCCAATATATGCAGGATGACAAAGCTGCTGACATTAGTTGCACCATAATTGAAAACAGTTTTTTAATAGTTTGACAGTGTTTCCTAAACAATACACCAAGTTGTGTATATTGTAAGTTTAGTCTCATTTTTATTAAAACTAAACATACTGACAGTGGTACATTTTCCACAGAAATGTGCAAGTTTTTCTCCAAAATATTTTCAACTGATTTTACAATCAAATTGAAAGTGGTAATTTGAATTCCAGTAAATGAAAAAAAAGCAGTCTGATCTTTTAAAATTGCAAAAATAATTCCATCTCCACAGATACAAATGTTACATTGTACCTCTTTATCAACATTAGTTGGTAGGTTTGGTAGCAGAGAAGCAACATTGGCTAGCTGTTCCAAATTAAAATTATCTTTATTTACCATATTATCTAAAAAAATAAGTAGGTATATTTAGTATAATAATGTTAAAATCATTTCAACAGTCGTACCAAATAGATTTTCATCAGTGATCTGTAAGTCGTTCTCAATAGCCCCATCGTCAGAACAATTAGCATTGTCTAAACTGGCACTATCTTTACTTTCTGCCTGAAGTCTTAAACTCCGTGATATTATTTGTCTTTTAGCTTCAATTGAACCCTTGGGTAGATTTAAAGAAGGCAAAGCACCCTTCTTTAAAAATTTTCTCTGCCTTGTTGCTGAACCTAAAAGTGCATAATATTTTAGAAATACAATTGTTAATTACATTTTTACGACTTTACCCAAACAATGAGCATTTTCCGAAAAATGTTTCGAACATACAGACATATGCTTAGTAATTGGCTTGCCGATTTTTAAAATAGTTTGCCATCTTTTTTTTAAAAGAGAATCAGTTGGAAAACCATGCATTTTTATCATTTTTGTGCAGTAGCTACTGCATTGAGGTACGGAACAATAACGATTGGAAGTTCGCTCTTCTCTGCTCATTTCTATCGAAGATCGAAATGCAAATAAACGTTTGTACGCTGCACTAACGCGGCAATGCACGTTGAACAAAAAAGGCACGAAAGTACAAACCAAAAATGTCGAAAAACACTGCTGCTTACTACGCTTACTATGTGTCACAAATTTCAGTATCACCGTTTTAGTGTTTCCAAAGCTGCCGCCAGAGGCCAACTCTTTCGCTTCACATCGCCCAATACCAGATCGGCTTACAGATGTCTGTTCAGAATTGCACTTTTATACAGTCCTGTAAGAACGTGCGTTATGGATCGTATTGTTCTCGTAAATATGCAAATCTATAAGCTTACAGGTTTATACACAGAATCGACCCAATAATTTCCGTAAGGGGTGGAGCTCTCCCACTTTACTTACCTCTCCTACTTGCAAAAATGTATTTTCAGTTCTAATTTGAGTGTAGTGCGAGTTGCGTGTTTTATTTAAGACTTCTGCACGGTGTGTGACACCGGGGCGACCCCTCACGTAACGTTAATTTCCCGACTAGGCACCCCCCCACCATTGTGTTAGCGTGAAATTTAAATTTTCTAAAGTTTTTTAAAATAATTATTTTCATCTTTGAGGCAAATAATGTATTTAAAAGAATTAATAAATACAAGGTTTCTTATCTTAGGCAATAATTCACAAATAAAATACTACAACTATGGAAGTAATTGAATTTATTTAAAACATGTTTAAACATTAAATCTAAATCTTTCACTTAACGGTTTAAAGTGAATCTACTTATTGAAACAAAAACAAAAAATTGATCTAAATATGATAACCTTTTTCTAATGTGTCTTATCATATCTTATAATGTATCATAGTAAAAAAAAATATTTATGAATAAAATCTTTTGTGGTTTTACTTTACAATAAATGTGATCTTCTGCTGAATTATTAGAGATTACCAAAGAAGGTTCATTTTTTAGCATCTTTTTGGTTTCCTGTTTTTCCATGTCAGACAATTTAGTGGTAGTACTTGTTGACATTGGTCTCTTCTTTTTTACAGAAAAAAAACGTAACTGCGGATCAATGTACCTTTTATGTGAATTGTCTTTTGCATTAAAGCTTTGTGTTCCTTCATTTGTTTGTGATAACTTTGTAAGGTTTTCTACTATGTTTAAATGGTAATGAATATTGTCTAATGTATCATCATCAACACTCTGATAATCAAAACTTTGTAATTTACAAACTATCTCACTAATTTTTTTATTTACATTTTCTTCTGAATTCTGTTTTTGTGTGTGAAGTAAACTACAGAACATCTCTGAATCAGATTGGCTTTTATTATTTGGTTGTTTTACAGCCCCTTCTTTGTTGGTTTGAGTTTGCAACATCATATAATGAATATGTTTGAAAATTTTTGATTAAAATACTCTTCACAAGTACAAGTGTATATATGTCTACATATGGTACAGGTAAAACAAATGTCCCTACAACAGTTTAAAAATGTATTTTGTTTTATAACATATGTTGTACTTAAATTATTTGTCACTTGCCAAAGACCGTCACTAAAATTTAAGGAGTAGTTTTTCAATTTCTGTGCTTCACAATGTCTTTTAAATATATTTTTGGTACAATCTGTACTTTTCCCTTTAATTAATTTTATGATTCTTTCCCTACTTTTATCTCTTAAAAACTGTAAAACTAAATGTACGCCCTTATCAAGTCGCCTAATTGTTTTTCTATCAACATATATATATATATATATATATATATATATATGTACTTTAAAATCTTATGCATTGCTTCTACATGCATGTTTGTGTTAACTGGAGAATCTTTACGAAAGCAGTATGCCCATTTTTTTATAATTAGACACATAGTTATTACTAAAATACTTTCCAAATTCTTTTGTTTCATTATCATTTAATAATAATGTAATTGTATTATGCAAACAAGCTTCAAATTCTTGTTGTGTGGTATGCTGTTGTAAAGTTCTAATAATTTTTTTCACTTCAGTTTGTTTTTGTAACCCCCGTACCTTCTTTATATTACTTTGTCAAGCTCGATCGACATGCCAGGCACAGTACAAATGTAGGGTATCACCAGCACCCATTATTGTCACCCATGCATTAAAATAAGCTTCAGCTAAGTCACTCATAAATACTTTTGGGTGTATTTCACCTACAACATATTTAAAAAATTGAATTTAGTTGATTTATGCCTTACCAACTTCTTGTTTAATACATTGAAAAAAAATTTGATAAATGTAACTATCTTTTCTGTTAGTAAACATAAACACGACCGGAAAACCTTGTTTAAATTCATCCAGAACCATAAGAGTAGTTGTTTGGTTAATCTGAAGAGTACTTTTAAATCCACATCATCGTACTCGTTGAATAGATTTCTTCTCTCTAACACAACTCGTTGACGCCTAACTTGAGGTTCATTCAGACGAAGAAGAAGAAGACGATAAATATCTAAAGAAAACAACTTTTCTGCGTTAAACTGTAATTTCTACCCTTCAAAACATACCTGTACATTTTGCGTAACAGTATTATAAAATAACAATAAACTGATAACAGTAATCAACTAATAATAATAACCAAAAACAACAATAGCGAATAACAGATAGGTTTCTGAAAAATCGAAATTCTAACTTTAGTCAACTTTTAAGGTTAGAAATCAGCAAATAACAACTTAATCGCTGAATGTCAGTCAGTTAAAGTTATTTGGAGATTTATTGGTCAAATACCGCTATTTGACTTTGGTGAAACGCAAAACGACAATTTTCACTGACAAATAAGTTTAATCGACAAATAAACTGCTATTTAACGTTGGTGAAACCGGGCCTTAGTCTAATTTCTTCTATATATTTATTAGAGCAGCTGAAAATGTTGTCGATTATATCAATATCTATCATCTTCAAAAAATGCATCTTGCTCATTCTTGATATTTCGCGCTCTTTTTTTTCTGTGCATTAACATAGCCTGAAGTATGATTATCAGTTATCATTGGTGTGTCGACTATGTGCCGTCTAAAATTAGCATGTTAGTTGGTTGAAGCAATTTTGTTTTAACACTTTGGATGGCTGACGCAATAAAAAGATGTGATTAAAAATTAACTATGTACCAATAATTACATTAATCAAAAACAATTTGCTTATTTTACTTAAACATCTGTAAATACGTCATCTTTGTCATATTTGGGTTACTTTGTATTTTTACCGTACTTATAAAAGAATGTGCAGTTCTTAACAACTCAAGTTAACTACGTCTTATGTGATAATATTATTTTGTATTTATTTTTATTTTTGATGTTAACAAATTACTGTTAAAAAATTTGTTCTTGAGCTAAATTAAACATAACGTTTTTTTTTTGATTTTTTTTTAATTCACAGCGTCAGAAATTTAATCTAATGCAACAAATTAGAATTTTGATTTATTTGGCTCAAAATTTAAATTTTTTTAAATGCTTTATTAGAACTTTTATTTTGTGTGTATTGATTCTATAATTTCATCTTCTAGAATAATCAGATAGCTATATGTATTTACTTTTTTGTAACCAATAAAAATGTTTTTTTGTTAATATTTATCTAGGGATGCTAATACAAAAATTCATCATTTTAAGATAAGAATAATAAGTGATTTGATCAAATAATTTACTTTCTTTAGGGAAAACAGCCCACAGAGTAGTTTTAACATCTTTCGTGAATTGATCATCTACCTGAGGGATTTGATCAAACCTCCGTTTTTATCATCTCATGCGGAATATACATTTTACAAATATGCTGGTAACAGCATGGTGGTTTCTTTTTATTCTTGAAATTCTTATTCAATACTGGAACTACATGTACTTCCCCTTTTTTTCGTGCTAGATGCTGTTCCAATCATGCATTTGGCAACTTTTGCTCTAAATCCCAAAGAATCCAAGATATATTTTTGGTCTAGTCCAGTATGGATGCTATTTTCTCTATTATTATTAGTACCAGACTGAAAAAATGGCTTCAAATATTACTTTATTTTTCAAAACGCAATAAAACCCATTTTATGAATTAGAAATGTTTCATTATTTATCATAACGTAGGTACATACAAATGTAAAGTTTTGTTTCGTACAGTTTTGAAAATCAGGTAGGTAGGTTGCGCCTTCTATTGTCCATGCACTGAATAAGCCGATTTCTGGCGTTTGTCATAACCCTTTCCAGCATGGCAGCGGATATGTTGGCAATTTCGGCACGGATGTTGGCCTTCAGGTCTTCTAAGGTCCTTGGACAATTGACATTAACACGGGATTTCAAAAACCCTACCAACAAAAAAAAATATCAAGTAGCCTAATCGGGGGAATAGGCTCCGATAGTTGCAGCCACGCTTGGAAAGTTCTTGAACAATCCCCAAATGGTAATGCAGATCATCATGAAGAATTCGCCTTACTGAAAGATCGAAGAGTCTAAGGGAAGACGCATGTTTGCGCTGAGAACGTCGTGAGAATCGCAATATTGAGGGCCTCACTGCTTCAATTTTCTTAGGCGTTTTAGCAGGCCGACGGATTCCAGTTCTTTGTCTTGTCACACTCCTAGTTTTTCTGAACGTACTGACCCATGTAAAATCGATTTCCGGTCTGAGACAGGGCCTAGCGGGGCTACATTGAACCAATCACAGAACATCCATTCGAAAAGTACGCCTCGACGGTAAACACACGCTGTTCACTGCTTCATCGCATGATGGCGACTGACCGGGCGCGGAAAAAAACTTCAGCACGTCTGTCAAATGAGACCGCTCTCTTTTCACTACAATCCTTACAACCTCAATGGCGCGCATTTCAAAGTTTGTTTTCGTTTTGCGGTCAAACCTTTGTACAGAATCAAATTGATGTGAGCTACAATATGTGCTTACTAAACACAAACTCTTAATGTCAAACCACTACAGTTTGAATCTCGGTGTTAACAATGAGCACTATATCCTTCCTAACACCCTGAGCTATTCTTTTTTATTGATTTTATCAGTAAATTGTAAACCATCTATGTATGTTTTCTTATTGTTCCCAAACTGAAAAAACCGTCTTCATATAAGGTGGTCAACAAAGTTATGGAGGTAAACCAATTATCAAAAAATAATGAATGATTCTTATTTTTTGGAATGCTTGATGATAATTGCATCACAATGTTGCCAGAAGCTTCAATATCCGGTTTTCCTTCAATTGCTAAAATTATCCCTGTCTAAAATTCTTGCGTTTGTTAACTTTTATGTTATGTTTTATGTTTTGCCCAATATGCCAGTGGATCGCTTTTTTTGTCTATAGATGGCATTGCTATGTATTGCCTAACCATTAGTGTAGCAGTAGTTATCGGTGTTGAGTACGATATGTTTTCTAATAACTTATTGTCAAAATAGTTCCAAATGTCATTACCACGAGTTTTAGATTGTGATCGTTCTGAGTATATCTTTGACTTATTGGTAATAGGTGTTTGATGAGTATCAATCAGTTGGTTTAATTCTCCTATGATCCATTTTTGAGTATTTGCTGCATTCTCATCAGCTCCAAAAAGGTTTTTTTATATCTTGGATCTAAAAATATGACAGTTTTTTTGTGACTGTATCTAACAACTTTGTTTTTAGTAACTTACACACATTTGTTTCTGTACTAATTTCTTTTAGGGTATGTTGAAATCCACGAATTAAAGGTACAATTAGGGAAATGGTTGGGTACTAATCTCCGGAGAAAATGGTAGTTAAATCATTTGCTGCTTTTAAAACGCGAACACAATCGGCAATAATTGTCCATTCTTCTGCATCAATAAAGTTCGGACACTTCTGCAAACTTGTACAGCTACACTCAACTCAAAATGTTTTTTATTGGTTTTTCTAGGAAAAAATCAACTCTATATAATGGTTATTAAATCATTTTAAAAATTGTCTAACAATTATAAATTTGTTAGACATATCTTTACTCTAGCTATACATGAGCTACACAATATCTATAATGCATAATTTATAATAAAAATCAAGCACCATCAACAAGCCGTAACCAGCTTAAAACATCAAATCGCTTATTGACGACAACCGTATCTAATGATTTGCGTCGTGTATTGTCGTATTTAAAGGGTTAATTAGAAAAAAAATTATAAAAATTATATTTGAAATTCTATCTAAACTAAATTCAACAAATAACATTCTAGTAACAGTAGTTGTTTGAACTACAAACATAAATTATTTAAATTTAATCTAAACCTCTAAATTTTACAAATATAAATTATAAAATTTCTAAGTTAAAACTTAATAATATAATTGTGATGTAACCCTATACACATTCCTTACAATGCTTCTAATGTATTTTAGCACATTCTTTCCAATGTCACAACATGTATTGTGTAGTAACAAATTCTTTACAATGCCATAACACATAAGCAAATATTTTATAATGTAGGCTAGCAATGAAATAGTTGAATGTGGAGCTAAGCATATTTATGTGTATAAATACTTGTAAATAAGGTTAATAAAGTAGCAGTCATTTTACAACCGTATTTTGATTGTCTCGACTACTACAGTTTAAAGTATCAGTGGACCAAGCCATAATTACCTGCATGAGGCTGTGCAGGACTGATACCTCTTAAATCGTATCTACTGTATTACTGACTATCCAAGCCACAATTTACCTACATGAGGCTGTGTAGGGGTCAGTAATAATTACACATATACTTGTTACTTTAACTCTTCATATCGTACACTAGATCTCTCGCTGACATTGGTCCTTCGAGCCATTGAGTTCTTTGCACACAACTAACGGTCTTCAATACACGATGGCGTCCCGTAACGAGTTATTCACAACTCAAGAAGATTTAGCAGGGTCCATCCAGAGGCTTATCGTCAACATGAAAAAAGATTCACCAAACAGAAAAACGGACAAGTACATTGTGAGTAAAAGAACAACGATACAGCAACTATGGGAAGAGTTTGAAGTAACCCACAACATCTTGATGAAACAAGTGGACAACGAGCATCCGTATTACAAGAACAATTTCTACTTACAAACGAAAAAACTAAAAGACGAAGGGGTAGCTTTACTACTGAAGTACGAAGAAGGGTTATCTATTCAAGGTGACACAACAACCACATTACAAACACGGACAAACGGCTCACATCCGGAGCACGGATCTCAATTAAAAAGATTGAAGATCAAACTAGATTTACTACAGAAAGACATGGTTGAAGTACACGAACAACTAAAGACAACAGTCAACAACCTATTGTGAAATTACGGCACAGGACATTACAAATGCATGGAGCGAAGTAAGGCGTCTATACGAAGACGTACTAGTTGATGAAGGATACGACGGTGAAGAATATCAGAAAGTAAAAACTGACGTACAACTGTTACTAATACAATTACAAGAGTTAAAAGGAGACAGAAATACACAAAAAACTCAAGAGAGTGATCATGTTGTACTACCCAGAATAAAGATACCAATTTTTGAAGGTACATATGACACATGGTCCACCTTCCACGACATATTTAAGAGAGTTATGCACGACAACTCCCAAATAAGTAACGCAGAGAAAATGCAATACTTAAAAACACATTTACAAGGAGAAGCTAGCAGACTAATACAACACTTTGAGTTAAATGAAGCAAACTAGAAGTCCGCGTGGGAAATAATAACAAGCAGGTATGATAACAAAAGAATATTACTTGCAAAATACTTAGACAGCATTATAAACTTACCTAAGTTGACAAACGAGAGTGTCAACGGGTTAAAGAAAATACATGATACAACAGTGGAGTGTTTAAGAGCTATAACGAACATGGGGATTAATACTGACAATTGGGAAAGCATTGTAGCCCATTTACTTACAAGAAAACTAGACAGAGAAACGCATCAACTTTATGAACAATCGCTAACGGCACCGCGGGAAATACAAACGTTAGACAGTTTATTAAAGTTTATAGGAACAAGATTTCAGTGTTTAGAAACACGAGAAGAATTAACAAAAACCGAAGGTAACAAAAATTATAGAACAAACTGTAACGTGCATTTATTTTTCGTTTGAATACGTCTGATTTTCGTTAACATTTTTGTATTCACTGTTTATGTGAATCCTTTTGCGCAATACATTTTGACGCGCGCACATGCGTATGAGCCTTCTTCTTAAGTAGGAAGTGATCCTCCATCTTACGTTTAGAAATGAGGTGAAGTAGTAGACATTTTTTTGCGTGCTGCAAAAAGTGGAATTACCACTTATTTAATTTGTGTTTGTGAATTTTTGCCCCAATGGTGAAAATTATTTAAGCTGGCGTTCGTTGTAGCCCGCATTTGTTCGTAGCACCGCATTCGTTAGTAGCAATTGCATTTTGTTGTATTTACGAAAATTAGAATAAAAACCCGTAAATTAGAAGGGGTAAGTCATTTTGTTTTGATTCGAATTGTATAATTCATCGCAATTTACGTTCTAGTTTTTTTTCTTTGTTCCGGATTTTTGGTTTCGTTCTTATACGATGTTTTTGGGTATGAAAGTCTTATGAATACGTTTTCGATCTTTATACGTCTGCGATTATGGAAACTACGATCTATGATTATCAATTTTATTGATTTCAAAGGCAAGATATCAATCAAATCTTCGTGAAAGATACGATTTATGGAAATTGCATCATATTGCATCATTCAATGAGTCATGATGACCACACCTTAAATAAGAAGCTGCGCGATAAGTGGTAAGATTAAACCTTCAATGACACGTATGTAGATATCTGTAATTATTAGTTTTAAGTTAAGTTTTTGGTTTCAATATTTAACCATTTTATTATAAAAAATATTGTGGCGTCCAACTTATAAAATTTTTGTATTTATCCAATTCAAAATTAGTAATCTTAAGTAACGTAAGAATTCCCACGACTCTAATTAATTAAATATAAAAATGCTCATTGCTCTTATGTAGTTTGTGTTTAATGTGTTTTAAATAAATATTTTTGTGAGCTGGCTGGTGCATTCATTTATTTGTATGTTACATATTTGGCACCGATTATTTGTGTGATGTTACATATTTTGGCGACCCATCGTGTAGGCTAGAGAAAATTCTAACGTTACTGAAATTTTGATTTGATTTGTTTGTATTTTGTGTTTTATGTATTATGATTTGTTTATATTTTGTGTATTATAACTATGTTAATGTGTTATGTAAGGTTTATCACTTGTTCGATGAAGGTAAAATACGATTTAACTTAAGTTACGAAACGATTCGAATTAATACGTTTGATATGATTGATCTTGACTTTGTTTCTGATTTTGTTTTCTACATTGTTGTACGATTGGGTTTGTGATTTTGAATTGTTTTCTGTGTACGAATTCAACATTTTGTTTTGAATTTTTGAAAATGGAACCAAATCATTTGAAGAGTAATGAAATTGTTTTCGAACTTTTGTGTCGTGGTTTACAACCACAGGATAATCAAATGTTACGTAGAGCTCAATTGCGTGGACAATTACGTAAGGAACGTAATGGACCTTCTGTTTCGCTTATTCAACCTTATGATGATTACGAAAAGAATGTTTCTCAAATAGAAGAATCTTTAACTGATCTTTGGGACTTGCTGAATTCTGAAAATGTTACTTCTTTGGTTTGTACTCGTGTTAATACTCGTCTTTTGCATTTAGAAAATAGAATTAATCTATTAAAGCCTTCTGGTAAAGAACAAATTTCGAAGAAAAATGATTTTAATACGCAGTTGTTAACTTTGCAAGGTCTTCTTATTGAACATTCTGAATCACAAATAGAAATTGATTTAAGTAAACTTAATATGTCCGCTATGCCTTCGAATACTTCTTATGTACAACAATCTACAGTTAGGTCAGTACCAGTTTATAAATGGGGTATAAAATTTTCTGGAAATAAAGGAAAAGAGAGTGTTATGTCATTTTTAGAAAAAATTGAAGATTATTGTGAATCTCGGCATGTTTCTGAACAAGAATTATTCATTTCTGCTAACGATTTATTTTCTGATAATGGTTTGTTATGGTACCGTAGTATTAAACATAAAGTTAACAATTGGTCTGATTTAGTCAAGTGTTTGAAAAGAGATTTCCTTCCGTCTAATTATGAGTACGATTTATTAAATGAAATACGAAATAGAACACAAGGTCCGCATGAAGATGTCAGTTGAAGCTTTGTATCGTCGTTTAGAAACTCAGCCTTCCGAATCCGAAATTATTGATCAAATTTTAAGAAATTTGAACCCTTATTTTTCCGAACGTGTTAGTTTACATGATGTCGACACTTTGGATCGTTTGAAAGAATTATGTCGTAAAGTTCAAGATGTCAAGTCACGTATTGATAAATACCATCCGCCTCCACAGAAACGTTCAGTTTTGTTAGAACCAGATTTAGCTTATGTTGGTTTACGTGATTCGTTTGATATTGTGTCATCTGTGAATAATTCTGATTTGAATATTAAGAAATGCTTTAACTGTGGTTATCCAGGTCATATGCATAGACAATGCCAAAAACCGGCATCAATATTTTGTTTTGGATGTGGTAAGAAGGATTATTATCGAACTACTTGTCCTACTTGCAACCCAAAAAACGAGTTGAGTGGTATCGTTCCAACTCAAAGTCGATCCGTTTACGTAAATACAAAATCCGGGGCGATACCAAAAAGTTCAACCAATCAAAGTTTTTCTCCAAAAAGCAAACACAACCAGCCAAAAGAAAAAAAGACTTTCCGTCAGTAAATAAAATTCGTACGTCTACTGAAGAATGGAATGTTTGGTTAAATAAAGTTAAGTTGTTTATGTCATCCCGTTCTGTTTCGATTGTTGATATAGACTCATTTAGCCCTGATGAGTGGTATTTGAATATGATTGATAAAGTTAAGAATTTCCCTGATGAGTACCCTTATTTTAAAGTTGAAGGTGATCATTTGTACAAATTCATACCGTCTGTATATCCTTTAGAGTCTAATATACCTGATTGGAAATTAGTAGTTCCTAGTGTGAATAGAGAACAAATTTTGCAACGTTGTCATGATGATTCGACAGCAGCACATTTTGGTGTGAACAAAACTTTGTTACGAATTTCTGAATTTTATTATTGGCCTAAAATGCGTCATACTATTAGCAAATACGTTAGGAAATGTAAAATTTGTGCTAGTCAAAAGAGTACAAATGTTAGTCGTCCAGGTCTGATGGGTAAGGAAAAAATAATTAGTTTCCCTTTCCAACTAGTTAGCATGGATCTTCTAGGACCATTGCCTAGATCTAAAAAAGGCAATCAGTATCTTTTTGTTGTTACAGATTGGTTCACTAAGTATGTTTTAGTTCAACCTTTACGTACGGCTACTACGAAGCCTATGATTAAGTTTTTGAAAGAACAAGTCTTTTCGATATTTGGTGTTCCGCAAATTGTTATGTTCGATAATGGTTCGCAATTCGTTTCGAAAGAATTTCGTACATTTTTGGATTCCCAAAAAGTTCAAAAAGTTTGGATGAATGCGAGATATCATCCACAAGTAAACCCTACGGAAAGAGTAAATCGTGTACTCGTTACTGCTATTTCGTCTTATATAAAAGATTCTCATCGTGAATGGGATAAGCACATATTTGACATTGCTCAAGCTATTCGTCTGGCATGTCATGATGCTACTGGAGTCTCTCCCGCATTTTTAGTTTTCGGACGTCATGTTCCTCCCACTGGTGATTTTTACGCTCCTATGAACCCCAATGAACCGTTAGAAATCGCTAAAAAGTTGTTTTGGTCCCGTGAATTGGCCCAATTACCTGAATTATATGATGATGTGAAAGTTCGTCTTCATAAAGCATATGAAAATAATGCTAAACATTATAATTTACGTAAACGTCCGATAAACTTTTCTGTTGGTGATATTGTATGGAAGCGTAATTTTGTGTTGTCCGACGCTTCTCGTGGTTTTTCTAAAAAACTCGCCCCTAAGTACATTCCATGTAGAGTTATTAAGATTCTCTCTCAGTTGGTTTACCAATTGGAAGATATGAACGGTAACAACCTTGGAAACTTCCATGTTAAGGATTTAAAGGAAAATTATTGTGATTTTTCTGAACAATAAATATTTTGTATAGTTATTAGTCCACTGTAAATAAGTTCTTTTTATATTAAGTAAGTTGATTTAACGATTGTTTGTGTTTGTCTATTTGTATTTTTAGGTAGTTGTTTAGTTGTGGGTGTATAACATTATGAGTGGATCCCGTGAAGCTCAGAAGTTCCCTCTCCTTAAATTGCCTATTATCAAATGTGTCAAACTATAGTGATCTTAAGTTAATGTTATTTTTATTTGTACTGTTCTGCTCTAGTGTTAGAAGAAAACGTGTATTGAAGGTTATTTGTTTATCTGAATTATTTTGTTATTCGTTACGCTCCGAAAGTTCCTTTACGATAAATATTTTTGAAAGTTGGTATTCGATCATCTGTTATGTTTTTCTTTTGTTATGGTATCTTTAGGACTCACTTAGTATGTTTTTACTTTGAAAGGAGGCCTCCGTAAATTGATGTTTGAGAATGTTTGTTGTATGTATGATTCGAGTGTTTTTGTTCCGATTGTTTCGTATGATTCCGATACTTGTGAAGTAGTCTTATTGATACATCCATTTTTGATTTCAAGTTCTTATCCGACAACTAATCGTTTTTTTTGTTGTTTTTTTTTTGACTAGCGAGTGTAACGTGCATTTATTTTTCGTTTGAATACGTCTGATTTTCGTTAACATTTTTGTATTCACTGTTTATGTGAATCCTTTTGCGCAATACATTTTGACGCGCGCACATGCGTATGAGCCTTCTTCTTAAGTAGGAAGTGATCCTCCATCTTACGTTTAGAAATGAGGTGAAGTAGTAGACATTTTTTTGCGTGCCACTTATTTAATTTGTGTTTGTGAATTTTTGCCCCAATGGTGAAAATTATTTAAGCTGGCGTTCGTTGTAGCCCGCATTTGTTCGTAGCACCGCATTCGTTAGTAGCAATTGCATTTTGTTGTATTTACGAAAATTAGAACAAAAACCCGTAAATTAGAAGGGGTAAGTCATTTTGTTTTGATTCGAATTGTATAATTCATCGCAATTTACGTTTTAGTTTTTTTCTTTGTTCCGGATTTTTGGTTTCGTTCTTATACGATGTTTTTGGGTATGAAAGTCTTATGAATACGTTTTCGATCTTTATACGTCTGCGATTATGGAAACTACGATCTATGATTATCAATTTTATTGATTTCAAAGGCAAGATATCAATCAAATCTTCGTGAAAGATACGATTTATGGAAATTGCATCATATTGCATCATTCAATGAGTCATGATGACCACACCTTAAATAAGAAGCTGCGCGATAAGTGGTAAGATTAAACCTTCAATGACACGTATGTAGATATCTGTAATTATTAGTTTTAAGTTAAGTTTTTGGTTTCAATATTTAACCATTTTATTATAAAAAATATTGTGGCGTCCAACTTATAAAATTTTTGTATTTATCCAATTCAAAATTAGTAATCTTAAGTAACGTAAGAATTCCCACGACTCTAATTAATTAAATATAAAAATGCTCATTGCTCTTATGTAGTTTGTGTTTAATGTGTTTTAAATAAATATTTTTGTGAGCTGGCTGGTGCATTCATTTATTTGTATGTTACATATTTGGCACCGATTATTTGTGTGATGTTACAAAACTACAAATTTCAAGATCGTTACAAGATAAAAACATTCCATGCAAATAAAGCTAATTGCATCTATTGCAAAGGTCCACACCAGATATACTACTGCACAAAATTTGCCAATTTAAATCCACAAGAACGAGTAAAAATAATAAATAATAAAAGGATATGCAATAACTGCCTGGCACATGACTTAAAAGAACAATGTTTTAGACAAAAGAGATGTGCAACATGTGACAAGAAACATCACACTTTATTGCATTCTGATACATGCAAATCAACTACTTACTACAAAGCAACGGCTACTACAACAACTCCGAAAAAATTACAAGAAAATATAGCAACACTAATATCAACACCAAAAGAACATGGTAAAGCAGTATTAGCAACCGCTATGCTACGAATAAAAACTTGGTCAGGACAATTTGAACATCTCCGGGCTCTAATAGATTCTGGATCACAAGCATCATTTATTACAAGAGATGCAGCAGACGTCATAGCAGTACCACAAGAATCAATACATATAGAAGTGTCGGGAATTGGAAAACAAGAATCAAACATAGTTCGACGACGAATACAAGTAAGAATTTATCCACGTTTCTCAAGTCAATATTCAGCACATTGCGAGTTATTAATACTTCCATAATTAACAAAGGTGCTTCCAGAAGAAAAAATTAAAGACTACGACGGGTATACATTTCAGAATTTGGTATTGGCGGATCCTGTCTTTAAAATACCTGGCCCAATAGATATCATACTAGGAGTAGATGTACTTAAGGATATAATTTTAGAAGGAGTTCAACGATTGGACAAAGGGCTTTTGGCACAACAAACAGAATTGGGATGGATATTGTCAGGAAAAATTAACGCATTATCAACAAGAGTAAAAGTTATAAGCATGATAGCATGTGCAGAAGATCAACAACTTACAAAATTTTGGGAACTAGAGGAAGTGGAGGTAACCAGAAACAAAAGTGATGCAAATAAAGACTGTGAAACTCATTATAAGAATACTTATTTGAGGAACACCGATGGTACCTATACTGTTAAAATACCTTTTAACGATGATGTTAACAAGCTCGGAGAATCAAAAAAGAAGGCAATAGCAAGGTTTTTACAATTAGAAAAGAAGTTTAACGGAAACGATGGATTATATACGGAATACAAGAATTTCATGCAGGAATACTTATCCCTGGGTCATATGAAACCAGTGATGGAAAATAAAACTAACCAAACGCAAAAAACATATTACATTCCACATCAAGCCGTAATAAAAGAGCGAAACGACAAAGTTAAGAGTCGTGTTTGATGCATCAGCTAAAACTACATCAGGTATCAGTTTGAACCAATTAATGCATTCTGGACCAAGATTGCAACAAGATTTAAAAAGCATTTTACTGAGATGGAGAAAACACAAAATAGCATTTTCTGCAGATATAGAGAAAATGTACCGACAAATAAAAATTACTGACGACGATCAGAATTTTCACAGAACTTCAAATGACATAAAAAACTATAAAATTCAAGTTTAGAATTCTATCTAAACCAAATTTAACTAATAGTATTCTAATAACAATAACAACCACCAATTTAAATTTAATATGGTATTATGGTGTACTGTGAGAAAAAAAACAGAAAAATGTAGATTTGAAAAATTGTTCTTGCCAAAACTTAATGAACCTCACACTCACACTAATTTAATGGTTAAGACACAAATCACATATTAAATTTTTCTGCTTCACTCTTGTTTGTGTTAACATTTTATATGAAACGATCGCTGATAGGATTACTGGAAAATGTTTTCTTGATGATTAAGTAGCCTGGCACAGTATAAGCATTTGTTTGATATTTTTGAAGAGTGTTCTAATAAGCACATTTTAATCTTACTGCGATATTTATTTAATCTATATCCTCATTAAGAGGTCTACTTTTATTTAATTGTTCAAAAAAATTCAGAACACATACTCCACAGCTACCATTGTCTTCTGGATATATATGTTCATTAATTCATAAATTTTAAGTGTCTACTTCTCTAAAACATTTTCTTAAATGTCCTTATTTTCCTGTATCAGATTTATAAACTATGTTTTTGGTAACAGTTTCTTGTATACTACAGATCTAAAAAAGTAAATGTCTGTTTTGTAAAGTCTACTAATGTTTTTGTTATCGTTAAGGAAATACGGTAAACGTTAAAATCACGTGATTCAATACGGTATAACGAAATATCGTATACCTTTCATAGTGTCTATTTGGATATCGTAATTCGTAAGTCGATACGGTAAACGTAAGTAGCTGTGTAAATATGGTGGCCTATACCACAGAGTATCCCTACTCTGTGCCTATACTAACCTAAAAAAATTGACGTGTTTGTTATTTACTTATTTGAAGATTCAGAAATTTAATACTAGATAAAATGGAAGAATTATTGAATGTGGCAGTTTTTGGAGAGTTAAATGTGAAAGATATTGAAAATGCAATCATTCATGAGATTGTTGGAGAAGAACGTGCCATTCCTATACGACGAGACATCGGCGGCCGTTTAAACGTAGAAGCTCTATCTACAGAGGAGTGTAAATTGTTATTTCGATTTGAGCGCCAACATCTTCATCGATTAGCACACAATTTAAGGATCCCGGCTGAAATAGTTACGAATAATTATTATAGGGCTACTGGTATTATATTGCTTTAGTTATTTAATTAAATATTTTACTTATGATTATGTAACAGGTGTTGAAGGATTATGCATGTATTTGCGAAGATTAGCATATCCCAACAGACTGTCTGATTTAGAACGTTTGTTTGGGGTGTCGGGTCCATACATTTCGGTGATTGTGTCACAAGTGATGAGGACAATTGCCACCAACAAAGGACACCTCTTAACAAACTTAGGAAATCTTCAGTGGTTAAATGAAAATAAATTGAGACAATATTCACATGTAAAGAATTTATATTTGCATTAATTTATATTAAACTCCAATTATTACAGGTAATCACTGAGAAAGGAGGTTTATTAGAGAATTGTTGGGGTTTTATTGATGGAACCGCCAGGCCAATATGTCGTCCGTCAATAAACCAAGAACTTTACTATTCATAAACGTGTACATTGTGTTAAATATCAATCTCTTTTATATCCAGATGGGATTATTGTTAACCTTTCTGGAGCTTATCCAGGAAGACGACATGATGCAGGTATTCTCAGGGATGCCAATTATTAAAGTGTGATGATTAAAAAATAATTTTTAGGCATTTTCAGAGAAAGTGGTTTATACGAACAATTACAACAATACGCTATATTCAACAATAATCGTTATGTTATTTATGGAGACCCAGCATATCCATTGTCTGATCTGATAATTAAACCATATTCTACTGTAAATATTACCGAGCATCAACAACATTTTAATCGTTCGATGAGTGCTGTTAGGCAAGCAGTAGAGTGGGGATTCGGCAAACTTGTAAACGATTTTGCCTTTTTGGATTTTAAAAAGAACCAAAAATTGTTATTACAGGATATTTCGAACATGTATAAAACAGCAACGATATTGTCTAATTGTCATACATGCCTGTATGGCAGTCAGAGTGCAACATACTTTAATATAGAACCTCCGACTTTGGAAGCATATTTGGGTGTATAATATGTACATAATCTATTTTAAGCATTAAAAACATAGTTTTATATATTTTTTTGTAATAACAAAGTTATAATTTTTTGTAATTCACTTTCATTGTGGTTTCGATGTCTCCTTTCTTCCAACTCCATTTGTAGTCGTGCCTCTCTTTCTTTTTTTTCTAATTCAAACTTGGCCTCTTCTAATGCATGTTGTTTTTCTTGTAATTCAATTTTACGTTCTTCACAAGATATTTTCCTGTTTTCCATTTGTATTTCTTTTTCCTTTAATGTGCGGTCATACAGCTGCTTTTCACGTAAGTATTGCAGTCCGCCACTTTTCATTGCAGTTTGTTTATTACGTCGATTACGACCAATACCTGTAGCTGCAGTATAAAAATTAAAATGTGCTGTTTACAAAATTTTTTTATTATACCTGATTTTGGTTGATCGAATTCAAAGGGAATTTCAGATGTGTCCCCATATTCATACACTACATCGATGCTTGCACACGCTACATCAGTGCTTGCTTCTGCATGCTCTTCTTGTAATACTGCGTTCCTAATTTCGGCACCGATAAACTGTATTTGTTTGTTTATTTTAGTTGGGGTTTTATTCTTTCCACGGAACTCCCTCGATAAGTCAGTAACTTGTTGCAACAGCACTTCTTTTTCATTATATTCTTCTTCTGTGCCTGACCTATTTTGTTTTAATTCATATTAAACATGTTAAACATTGAATTGTGAAATACTTACTTCCTTAAATTATCACGATCTTCTTTTGCCCACAACATTAAAATGTATTGTAAATGTTCTTTAATTGCTCTTAACGTGAACTTTTTTGATGTTCCTTTTATAACCGCTGCTAATATATCTTTCCATCTAATTGAATCTTCGTAAGGGTTAATAGATAACACCTCACGCAACAAGCACAAGTCATCAAACATTGCAAAACGCAATCTTTCTTTTTTTTACACTAATTAAAAGAACTACCTCTACAAGAAATAACTACACAATAACAATACGATTAACTTATGCAAGATAATGAAACTAACTAATTAACAAAACAACTATTTCTACAAGAAAAAAGGGATAACTAGGTATAACAAGAAATCTACGACATGAAACACAAAACTACGAACGAAGGAAATTACATGAAAATAACCGCGAAATAAAACAGCTGCTTTAATGAAATTTCTCTTACCAACTGTGTCAATACTACCAATACTACATTTGTAAATTCCCTAAATAACGGTAACGAAAACCTATACGGTATTTGCTCTGGTTTATCGTATTACGGTAAACGCTAAAGTACTACGATAAGTACTACTCATGCGCAGAAGTGAGTCACGTGATTTTAGCGTTTACCGTATTTGCTTTTACGATATCCAAAAACTCCTTATTATCTTCATTTACAGGAAATACGATATATAAGGATGTTGAAACAAAATAATGGTAATTGGTCATCATTAATATTATCAGAAAACAATATACTCGACAATTCTACAGAAGAAATGTGATAGCTTGAATCTGTGTTCTAAATTTGTAAATAAATATCTATCACAAAATTTGATAATCGTTGGTTTGGATTTAATCTAAGAAAATCATCGATATATATTTCTTTCACCGGACAACTTACATTTTCATAATATGAGTGCTTATTCACAAAGGACACTCTAAACCTCAGTACAGTATACAATAATTTAGTTAAGAAAATAAAAAAATTAACATAAAAAACAAACAAAAACTAATATGTACGAACTATCTAACTTATTTACTAACTTATATTCTAATCTTAACTTACTTAACTACCTTACTTAATTAACTAACTTAAATATAACTAAAACTAAGGGCTGTCCCGCTTATAACATCTGTAATAAAATGTGGTTAATTTATAACTGCTTAATTCAGTATTATCTACCGTTACCAAACAAAAATTATTTCCATATCAGTAGCCTTTCACCTTGTTCATACCAAAAATTGAAATCATATACGTTCGTCAAGGTGTACGATATATCACCGAAAAATTCTGTTGTTTTTAATTAAATGTTTTATTCATATCTAAATTTTTCTGAATTAGTGGTAAGTACTTGAACTTTATAAGATGGGAAAACAAAAAGACATTTTAAATGCAATAAAAATTAGAATCTAACTCTGTTATAGACGGGCTTACATTCTCATCGCGAAATAGCTAGAAAAGAAGGAGTTTTGCGTCATATAGTCAATAGAATAGCTTCAATGGTCGTACTTCTTGCGGTGCTTCTCGAAAAACAACAAAGCGGGAAGACTGAATTATTATAAAGAAGGCATTAGAAAACAGGCAACTGTCTGACAAAAAATTTCAGACGCTGCTAGAAGGTAACGATATAAAGATATCGGAGCGAACATTGAAGTCACCAAAAATAACACTAAAAATGAAAAAAGCCAGATTACAATGGGCTAAACTGCATCGACACTTTACTGCAGCGGACTGGGAAAAGGTGTGTATCTACGCAATTTTTATTTATGCATCCTAAAATTTTCTTCATAGTTATTGAGTATAAAACAACAAAAATATTTGTTTTAAAGGTCGTGTTTAGTAAGGACTCACGGGTAGAAGAAGTGACTGAAGTTGCCAATGTTGTTAAAAGAAAACCTTCTGAGAGATTTCATGAAATTGCAGTACTAAAAACAGTAAAACATCCACCAGCAGTCATGGTGTGGTGCTGTATATCAGGCCAGGGTGTCGGACCACTGTATTTTGTAACCATTTACCATATATGGATTCCATTCCTTGGGTACAGAAGACGATGCCTATAAAGTTATGCAAGGTAATTCTCCTGACCTTAATCCAATACAAAATATTTGGAATTTTCTGAAAAAGAATGTATACAATCTCCAGAACCAACAGTGGACGTTAAAAAAAAAGATTAAAGATAACTGGGAGAATAATGCTGCCATTAAAGCATGCATAAAAAGTATGCCTAAAAGAATCGATGCAATGATAAAGGCCAAAGGTGGGCTAACAAAATATTAGAATAAATACTATCATATTTTGTAAATAAACCTTATTTTTGTTTGACAGTTTGTTTGTGTTTTTCTTACTATAAAAATAAACAGAAAAAACCGAAGTTGTAATTCACCAGCCCTGTACTGTATAACACTAATAGCTGTGTGCAATGCAAACTAGAATTTTCTATAGGTGGATATTGGAACATATGGCTGTATTAACAATGGTGGCGTATTTAGCTCAACGATTTTTGGACAAAAATTGAATCAGAAAACACTTCCATTATCAAAATGTAATACTTTGCCTGGGAATAGTGAAGAAATGGGAAAATCTCAACCGGCACGTGAACGTTATTGTCCTACTAATTATGTTGATAATGGTGAATACCTAGGAAAGTGGCGACAAGAAGTTCAAAATTCAACAAAACATGCGACTGGCAGGAATAATGCAACAGAAGCTGCCACTCCAATGAGAAACAATTTAGGAAAGTATTTTTTAACACCAGCAGGTTTTGAACAAGGCCAAATTGGATATGTCGAAAGGACGCGATTCTAGTGCCTTCTTCATAATTCTTGTCATATTTTACACAGAAGTATTTGTAATTTCATTTACAATAGCCAGTTTATGAGTTGACTTACTGTTACAATTTTTTTCCATAAAAAGAACTAGTGATACGTTTACGTCTTTCTTCATACCATAATTTAGTACATGCTTGTCCAACAGTATTTTGTTGTATTGTAATTTTTTTTTCGAGTGTCAGAGTAATTATTTTAACCCATTAGCGCCTAGTGGTGCCGTATGGAACCACCCGGTAGCGCTCTCTATTTAACGTGGTAGGTACATGTGGAGGTGGTTTTCGCGGTATCTTTTGCAGGTTATGTTTAATACAGACTTTGGTAAACCTCACGCTGTATTATTTGGGTGTTTTAGTTAATTTGTTGTGTTGTGATATTTGTTTTAAGTTTCTCTGGGCGGTCGTCTCTGTAAATAATGGACTTTCGTTTAGTGTAAGTATATTTTGAAGCATTTACCTTTAGAGAAACTTAATTTTCCTAATTGTATCTGTTGGTTACAACCTAAGGCAAGTTATTTTCATCACTGGTATTACAGTACAAGCGGTATTTTTTTATTACGGCCCTATAAAACACGCTGTTCCCATATGGAACCGCTAGGCGGTTTGCATGTTAGAATGATTTTCTATATAAAAAATTATATTTTAGAGGAATTACACTGAAAGAAGCCTTAGATATAGCGTACGAGTCTGATAGCGATGTACAAATCGGAGAGATATATATAGAACCACCCGATTCTCATGCCCTTACTGATGAGGACTCTGGTGACGATGAGGAGGGTGGTTTAGTGGACAACCTTACTAGTCGTCAGCTTTCTGCCGAAGCAGAAATTCGTTTCACAAATAACAGAAGAGTTGGAGGAGTAGCAGAGGAGCTTGTGAAAGATTTCTCAGACGCCCAAGCTGTTGATACCTCGGTTGATACACCTACAACTTCAAAAATTGCTGCTAAAAAATCACTTACTCTAGACAGTAAGCCGTCAATGTATTCGTTTTGTGAAATGGGTGACTTAGAATCACCTAAATATCCGTTTCCACAGGGGGACTACACCAACTATAGCCAGCTAACGAACGTTGAGTTATTTGAGTTATTCTTTACGCATGAATTATTAGAAGAAATAGTCCAACAAACTAGAAATTATGCTCTTTTTAAAAACTGTGCTGATCCCAAAATTTCAGTAGAAGAAGTAAAAGTGTTTTTAGCAATTTTGATACTTAGTGGCTATAATCGGTTGCCCTGGAAAAGAAGTTACTGGGAAACGGAAAAGGACATGCGAAATGAGATGGTTTTTGAGGCTATGCGAAGAGACCGGTTCCTGCAAATATGTCGTTTTATTCATTTTGCTGACAACAATAAAATTGACAAAGAAGACAAGATGTACAAGTTAAGATTTTTGACAGATTCATTGAAAGCTAAGTTTTTGGCTCATTTTGTTCCTGAGCAAAGTTTATCTTATGATGAATCGATGATCCGATACTATGGGCGCCACGGATGCAAGCAGTTCATCCGTGGAAAGCCCATAAGATTTGGATACAAAGTGTGGTCTCTCAACACACCTAGTGGCTATATGGTTAACTTTGAAATATATCAAGGAAAAAATCCACGGGCCAACAATACATATGAACAACTGGTTGGAAAAGCCGCTGCGCCTCTTCTGCAAATGATGGAGGATTTGGACGCTAATAAGAGAGTTCACCGTTACAACCTGTTCTTTGATAATCTTTTTACGGGTGTCAATCTCCTGTGCACGCTGAAAGCTAACGGATATGGAGCAACAGGAACAGTTAGAGAGAACAGAGTTCCGCGTGACTGTCCAATAATGGCCGAAAGATCATTATGAAAAAGTTACGCGGTACATATTCTACAGTGCTAGAAAAGAATACTGGCATTCAGTTTATACGATGGATGGACAATAGCGTAGCTACTATAGCTAGTACATCCTTTGGAGTTTCACCACTTAAAAACGTTGATAGATATTCCCGAAAAGATAAAAAAACTATTCCCATTTCGAGACCTGATGCATTTTTACAGTACAACTAAAATATGGGCGGAACGGACCAGATGGATGAAAATGTATCTAAGTAAGCCGTCTATATACGTTTGCGTATTGCTTGTAAAAAGTATTTATTTTAGTTACCGTGTTGGAATACGATCAAAAAGTGGTACTGGCCGATTTTACCTATTTGGTTGATGTTTCCATACATAACGCATGGCAACTCCGTAAAAAAAGTGGTCAACCTATAAGTCAACTTGAATTTAAAAGGAGTATCGCACAGGTAATCCAACTTTTGTTTGCATAATATAATATTATATTTGTCTGTGTCAACCCTGATGGTTACTATTTTGTCTTTTTATGTTACAGACTTACTTGAGAAGATATAAAAATCTTCCAAAAGGCAACGGCAGGACTGCTAAACATGCTGGAGACAATACGCGAGTGGCTGATGACATTCGGCTTGATAACATGGCTCATTATGTTATTCCAGTACCAGATGGGAAAAGAAAACGATGTGCTGGAAACAACTGTAGCAGCAGGGGACGAACAATGTGCGACAAATGTCAAGTTGGACTTTGTGTCGAATGCTTTAAGGGATTTCACACTAAATAGAATATTTGAATAATGTTTTTAATAGTAAATGTAGACATATGTTGGTTTCTCTTTTCATTTTTTTTAATAAATCGTTTTCTCCTGTAATGCGCCTAGCGCGCCCAAATGGGAACACCTTATTACTAAGTGAACTTTGACCTAATCTTAAAAAAAAAAGTATTTTCTCACTATATTACATCTAAACAACTAAGTTATGAAAGAAAATACAAAAAACTCAAAAAAAAATTACTCAGGCGTTAATGGGTTAATATAATTGGTATAATGACCAAAGACATTTTTTCCGGTAATTTATTTAATGTTTTAAAACTTTTCATTTTTTAAACGTTTAAAAATGTTGCTTTATAAAATGTGGTTTTTCTTTTTTTACCCAATAAACACGGTTTTAACGGCCGTCAGCCGGCACCGTAGCGGCAATGACGGCTGACTGCAGTCATCTTTTTTGCAAATATTAGAACAGCGATCAGCGATATCAGTGACGTCAGCAAAGACCTGTGACCTCGTTACCACCAGGACATTCAAATCACTTTCGGACATTATTGGTGATATGAAATAACTTAGTACGAATAATACAAATAACGGAAAATCTCGTATTAAAATCGGCGTAAATTCTTACATAAATGCTTATCGCGCGAGTGATATCGTTATGAACTTGAACAATTGAAAGAAATGTAACAGAAACGGATCCTTTAAATATCCGGTTCGAAAAGGACCAAATGGAGTAGGTTGAATGAATTTCATCGTGTAGTCAGGATGGTGTATACTTTTGAATGCAATAATATTGGAAGTCCTCAGGTTTTTTGCATCTATTGTAACCTCTCTAGTATTCTCTATATGGACTTGTGCTTCAACATCCATTCCGACCAACAATAGGAGGGGCGATATCAATAGCATCTAAATCTAGATTTCCAGGAGGAGGGGGATAATCGTCATCATCATGTTTATCATTTTCGGCCCTTGGAAATTGGACCAACGAGTTGTGAAGATATACAGAGTATTCTTCGTAAATTGAATTTCTCTCATGTCTGTATAGGTTCCTAATTGTTTTGATTTATCTTTTATATAATCAGAAATGATTTCATCATATAAGTGCTGATTTACACCAGATGAATTTGTCTTTGACCCAAGACCTTTAAATTTTTCCAGTGATGAGTTTCCCATCACTTGGATTTGTAATTGAACACACAGATACGCTAAAAAAGGAGTTTCACGACTGCATCCGGCTTCAACCATACCTATGTATTTATCTTTGTCATATATATCTAAGAGGTCATTTAAATGGTTGACCTCTAATTCAATGACTGTAGAGTTTTCGACTAATCCACCCCAAGGGAAGTCAGTGAGTGAACTAATCGTATCTCCTATTATTTTAATCGTAGTTAAGTTTACGTAAGCAGCCTGGTCAACCATTGGGATAAGAGTAACATCTTTTGTATTTGAAACGATAGAATTGAAGTTTTTAATCAATATTGATGGTGTGATCTTTGAACTTTCTAACAGATAATGAATTCCATTCCACATCTCCTTAATCATCTCTTCGTCTATTCGGGATAAGAAAAATTTAGGAGGTTTTTTGACATCATTAAACCGTTCAACTTTGCGATCAATGTAAGAATCCAAGCAGTTACCAGCTTTACATATAGAAATTAGAATTGATAATAACTAGAATTCAAATTCTCTAGAGCCATTGTTTAAAGTCAACCATCGAGAGAAGAACAATATGATGTCATCAACTTCTGACTGATTGGGGTCATTTGGTTTCTTTTTGAGTGTGATCTCAATATTGGGATTGTTCAAGAGATTTAAATAGGCTGGATTCCGAAAGTCGTTCGCATTAGGAGTGAGACTATCGAGAAGCCGAGGAATTCCTCGTTTAAGATAATTATAAACCCCGTCAACATTCCTTTTCTCTTCCCCTCCAATAGCTGAACAAAACATATCAAGGACCACAAAAGCGTTCTTTTCATAATCCTTGCTCTCTGGAAATCGCCCCTCCGAAAATAAAACACATAAAATAATGTCACGCCCAGCTAGAGTAGCTGCCTCCTCGATAACGTCAATTTTAATACCTAAGTATTTGTGATGCCAACCGAAAAATTGGTCAACTTGAACCCCCCACTTCATGTATTGTTTCCACCCTAAAGGTGTTTCAAATTTGTTTGGATCACTCCTTAGAGCTTTCCGAGCAGCAATTTTTTGTTTGAGTCTGAGTAATGAGGACATTTCAAAAAGAAGAAGAAAAATTACTATGGGTTTCGATGTGACACATGCAATAGCTTGGAGTCAGTAGGATATGTTGTAAACGATTTTAAGATTTCTATTTCCGTTCCTATAATGTTTACACAATTTGCGAGATTTTGAACAAAGGTAACTATTTTTAAAATTTTACCGTTATTTAGTATAACACAATTATCACCAGAAATTTTCAAAAACAAATTTCTTATAAAATACTCCAGGATACTGAAACTGAATTTCATATTCAATATTATTAATAGTCCCTACAGGTCCAACTGCTGATCGAGAGTTTGATGTAACATGTTCACCATTACTTTCTTTCAAGCGTTTTACAATTTGCTCTAAAGGTAGATTAGGTTTTCGAAGCATTCTTTTCATCATTCCAAGGTAATTTTCAAATGGAAAACAACTAACTCGATCAAGAGAACCAAATTTTTTTGCATCCTGTGCAAGATGATGTATAGCATGTACATTATATACACAAAAGTCCCTGCCATATATGCGAACGGAGTGCTGTATAAAAAGTTTCAGCAATTCTGCAGCATACTCATTATAACTACTATTCAATGATGGATTCAACAGAATTGTAACACCAAATTTCAACTGTCAACTTTTGCTGTTGATTACATGCATTGTGTATGTTTAGGGGTTATGAGGAAATTGTTATTTACATGGAGAGATAATCGGGTATATCGATTAACAAGAGAAACAATGTCCAACCTTAATATGAAAATTCTTTCTCTACATAAACATTGGCCTTCAGAGTTTAATAGAAAACCAAGATCACTGTTAGAATTAGAACGCTGGAAAGCAACAGAATATAGACGGTTCCTATTATACCTTGGTCCTTTGTTACTTAGAGACGTTCTTCCCAAACATGTGTACTGCAACTTTATGTTATTAAAATTTGGTGTTACAACTCTGTTGAATCCATCATTGAATAGTAGTTATAATGAGTATGCTGCAGAATTGCTGAAACTTTTTATACAGCACTCCGTTCGCATATATAGCAGGGACTTTTGTGTATATAATGTACATGCTATACATCATCTTGCACAGGATGCAAAAAAATTTGGTTCTCTTGATCGAGTTAGTTGTTTTCCATTTGAAAATTACCTTGGAATGATGAAAAGAATGCTTCGAAAACCTAATCTACCTTTAGAGCAAATTGTAAAACGCTTGAAAGAAAGTAATGGTGAACATGTTACATCAAACTCTCGATCAGCAGTTGGACCTGTAGGGACTATTAATAATATTGAAGATGAAATTCAGTTTCAGTATCCTGGAGTATTTTATAAGAAATTTGTTTTTGAAAATTTCATGTTATCGAGAAAATCTGGTGATAATTGTGTTATACTAAATAACGGTAAAATTTTAAAAATAGTTACCTTTGTTCAAAATCTCGCAAATTGTGTAAACATTATAGGAACGGAAATAGAAATCTTAAAATCGTTTACAACATATCCTACTGACTCCAAGCTATTGCATGTGTCACATCGAAACCCATAGTAATTTTTCTTCTTCTTCTTGAAATGTCCTCATTACTCAGACTCAAACCAAAAATTGCTGCTCGGAAAGCTCTAAGGAGTGATCCAAACAAATTTGAAACACCTTTAAGGTGGAAACAAAACATGAAGTGGGGGGTTCAAGTTGACCAATTTTTCAGTTGGCATCACAAATACTTAGGTATTAAAATTGACGTTATCGAGGAGGCAGCTACTCTAGCTGGGCGTGACATTATTTTATGTGTTTTATTTTCGGAGGGGCGATTTCCAGAGAGCAAGGATTATGAAAAGAACGCTTTTATGGTCCCTGATATGTTTTGTTCAGCTATTGGAGGGGAAGAGAAAAGGAATGTTGACGGGGTTTATAGTTATCTTAAAAGAGGAATTCCTCGGCTTCTCAATAGTCTCACTCCTAATGCGAACGACTTTCGGAATCCAGCCTATTTAAATCTCTTGAACAATCCCAATATTGAGATCACACTCAAAAAGAAACCAAATGACCTCAATCAGTCAGAAGTTGATGACATCATATTGTTCTTCTCTCGATGGTTGACTTTAAACAATGGCCCTAGAGAATTTGAATTCTGGTTATTATCAATTCTAATTTCTATATGTAAAGCTGGTAACTGCTTGGATTCTTACATTGGTCGCAAAGTTGAACAGTTTAATGATGTCAAAAAACCTCCTAAAATTTTCTTATCCCGAATAGACGGAGAAATGATTAAGGTGATGTGGAATGGAATTCATTATCTGTTAGAAAGTTCAAAGATCACACCATCAATATTGATTAAAAACTTCAATTCTATCGTTTCAAATACAAAAGATGTTACTCTTATCCCAATGGTTGACCAGGCTGCTTACGTAAACTTAACTACGATTAAAATAATAGGAGATACGATTAGTTCACTCACTGACTTCCCTTAGGGTGGATTAGTCGAAAAGTCTACAGTCGTTGAATTAGAGGTCAACAATTTAAATGACCTCTTAGATATATATGACAAAGATAAATACATAGGTATGGTTGAAGCCGGATGCAGTCGTGAAACTCCTTGTTTAGCGTATCTGTGTGTTCAATTACAAATCCAAGTGATGGGAAACTCATCACTGGAAAAATTTAAAAGTATTGGGACAAAGACAAATTCATCTGGTGTAAATCGGCACTTATATGATGAAATCATTTCTGATTATATAAAAGATAAATCAAAACAATTAGGAACCTACACATGAGAGATATTCAATTTACGAAGAATACTCGGATATCTTCACAACTCGTTGGTCCAATTTCCTGATGATGATGACGATAATGACGATAATCCCCCTCCTCCTGGAAATCTAGATTTAGATGCTATTAATATCGCCCCTCCTATTGTTGGTCGGAATCCATCTCATTCCTCAAAACGGGATCGAGCTTCTGACTCAGATGAAGATATGAGCGGCTCCAAAAGAATGGATGTTGAAGCACAAGTCCATATAGAGAATACTAGAGAGGTTACAATAGATGCAAAAAACCTGAGGACTTCCAATATTATTGCATTCAAAAGTATACACCATCCTGACTACACGATGAAATTCATTCAACCTACTCCATTTGGTCCTTTTCGAACCGGATATTTAAAGGATCCGTTTCTGTTACATTCCTTTCAATTGTTCAAGTTCATAACGATATCACTCGCGCGATAAGCATTTATATAATATAATTTACGCCGATTTTAATACGGGATTTTCCGTTATTTGTATTATTCGTACTAAGTTATTTCATATCACGAATAATGTCCGAAAGTGATTTGAATGTCCGGTGGTAACGAGGTCACAGGTCTTTGCTGACGTCACTGATATCGCTGATCGCTGTTCTAATATTTCCAAAAAAGATGCGAAATTTCATCTATTTATGCTCGACGAATTGCTAATTTGCGAATCCAACTTTCGTGAAGTTCAGCGCCAAATATTAATTAAAAACACCGCTCTGGCTAAGAAAGCTCAGGTTCCTACCGATCAAATACAAAAAAGCTTTAGAGATTTAGTTTACTCGATTCGGGCCATATTTGCTAAACTTCAAAGTGCTGACACTGATAGCGGAGCATCACAACAATCATGCAGTTCTTCTTCTGACCCACTTCAAGGTTTCCTTCCGAAAATTGTAATTCCGCATTTCGATGGAAAAATTGCGACATGGACAAATTTTATCGGTCTTTTTGATTCATTAGTACATAACAATAAAAGCTTAACGTCTCTCGCTAAATTTCATTATTTGAAAACGTCTCTTGCTGGGGAAGCAGAATCCGTTATTGCTAGCTTTCCATTAACCGAGGCAAATTATGAAATTGCTTATCAAGCATTAAAAGATCGTTACCAAAACTATAGGCTTTTAGCGGGAATGTACTTAGCATAGCATTCTGAATTTTAAGCCTCTTGTTTCACCTACTCAAGAAAGTCTTAGATCATATCTTCAAGTACACCAAAGTGCAGCCAGTGCTTTAGCAGCACTTCCCATTCAAAATCACTTTGAATTTATTCTCTTTTATTTAGCTATGCGTAATTTGGATCCATCTACCTCTCGTGAATTTGAATCTCGGCGACAAAATGATGATTTTCCTACTTATAAGGAACTTATTGAGTTCATCAATCGACAAGTACGTAGTCTCGAACTATCTGCAGCTGAATCCAAATCACGTTCTTTGACCAAGGTCAAACCAAAAATCCTTATAGCTGCTGCTTCGAGAAAAGGAGGTTGCTTTAACTTCCAAACCCCATTTAGCCGCTTCGTCCTTTAAACCTAATAAAGCAAATTCTGCTTACAATCGTTCCTTTTCATCATCTAAGCGATGCCCTGTATGTAAATCTGACCACAGTATTACCTGGTGTCCAGAATTCCAACGAATGTCCATAGATGAAAGAGGCAAAGCCATGCGTAACCACACGCGTTGTTTTAATTGTCTCGGAGCTCATTTAATAACAGAATGTAAATTGGAACGATCGTGTGTGCATTGTGGCACCCGTAAACATAATTCATTACTGCATTTGGATAAGGAAGATAATTCTAATCCTGTACTTTCGAAAGCGGCGACTTCCTCAAGTAATCTTACAGCTGCTCAAACAATGTCGTTGCCTTCCACCTACTCATTCTAATCATACGGTTCTCCTAGGTACAATTCAAGCTTTGCTTCGAGATAGTTGCGGTGAGTTTCGCCCTGTTAGAGCAGTTCTAGATCCTGGTTCGCAAGTCTCTGCGATCACTAACGCAATGGTTAAAGGTTTAGGTTTAACTCCCAGCCCTTCTCAGTTACAGATTTCGGGAATTGGACAAATGGGCTCCCGCACTCTTGGTACTGTTGACTGTGTAATAAAATCTCGTTATTCTTCCGAAATTATCACAGCTACTCCTTAAGTACTTTCTTCAATATCTCAAAACCTCCCTTCGGCTCGTATTTCTGAACAAGTCTATTCTAGTCTAAGACATCGTCAACTAGCAGATAAATATTTTCATGCACCTGGCAAGATAGAAATGCTTATCGGAGCTGATCTATTTTCTACAGTCATTCGAGAGGGTTTCTCTATTATTAAAGGTAATCCTTCAATTTTTCCTACTATATTTGGCGACGTTATTGTAGGTCCTGTAAGTCTGAGTTCGTTAACTTCTTCGGCTGTCTCTCTTCTAACTCTTCAGCCCAATCCTACAGACTTTCTCGTCAAGCTCTGGGAAGTGCCTGTGGTAAAGATCCGTAACCCTGATGACGAATGGTGCGAACGCCTGTTTTGCGATACTCATGCTCGAACCTCCGAAGGTCGATATGTCGTAGCTCTACCTCTAAAACCCAACGCTGTCAAGGTAGCTGCGAATTCAAAGTCATCGTACACAGCCTTTTTAAATTTAGAAAAGCGTTTGATTCGAGATCCTTCCCGCTATGCCGCTTATTAACAATTTATGTCTGAGTATCGAGACTTGGGCCACATGTCCGTTGCTACTTCTTCTTCGTCATACGTGCTACCCCATCACTGTGTTTCGAAATGTAGTGAAAAGGGGACGAAGACTCGTGTGGTTTTTAATGGTTCGTCTTCTCTTCATGGTAAGTCTTTAAACGAGCAACTTTTAAGTGGTCCTAAGCTACAAAAGGATATTCATACAATTCTGATAACTTTTAGGTTAAATCCGATCGCGTTGTGTTGTGACATTCGCATGATGTATAGACAAATTTTACTACGTCGTAAAGATCGTTGTTTACAACACATTTATTGGCGCGAATCCATTCATAATCCTGTCGTCGAGTATGAACTAAATACGGTAACGTACGGCTTAACTGCCTCCGCTTACCTGGCTCAGCGATGTCTTCAACAATTAGTTGAGGACGAAGGATCTCATTACCCGACTGCGTCCGTCGCTATCCTTAAGAATACATATGTTGATGACGTGATAACCAGTGTTGGCACCGTTGAGGACGCACTAATTCTCCGCACCGAACTTGCTCGTCTTTTGGGAAAAGGAGGTTTTGAATTGCGCAAATGGTCCAGTAATAATCCTAAAGTTTTAGAAGGTCTTCTTGAAGATCATTTAGAAACTCCTCTAATGTTTTCGACCGAGGATAAGTCTCTTAGGATCCTTGGTCTGTGCTGGAATCATCGTTTAGACACTTTTTTTTCAGTTCAGCCCTTTAGTGGCGACTGCACCAAAAGAGCAGTTCTTTGTAATATTTCTAGAATATTTGATCCTCTAGAGTTCCTTTCCCCTCTAGTTTTTACAATGAAGCTCATTCTACAGCGTATATGGACCGAAGAGCTTGATTGGGATGATGTTCTTTGCCCGGCTCTTGCCTCCCAATGGACGAACTTGGTCGACTGTTTGCCTTACCTCTCTCAAATACACATACCAAGATGCATCTCCCCTTCTTTTCATAAAATCTTACACGTTGTTGGATTCTGCGATGCTTCTCAGAAGGGATATGCAGCTGCTATTTACGCTTGCTCTAGTTCCGCTGAGTCTCGACAAATGCAATCGTGCCACCTCATAATCGCTAAGTCAAAGCTAGCCCCATTGAAAGTTTTGTCAATTCCAAAACTCGAACTATGTGGAGCGCTCCTGCTGGCGCGCCTTTTCCATTCGATTAAATCTCTTTTTGCCAGTAGCATTATTAGAGAAACTCGCCTTTACACTGACGCTCAAGTAGTTCTTGCGTGGCTCTCTCTTCCTCCGCATCGTCTTCATACCTTTGTCGCTAACCGTATTGTCACTATTCTCGATCTCACTGAACGACAACAATGGCATCACGTTGATACTGCCGAAAATCCTGCTGATTTAGCCTGTCGTGGTGCTACTCCTGAAGTTATGAGCAGCGCTTCTTTCTGGATTTCCGGTCCTACTTTTCTAAGTAAGCCTTTGTCGCAGTGACCGTCTCTTGATATTCCTACCGTTTTGGATTGTTCGTTGCCTGATCTTAAAGTTGGCGCAACCCTTCTTGCTCGCCTTGTGACTTCTCATCCTTTTCTCCCCGTCATTGAACAATTTTCTTCTTTTCAAAAAATGCACCGGGCGTTTGCATGGATACTTCGTTTCTTTCAAAACACGCAAGCTCGCAACACAGCCTTTTCTTCTGATAAGCTTCTGCCTCTCTCTCCTGCTGAACTACAAAAGGCTACGCATGCTTGCGTACGCATCACTCAAGCCGCTTATTATAGGGAAGCGATTGTGCTGCTTCGGCAAGGTAAACGCCTCCCTTCCTCTTTAGCACAGTTGTCTCCGTTTATGGATGAGGAGGGTCTCCTTAGGGTGGGCGGAAGGCTGGGCCAGTCCGCGTTGCCGTCTTCTTCTCGTCATCCGCTACTATTACCTCAGCAAGCTCATCTCTCCGCTCTTTTGTGTTCATACTATCATGTCGTCTCTCTTCATTCTGGTCCTCAGACCGTTCTAGCTTCATAAGTTTTTGGTTCTGGTGATACCGGAACACATAAATTAAATATTAAGTTATAAGTATCTTCATTACACGAATTTAAAAATAAAGCACGCTTACGATTTTCCTCCGCGATTCCATTAGCAATAAAATACTGTTCTAATCGAGCTTTGTAGATAAGCCAATCACAAGATTTTGGATCGAACTCTCTCAAATGCCCAAAATACCCTTCTCGGTACACAACACCTTTCACTGGATTCGACAATCGTCTTTTTGTGTAATAATTTTGAAAACATGTGCAACTTGATAAACTACGTACACACTTTCACTCATTAAAACACAAAAAAGAAAGTCCTCGTCGCCAACTGTAGTGTTTTGATATCACAATGTAATAAAACGACCTTTTTAGTAAATCGACTTTATTCGACTGTGTTGATTTCCTTATTCTTTTACACAAAATCCCCTCTCTTACGTACCTACATCACAATTACAAACTAAATTCTGGATTCTCCACAAAATATTCGTTAATTTTTAAGTGAATTGCAAATACCTCCTATCTTAAGTGGGTCTGAGACGGACATCAATACCTCCTATCTTCCTCATTTTAACCGTTGTTGCTTGTGCGAGTGTGGTTGAGGGAAAATATTTTTAAGGTAAATACAATAATAACTTCCTTAATTAATATATTATTATGAATTCTAACTTTGCTAAGAACAAATACATATTTTGGTGTCCTATTTTAAGTTATTTTAATTATATTTTCACTAATACAGACCAAGAAATTATTATTATATAGGAGATATTGAAGATTTCATAATTTTCTTATTTCATTTTTATAATCTTTAGATAGACGTTATTTTCTGTTACAAAGTTAAAATGAGTAAAGTTTTCAGATGAATTCGCGAACTAAAAAAAAAATTGAAATTAGCTATGAAACCTGTGTTGAAGTCGGATCTTAATATGGAAAATTGTGATAATCCGTCAGAGTAAGAAATTCTAAATATGGCTGTTATATTTGCAAACCAAAATTCTAACAACTACAATGAAATAGTAATTGAAAATGTTGCTGAACCATCTCAGGATCTAATGGATGCCTACGAAGAGTTAAGACCCGTAATTTTAGAAGTAAATTCAGATCCAAACTCATCCGCTGACAAGAAGAACGAGTTCTATGTGATGGAAATTGTTGCAAATCTAGAAAAGTAGGAAGAGGAACGAAATACTACCGAAGTCAACGACGCACATTTTGATACAGACCAACTTGAAAATGATGATGGTAATTCAAAAATCAGCATTGATCCCGATTTTGGTGAGAACCGTGAAGAATATGGAGATGTGACCGAGGGACGCGTAAGAAAGGCAAAATCAAATCCAGCTAAATGGCGGAAGAAAGAAAATCAACAGTACGAATGAGAGAAGATGCATTAGGATACACTCGTAATTAAGACAATAAGAATAAAGCTAGATCTGAAAAAGAATTAGACATGCAATTGACAAAAGAAGGGGGATGTATTTTATTGGCTATGGACTTACAGGCCGTCAAAGTAGCCCCCAACCTGAATGCATCAGCAGTCTATTTTAAAACCAAATTAAGTTGTCATAATTTTACAATTTTTAATATCTCTACGCATGACTTTACCTGCTATTGGTTTACCGAACACGCTGCCGATCTAGGAGCTTCCACATTCGTTTCCTGTATAATTGATTATCTTGAAAGAAAATGGCTTCAACCACCTGACAACAGCGAAATCATAATTTACAGCGATGGCTGCACCTTCCAGAATAGAAATTCTATTCTGGTTAATGCACTCTTAATTTTTTCAATCAAACATAATGTAAAAATCACACAGAAATTCTTGAAAAAAGGTCACACGCAAATGGAGGTGAACTCGGTGCACAGTTGTATCGAACGTAAGCTCAAAAATCGGAAAATCCATCTACCATCGGATTACTTACGCGCTAGTGAAGAAGCTATGACGAAGTCAAGACCTTATGAAGTTATTGAATTAGATTATACCTTTTTCAAAAACCTTTCAGTTCCTGACTTCATGAGATATCGTTCAATTAGGCCAGGTATGTTTTATACAATGACTATAATAATAGTAGTTACATATTCGTGTTTTATTTAAATTCTTGATTAATTTGTTTGCTTTTATTTTAAATTTTATTTGTCGAAAGCGTGCGGTTTTATATCTCCTATCTTTTTGCACTTATTTCCCGCGTCAAGTGTTTAACTAGGCTTCGCCGAAGGCGGTCCCCATCAGCAAGGGTTACCTGGAGTACTGCAGAACAAAAAGGGAAGCCGTTTAGATCCGGTAGGTAAAGACTTTGTATTTGTTCTCTTTTTGTATTGAAATTCAATATAAGTGTGTAAATTTGTTTTGAGATGTAACGGTTAATAAAGATAGTAACTCGATAGTAGTGTATCAAAGCGCTGGTTTATGCGATAAGGTTGCAGGTGCAGTCTATTTTCGGACGGATTGTGACGCGTTTTACGTAGTAACACGTCATACTAATACGTCATGTAATACGGAATATTGGATTGGCTACATTTAGAATGTAGATTTAAAGTTTATTTTGCAAACGCATCTCTGATTTCGTTTGTAGTTTGTTTGTATGTTTTCTTGTTTAATTAAATAACTAGAAGGAAGCAACCAAATACAAGCGCGTGTTTTGCACGCAGTAAAAAATTTAAAGATGGAAGCACGCAACTACGTGGCTGTGCCAAGGTTGCTTGTTAAGAGACCATCATGCAGTAGACCTACGGTTAGTGCAACTGAAGAGGACTCGGAGCACGTAGTGCATACCTCAGAGCCAGCGCCAAGCTCGAATTGTTCGTCAGATGAATCTTGTGCTGTAGCTAAGTTTACCACTGTTAGAAGGAAAAGTAGCAGGAAGCTAATAAAAAAAGAAATATCAAAGGCAAAAAAGGCTATACACCTAGTAGAAGCCACTGATAAAATACCCGTAAGTGAAGCCAAAGAGGCTGCAGTCGCTAAAGTCGACATCAGAAAGACACGCAACTCGCGTGGAAAGGATAAGACTAAAGTGACTTCCGACAGCGAGCCGCATCAACGGGAAACTGGAAGAAGTCTTGACAAAGAAGAAGATGCTACCCCGGAAGAAACTGAATTAGGAAGACTGATGGAAAGCTACAAGGTAATCATGAGCTTGATCCTCAACAACAGCTCCAGAATTACAATGGAAGACAAACGAATAATTCGCGCGGAACTACATGAAATAAAAATGCGGGCCACTCTAATGATTGGAGTGACCAAAGAATTGCGGCACCGAGCCCAACGTTCAGAATAAGCGCGTAGCAAAATAGCTCAACGTCCCGCAACAACAACCACAACCGCAACGAGGAATTACGCTTCGGTTGTCCGGAATGTGGCTCAAGATCAATACCCGGCTCTTACCTTGCATAATGAGCAGCCTGCGCAATTAACGCAAAAGAAAAATAAAAGTTTTAAAGTAAGAGTCGAAGGAAAAGAAACTGGTATGACTCCGGATCAAGTATCCAATATGCTAACCACAAGAATTGACCCAACAAAGAGTAAAATCACTGTCAAAGGGATGACGAAGACAAAAACTGGAGTAATAGTAAACTTAGAATCTCAGAAGGATTCAGAGTGTCTCACCGCTCTAATTCAGGAAAGGATGGGCGAGAGTCTGAAAGGAAGCGAGGTTAAAGGAGCAGTTCCTAGAATTGTAATAAAAAAGGTGGACAAAAACCTTGATAAGGATGCTCTTTTAGATAAAATCGTTGCGTGCAACGTGGACATCGGCGAGAAATTGGGCGGAAACGACCAATTCAAAGCGTCGCTGCAGGAAAGATTTAGGCTAGGAGGACGAGGTAGCAATCCATACGTTGATGTTATTTATGAGGCCAAGCCAGAGACGCGAAAGCTGATGGTAGGACAACGAATCAGCTTAGGCTGGAGTGGGGCCGATGTTTTTGATCATTTTTCGTTGCTCCAGTGCTATAGGTGCTGGCACATTGGCCATAAAAGCGCAGACTGCAAATCAGTAGAACCGGTCTGCGGTAATTGCGCAGATGAAGGTCACCGACATTTCGAATGCCATAGAAGCGAGAAATTAAGGTGTGCTCTCTGTATACATCTTAATAAGACGCGCAGAGAAAAACTGGATATTAGACACTGCATAAGAGACGCAGAATGCGGAGGATACGCCGCTTTATGCCAAAATATGCGTAACCGGATTGACTACGGCAATTAAAAATGGTTAATTTTATAAACGAAGAAGCCAAAAACCTCCGATTTGCACAGATTAATCTAGGTAGGGGAAGAGCTGCAACCGGTAACTTAGTGAAGTTCCTAAAAGATGGCCAAGTCGACGTTTGTTTTATTCAAGAACCAAACGTTAAATTTGGGAAAATCGCCGGCTTTACTAGCGATCAAGAAATAGTCCAAGGAGCGTTAGAAAAACCGAAATGCGCGATAATTCATACAAAGAGCGGCGTCACTTCGACGCTGTTACGCAACGTTTCGGACGAAAACGTGACGGTCGCCGAAATAAAAACCGCGAAAGGAAAATGTACTTTTTACGCTATATCCGTTTATCTCCTGCCAAACGGTAACGATGCCGATTTGTTGGGTAAAATCGAAATTTCATTGGACGCGATAACCAACGCAAATGCGCGCGTAGTCATCGCCGGAGACTTTAACGGTAAATCACCGTTGTGGGGCGGTGATATCGAGGACGCTAGAGGACGCTCCTTGGCCGCGATCGTGGAAAACCGCGGGCTCGTAATTTACAACGAGGATAGCGGTCCGACGTTTGTAGGACATCGTGGCACCAGCTACGTGGATGTCACGATTGGGACCGTAAACGACTACCAGAAAGTTACCGAGTGGAAGCTAAGTACGGAGGAAACCCTGTCCGATCACAAAATGATCGTATGGGAAACTTCCATAGAAGATAATAAAGAGAACGACCACGACACGCACCGCTTTTGCTATAAAAAAGCAAATTGGAATCTGTTCGAGAACGCATTGCGCGAAAAAACCGAAAAAATCGGATTGCAATTAGTAGAAAAACGCGATAATGAAATTGACCCGGAAGAGGTCGCCAACACATTGAATGAAGCAATTAAGTGCGCCTGCGAAGCCTCTATGCCTAGTGTAAAACGCTTTAGGAAAACAGTTCCGTGGTGGACACCAGAACTAACGCGGTTACGCAAAGTTGCAAATAGGATGAGAAGACGTTCCCAAAGAGCTTACGACGCGGAAACTAGAAATGCTAGGAAAGCCGAGTACCGCGAAGTCAGAAGGGAATATCGAGATTCGATAGAAAAAACTCGAACGGAAAAATGGAAGCAATACTGCACATTAAATGCCGGGACAGATCCGTGGGGCGTAGCGTACCGGGTCGTTAGAGGGAAAAGAAACACAAATAATGGAACGGGAAACATAAAGCTGCAGGGCGGTAATTACACGACTACCGCTGTCGAAACGGCCGACGCTCTTTTGGAGACCTTTTTTCCCGAAGACGACGACCAAACGGACGACCGCTTACACGTTATGATTAGGAAAGCCTACAATGACGCGAGGTCACTAGGCGGAGCAGTAAAAGATGTCGAGATAACTACAGGAAAAATAGCGAGAGCGCTAAAAACGATTAATAATAAAAAAGCACCGTGAAACGATGAAGTGCTTCCAGAAGCGGCTAAACGAGCATTTGAGATCATTCCGGACATCTGGATGCAAACGTTCAACTTATGCTTAAGAACGGTCTTTCCCAAATGCTGGAAGATACAAACGATAAAGTTTGTTTCCGAAGCCGGGAAAAAAGACATGACCAAGCCTAAAAACTACCTCCCGATTATTTTACTACCGGTGGTCGGCAAAATCCTCGATAAGATCGTCGCTACTAGGATAAAATATCACGTAGTAGTGAACAGTGGTTTTCACGCCGACGAATGCGGTTTTGCGGTGGGAAAAACGACGACGGACGTCATCCGAAGAGTGGTGGAATTCGTCAAGGAAGAGAAAGCTAAAGGCCGATACTGCGTAATAATCTCACTCGACATTGAAGGTGCGTTTGATCATGCGTGGTTCCCTAGCATAATCTGGCAAATGATACGTAGGATGCTACCTGAAGACTTAATTAACATCAGTAAAAGCTATTTCTGCGATAGAACGGCCCAAGTAAAACTAACCAACGAAACCTGGAGCAGAAAAGTCCTTCGGGGATGCCCCCAGGGTAGTTGCACCGGTCCGGTTTACTGGAAATTACTCTATGACAGTATTTTCAACAGTAAACTGCCAGAAGGATGCAGCCTGGTGGGGTACGCCGACGACACAATGCTCTTGGTCACAGCTGCAAATTTCAAGACTTTGAAAGCTAATGGTAACAAAGCGCTCATAGTGCTCGAGCAGTGGGCCAGAAATGAAAAACTAAAGTTTAGCACAGTAAAAAGTGAAGCGGTCTTTTACGGGAAAAGACCGCAACAAGAAAGACCGACCTTCAAACTCGGAGAAGGTAGAGTGTACTGTAAGGATAGCATAAAATATCTGGGAGTGCTTATCGATAACAGGTTGAATTGGACGCCCCACATCGAATACGCCGCCAACAAGGGCCGAAAACTTGCTTCTAAAATCGGCTCGGCGGCGTCTCTCACGTGGGGATTCAAGGGGAAAGCTGCCGCTCACGTTTACCAGGGAGCCATCCAACCCGCAATTTCGTATGCTACCGAAATCTGGCGGGAGGGATGCAACGTGAGAAACACCAGAAAGCTCTTAAGTGCCCAACGCCCGTTAACGGTAAAGGCCGCAATGGCCTATAGCACGGTCTCTACGGAGGCCGCCCTTGTTATAAGCAATTTACTGCCGCTTGATTTGTTTTTGCAGGAAACGACTGATGTACAAAACATTCGGAGAAAGGTCCCGGACCATAAAACACGCGCCGCAATCGACGAAATCGGTTACCGGGGGTGCCTGGTCGAAACGAGAGTCGATACCTTCGAGATGGGTCACCCAGCGAGTCTGGCGAACTTCCAATTCCAATTGGGGGAGGAAGAAACGCCGCCCTGGCGTTACTACACCGACGGTTCGACGTTCGACGACGGGAAAGCGGGAACAGCGTTCGTGCTGTTCTTCAACGAAGAAGTAATCGCGAAAAAAATGAGGCTTGCCGAGGGCTGCAACAATTTTCAGAGCGAGATGGTCGGCATCCGGGGAGCGCTGCGCCACGTGCTCGAAATGGAGGACCCTCCGACGAGCGTAGCAATCGTAACAGATTCAAGAGCCGCGCTGGAAGCACTGGCCAGTCCGAAAGCGCCAACCGACCTAGTTTTTCAGGCTCAACAACTGATTAAAAGCGCAAATGACGTAACGAGGCTGGAATTCCGCTGGACCAAGGCCCACGTTGGGACGGCGGGTAACGAGAGAGCCGACGCGTTAGCGAAGGAAGCAGCCCGAGCCACAGATATCGACGTGGACTACGACCGCCTGCCTATGGCAGCCGTGAAAAGACGCGCACGCGAATTAAGCATTCGGAAATGGAACGCGAGATGGGAAAACGCCGAAACCGGAAGACGGACCTTTCGGTTTATTCCCTCCGTAGAAACAAGACGCGGAATACCGGTAAAACTTGACCGGTTTACGGTACAGATCGTCACCGGGCACGGGAACTTTAAAGCGTACCTAAACGGGATAGGTAGATCGGAAACGGCCGAATGCGAGTGCGGCGGAAGGGATGACGTCGAACACGTCCTGTTCGATTGTCATTTGAATCAACGCGAACGCGGAGTTGCGGATGCCAGGTTAGCAAACGTCGGACTGGCCTGGCCCTCGAACGACGAAGAAGTGACGATCGTCGCGAATAACGGCGAGTGGTGGACAGAACTAACTCGATTCGCGAATTCTCTGGACCGTCTAAAACCAGACACGGCGGAGGTGATTCGCGAAAGAAAATTAGAAAGACGAAGAATCGCGGTGCGTTAAAGAGACTGCATGAAGTCGTTTGCATGAAGCCCAGCTGGGGGAAAAAACGACAAGCACGGCACGACAACAAGGATGATACAAACGCCTAGTGCGAAGTTTAGTGTTTTGAACGCGATAGTGCGAGAAAGTTAAAGCCATGCTGCTTGAAAAGAACTAGAGTGCCGTGTAGAGTTCGTAAAGTAACACACGCGCGCGGTAACGGGCACTGTTACCCTTCTCGAGGAGTTCGGACTAAAACACAAGCCAACTGGACGAGATCGGTATTCGCTGCTCTGTTAAACATTAAACGCGGGAACGAACGAATAAACGACCGAATATAAAAACAAGTTAATATGTAAGCTTTAGGATTGTAAAGAAAGGCAGACAGCCACTTAGGATTAAATATCAGAACTAATGTAGGAATGTTATATGTTATATGATTATGTTTTGCATGTTATTTTATAAGTTGCAACTAATATATTGCCAACATTGTCAAAATGTGTATGTAAATGCTGTCTGGAGCGAGCATCGACAGTTACGCTAAACGTACGGTGCTGTACTCCAGACACCAGCCAAAATTTGTAAAACTGTTCTGTATTTAAAGAAAATTTTTTGTCTCTAAATTTATTTGCATGTACTACCTTTTGTATGCCCAATCATTCGCAAAATTCATTGTAACAAAATCGCAGTATTTTCACCGAAAATACCTTTTCAATTTTGGATTCATTTATCTTTCAAATTCCAGTCAAATTTGCTTTCATAGTTAAAAATCTGATTTTGCCTCCATACTAGCTGAATTTAATACACTGATTGGCATAACCGGAAAAGCGAAAGGAGCGCTGTCTCGAGAAAGGTAGCAGTTCCGCGAACCTTCTTCGAGCAGCACCTCCCGAAGTGGATACCGGAAGTACACTTAAGGCATAGCATGTAACTGGGCTGAAAGAAAAACTGCAGCGAAGCTTATACAGACACCTTCGTTTGTTTAGGCTCCGACATTGAGGTTATAAAACTGCAAAATTGTAATCTGACAGATCCAAAGGATAGGTTAAGCTTTTGTTTATATAAAATCTCGGATATAACACATTCATGCATGCATAAAAACTAGAATTGTACATATTAGGTAATTAATCTGTGTAACATTGATTTCGGGAGGAGGTGTTATGCCGAAAGGCGGAGCTCCGCTCCGCAATCTACGATTGTGGGTAAATAAAATTGTATGTCACCGACATTGGAGATGTAATGCCGAAAGGCGGTGCATCTGCCTGCTGCAATCAAGATGATTGTAAGCTATTAGATAAATAAATTGTATTGTCACCGACGTTAGATCCATCGTATATCAAGAAAGAAAAATACAAATTAAAACAGCCTTCCAAGGATCATGGATAGATTTGCCGAAAAGACCAAAAACATTGGATGTTATTGCAGATTATCCTAGACTCTATACAGAAAAACCCAGGATTTTAAGAAAAAAAGGGCTTCACCTTCAAGATCTTAAAAAAGTGATTCCTCAAGATTGCCATAACTTCTACGATGGAGTGCAGTATGAGGAAGAAGAAATAAAGACTAATAATAAGAGACAGAAGATAAATACCCGCTAGAACCAAAGTATTGTTCATACTATACTCAAAAAGAGATCTTTGTAACTTACAAACACTGGTAAAATGCCTACATAAAACAATACTCTTTTTTTCTTGTAAAGATTACGTACAATACAACTTATAGTATCAAAATGCAAAAATATTCTTTCTTCAACACTAGTTTTAGATACATAGAACGCTTCTACTTGCTTTTTACTAAAAAATTAGCTTGAAAAAGAAAACATAGTTTATGGTCACTTTGCATTTTTATACGATATATAAGATGTGATTTCTATCTCGATCAAATTTTTCGGAGCGTATTTTTCGTATAGTAGGATCTGATTTAACTTTTTTTAGATATTTTGTGATATTGATTAATGTAGGTTACTATGATAATTTTTTTATTACTAAATCCTAAGTGATATTTACATAATACAAAAAAAAGGTTTAAAAGAAAAAGGTATAGTTTATTTAAAGAATTGTTTTCATATATACTTAACCAAACATATTCAGAAATTTCAAACGTTCCTTCTAAAATTGTACAACAATTATATCCAAGCGTAATTGCTTCTGTTCTTTGTACTGAATTTTTTGGAAGCACATCAATATTAGCAATCGAAAGAGATAATTTTAATAACACCTCTGGAATTTTACATCCGCTGAATTAGAAAACATAGATGTGTTTTCTGTAGATACATTTTCTTCTATTTCTAGTGATTAACTTGTATGATTATCAGTATCCATGTAACTAATATTCAGTGGCGCGTCGTGCAGTTGAATTTCGGTTGGAGTTTTAACTAATACTTGGCGGGGTATTTGAATCAAATTAGTTTGAGATAGTTCTTCATAGAATTGTGACCACTGAGTATACATTTCGAGAGGAACTGATTCATCCCAACCAATATCGATGTGCCAGAGTTTTTGCATGATCACCTTTGCTCGAATAACTATTGGTCCTAATAATCCTAAAGGATCAAAGATTTTCGCAATAGTGGACAACATGCTTCGTTTGGTTATTCGATCGTATGGTAATATCATAGTGTTAGGTTTATATATGAAACAGTCTGAGGATGGTATCCAAGCAATTCCAAGTGTTTTTACGTTTGCATCATCGCTAATGCTGTATTGACATGCTACCGGCTGTAATTCGTTTAGTACCTCTGGTGCACTTGATTGAAACTTCCTTATTTGAAATCCATACTTAATTAGTAAATTAGCTACATTGTGCCTGATAGCAATTAAGGACTCAACATCGTTTGAACCAGTAAGGAGATCATCTAGTTACGGGAAGATTTATTTTGAGACTCTTTAAACTTAATTTAGTAACCAAGCGGTTTGAAACGAAATTCGACTGAGATCCGTCTAACAATAAGCTACATTGTACTGGTTGTTGTTCTTTGTCGTACACGAGTACTACTCCTGTTGACAGTAATATAAATGGTTCTATAGCGTTTTGAGAAAGATTGGAGCTAACCGTGACACCTTGTGAGATTAAGTTCTCGGCGGGACAATGTGAAACAAAACTTTGGAAAATTCGATTTGTATCGCTTTGTTGCGACGAACTGGGTGCAACCAAGCTTTCTGAATTTTCAACCGTGCTAGAACCTTTTGAAGATGAAGAGCCTTTATTATCAAGATTTCCTGGATTGTACTGGTGGAGGAAAGTGCTGTGTTTTTTATGCCATTTTTTACAAGCGCTTGATCTACACTCTGAAACCTTATGACCCATGCGTAAACAGTTCATGCATAAGTTGAGCCGTTTTATTTCTGCATAACGTGAAGAAACCGACATGTTTTTGAATTTCTCACAATAGTAAATAAAGTGGAATTGTTTGCATAGTGGGCATGATGTAGATGAGTTGCTAACATTGAGTTGAAATGATTTGGGTTCGTATGATTTTTTCGAAGGTATGTTAACCTTTGCATCTACTGCTTCAAGCATTTGACATCGTCGAGTTACAAATTTTGATAAATCGTTAATTGTGGGCTTTGCTATTTCGTTACTGTAGCTTTCCCAGTCGCGTTTCGAATTTACATCAAGCTTTGCGGTTAGTAAATATATGGCCATTGTATCCCAAGCTTTAACATTTTCCCCAGGTGTTTCTAAGGCGCGATAATTTTTTAAAAATGCACCCAGAAGGTTTTGTAATAATGTATGAGATTCTTTGTTTAGAATCGGCAATTCAAATATTTCTTTTACGTGCGCTTTGATAATAGCATATCGATCATGCAACATGCGCCAAGCTACCACGTAATTCGTGTCTGATAAATGCAATGAAGCAATTACTTGAGCCGCTTCCCCTTTAAGTGATGCTTGCAAATAATAAAATTTTTCAATGTTTGCTAATCCAGAATTTGAATCAAAAAGCGCTTTGAAGGTATCATGAAATTGCTGCCAATTACTGTATGAACCCGTGAACTCTGATAAACGTATTGGTGACAATTTCGTTGAAGGCGATGGTGCATGCGAGGTAAACGATGTGTCGATACGAGAATGACCTGCTGGTGACGATTGATCTAAAGGGCATTGTGACATGATTTGCTTTGCTAGCGCGATTAAATCAAAATAATTTGTTTCGAATTCATTGTGATCTTTGTCCGATTTATCTACGTTAAATGTAGCGGTCTCTGCTATGATATATTCTTCCAATTCCGTTTGTACATTCTTGAATTGTGCTAAGGTGCCAACAATGGCATCTAAGCGTCCTTTTAATTGCTTAAACGATTGTTTTGTTGAATCGAAATTATTAACATATTTTTCATAAGGTGTCAAGTCGGCTTTAATTTGTCCCCGAGCGTACTTTTTACACTTTTTTTCTTCCGACATTTTACGATACGTGTAATTGAATGTAATTAATACTTTACTAAATAAACATTCATGCGTTTAGAGGTATACATCAAATAAAACGTGGAGTTTAATGTGAGAACGAGTTAAAATGTCGAAACCAAATAGAAGCGATTAAGTAATACATATATAGGCAAGCACGTGGTAAATTAGGTTAATAAAATGAATAGGTGTGAATAGGACTGACCTGTGATTTTGAATGTTGATTACATCCGGCGATGAAGAACCATTTTATGTTTGTTACGTTTATTCAAGTATTACTAACTTTTATATCAAAAATTTATTAACTTGAAATTCTTCGTTATTTTATGTTGCTTGTCATTCAACTCGATCAAAAACGCGCCGAATCAAGAAGCGCGAGATTCGCGACATGCGTGTTTTTTTTATATACATTAAAATATTTCGACGTTGTCACGTCTTACAAATGAACAAAATAATAATTAAAGAAAATACAACTAAACAGTAAGTTCATTAATTTTTACTGTATTTAAACATATAGACGGAACTTTTAGTAAGGTTATGTACGTTTACATGCTTTGAATTTTAATTTCAAGGGGGTGTCAGGTATTGGATATCTTAAAGTTGAGCTTCCCCCGATAATTGACATAAGTATCAGGTATTGGTGTTACAATCGTAGTATTTATTTTACGTAGAAATAATACAATTTACTACATTTTATCATTACAATATAATACAGCTTGGATATAATGTTCTACATTGTATTTGTCCAATAGCTGACACCCATGTCAGGTATTAGATGTTCTAAATGTCAGATATTCAATTCTATTTATTTAACTTAAAATCTTAATTTGTATTAATATCAGTGGTGTCATAGAGGCGGAGCGGGTCGGAACGTCGTTTCTGTACTTATTTTTTGAGACGGAACGCGTTCCGCCCCTAAAATTTATTTTATAAAGTTTTGTATTAACAAATTCCAAACATTTTATTCTGTCGTGAAAATGATATGGTTCCAATTTTAAGAATTTTATATCACGTCACGACTATAAAATAACTGTTATGCGGTGTACGCATGGTTCTAAGAATACCCTGTACATGAATTAAAATTAGATTGCGGTTTGGACGCCCTCTACCGATCTTTTCTCGTGACTGTCATTTGACGAAATAATCGTGAAGCTGTCAACTACAATAACGGGCCGGTGCCGAGAATTTCGAATTGATTCTTAAATTTTTAAGAACATCACGTGTGATGAACATAAACTTATAAAGCGATTGCGAATTTATTACGATTCTTTCGGCACGGGGTAAGATATTTTTGTCTTAAATCTATTAAGGGTCCTTCGTAATTTCTATATTCATGTGATAGCCGGTTCCTACCACGTTGCCCGCCATTGTGGATTTCAAGCAGCAATAAGGATGCATAAGTACCATTAATGAATAATACTACCGAGCATATAAGCTGCTGTGAGGGCCTGCTATTTAAGTAACATCGAGGTCTCGTCGAACGTTGCGTCGTGGATGCTGATTTGGGAATAGAAGTCGATTGTGTTATCAGCCACCTGTTCTAAATTACTACTTACATTATTCGATACACTGGGGTTCTATATAATGCTTAATGAAGAAGTCGATTGTGTTATCAGCCACCTACTCTGAATTGCTACTTACGGTATTCGATACACCGGGTTTTTATACAATACTTAATGAATTATTAATACTAATTTTTTAGCTTACTATTCTTTGTGAGTTGGTATGTGACACGATTTGCGTTTAAATAAGTATTACAGGCCAGTGGAGGGGGAAAACGTTTTTTTCACGATAGTGGAAACTGGACTTCGGGTGAGTTGATTTAATTGATTTTTTTTGTATATCGTTGTCACGAAAAATTCCTCACAGAAGTTTGATTCATATTAACGATCGTAAATTTATGTATTGCTTATCTACCAATAAGGTAACTGTAATCACTCACTTTACTGTATCGCATACTGTGTGTGGGTGAAGAATATTTACTTCGACTTACTGTGAATGTGTATTGTGGGTTGCCGCTACTGCGGACATTAATGTAATAAATCTTCGATAGGATCCCGTAAACCTTATGTGTTTCGAAATCAAAGTTTGCTACACTTGTTAATGCTTATTGTTAGTTCTAGTATTTATGATTTGAGAATTCAATGTATAGCGGTCAATCTGCTACTCTACTAAGTTAAAGCTGTGATATTTGTTAATTATATTTAAAAATCTTCCAAGTACGGATGAATGTAGAAAGTTCATATATTCTTGTTACTGTTTGCCATTCACATCTTAAAGTGATTAAAACCGTTAAGCTCTCTTGTTAATTTTCTCTCTCCTGTGGTGATTGTTATCTACTAACTAATTTGGGCTACTCGAACAGCCGAGTATAAGGATTACAAACCTTCAATTGGGTTACAAGTTTGGACCGTCTGTCGTGAGCGAGACAGAAGTGTTACTTTGGATCAGCTCTGGCGCCCTTAAGCATATTTCCTGTGAACCTCCCCTATCTCCGACTATTGTAAGTTGGCCGTGCAAGGTTCGTAAAACCAAAAGCTTGTAACACATTGTATTTACCCTTCCTTTACAATACCACACATTGTTAAAAAGACAAGCAGACTACTAGATTTCTTATTTTACAGTATAGAAAGGCTATCGCTAATGTTACTAAGAATTCTCTACATTTGTAAATGACGTAAACGGTAAACCTATGAATTGTTAAGCGGATTACAGGATTTTCTTTGAATTTTTAAATGCATTGTAACGTTGTTAAACACTTTTTAATTGAAATTTTATCGTTCGAGTTGTTTGAATATAATCAGTTGTTTAAAAATGGCAAAACGAAAAAAAACCTTTTTTAATACTTATTCTAATTAAGATTAATTCGATTGTGTTTTAAATTTAGTATGAAGTTTCTATATAAGGATGTTTTTGAGGGGAATGTTGAACATCAATATATCTGTAGGCTGTAGGAGTTCGACTGTATATATATTTTTAAAGTTATAATTGGTTGTTTACAGCTTTTGCAATCCATTTGTTTATTATTTTTATTATATTAATTAATAAAAATAAAACATGGACCAAGAAAAGCGTAAAAGGATTAGTACAGAAGATTTTTTTGAAAAACGATCAAAATTTAGCATCTCAATCCCCAATTTCACTACAGTCACAACCACCGTCAACTTCCAAGACACCGACAGTGACATCGTCAAATTCAGACACATCAAATTGGCCTGACGTTTGATCTGAAGAAATGTGGAAGGAGAAGAGAGCTAATTATCCTTTGTTAATTTGCAATATGGGAAAATTGGGATGTTCATTGTGTTGCAATACCTACTTAAGAGCTGCGAAAACACAAGGGGTTAGTACTGGAATGGAGTTCGACGGTTGTGTCATACTATGGTAAAGACAGGCAAGCTAAATTAACATCTCTTCGAAATAAAATTTATGAACACTCTAAAAGTACAGCTCATGTAAATGCCGAAAACATTTCAGTATGTGAAAAACAGAAACCTATAGAAACCATGATTGATAAATTAAATAATTATGAAATTATTAGCACAAGCAAAGTTTTCAGAACATATTGCTAAACACAACCGACCTTTTTCAGACCATTTTGATTTATTAAAATTACAAGAACTAAATGGGGCAACTATACCACCAAGTTTACGCTCCAGAGAAACATGTGCAAATATTGTAAATATAGCCGGCGGAATGAAATCTAAAATTTGCGAAAAAATAATTAAAAATAATGGGAAAACATCAATTATTATTGATGAATCGACCACACTCAGCAGAAAATCAATGTTAATTATTTTTATAAAAATCGGATTTTAATATCAAAAACAAAGGAATTTATTTTCCTAGACTTAGTTGAATTGCCTGACCAAACTCAAACACCATTACTGAAGAATTATTAAAAACTTTAAATACGTTTGGTTTCAAGGATGAATATTTAAAAAATAATTTAATTGGTTTTACCAGCGACGGTGCAAATGTCATGCTTGGCAAAAAAGCCGGAGTGGCAAAAAAATTAACAGAAAAATATCCGAATCTAATTTCCTGGCACTGTTTAAACCATAGACTGGAACTAACAGTAGGGGATGCTGTAGCAGAAGTGAATGAAATTAACCTTTTTCAGATGTTTATGGACAAACTGTACGCACTGTACCATCAATCGCCAAAGAATCAACGTCAATTAGAGGCATGTGCAGAAAATTTGGGAAAACAAATAAAAAAAATTGGAAAAGTGTTAGGCGTAAAGTGGGTTGCCAGTTCTTTTCGAACTGTTTCAACCGTCTGGCAAAATTTTTCAGCACTCTGTGCACATTTTAAAAAAGCCAGTGAAGATCCAGACAGAAGTAAGATAGAGAAAGCAATGTATACTGGTTTACATAATAAAATAACAACTGTGCAATTTTTATTAGATTTAATGCATGATGTGCTTGAAGAACTTTCGATATTGTCGGAGGCTCTTCAAAAAAGAAGCGCCACTATTATATACGGTGACAAATTAATAAAAAAACAATTTTATATTTAGAGTCATTATGTAATTTAGAGAAGGGAAATAAATTAATAGAAGCAAATAAATCAGCTCAGACAATGGTTTTTGATTCTGTTGTTTTAATTGACAACAAAAAAGTTTCTACTATTAATAGGAATCAGTTTTTAGTTAGTTTAATAAATAATATGAAATCGAGAACCAAAGAGACGGATATTGTTAAAGAATTAAGTGTACTGGATCCAATTCAATGGCCCATTAATATAGACATCGAGTATGGGAAAAAAGAAATTGAATCTCTATCAAGAAGGTTTCGATTATACTTCCCAAAGTGTATAAATGCGTTTAGAGATTATATAGAAATTGGTGGTAAAAAAATACCAACCGATTTAGAGGATGTGATATCCTGTTTAAATATAATTCCATGCAGTTCAGCAGAATGTGAAAGAGGTTTCAGTGAAATGAATTTAATTTTAAGCGAAACAAGAAACAAATTGTTAATAAGCAATGTATCAAATTTGTTGTTCATAAAAATGCATGGACCACCGCAGGATTTGTTTAGACCTGCAGAATATGTAAAAACGTGGCTCAGATCACATACATCAGCTGAAGACGTTAGAAATAAAAAAATAAATAATATTAATGAGACACCAAGTCTATTATGGGATATTTTATAAATGTTATACACTTATGTATATAATTACTGTTACATTATAAGTAGTATTAAAGTAACATTAAATCAATGGTAGTATGTACTTTTAATAAAATATTACGTATTCATATTGAAGAAGCAGTTTTTTAATTATTCATAAAAATAAAGCACCCTGAAATTTATGTCCTTTTTTTAGATAATGTTTTTTAATCCTGATCTGCGTTCCGGCACCTATATTTTTTACATGACACCGCTGATTAATATGTATTGTATTGTAATTCATAGGTGCCTAAATATAGTAGGGAGGATTTAAGGAATGCTTTGGAGCCTGTAGAAAGAGGCATTCCTATAGCCTCTGCAAGTAAACAGTTTGGAGTACCAAGGACAACCCTTCTATATAAAAATAGAGGAGTTTACCCAAAGTTTTGCCGTAAAGGTTCACCCACAAACTTAACTGAGGAAGAGGAAAATATTTTAGTGCGTTGGATGATGACATTACTGATAAAGGATTTCCGATTACAAAAATACAGTTGTTAGATTCTGTAGATAGTCATTCCAGCCATCTTACCCTACCATTAAGCGAATTCTGTAATAAAAATGGTATTATCTTAATAGCCTTACCTCCAAACTCTACACATATTTTACAGCCATTAGATGTTACTGTTTTTAGAACTCTAAAAATTCATGGAAAAACGAAGTTATATCATGGAGACTATCCAATTCTGGAGATAAACTAAAAAAAGAAGAATTTGCAGTTGTTCTAAAAAATGCAATTGAGAAAGTTGTGACTCCTGAAATTATACGAAATGATTTCAAAACTACTGGTTTACGTTTGACGAAAATGCGATAAAATATGAGAAATATTTCAAAGCAACAGAATTCACCAAATCTGCAACAATAAACCATAGTAACAAAGATCCAGATTTTACAATGAATGACCCTCTTGCATATTTTGCATCTTTTATTGAGAGTGATATTCTAAATCAGTTTCGGTCTGTAGATAACTGGAATGATGAATCAGAACATAAATCTTTATATGCGGCCCATGAAAAAGGACCAATTTTTATGTATGTATGTCAGCTACTGGGTGCCTTTTAATGTTTGGAAGCTGTTGTAAAGGATATTTTGCCTGATAAAAGTAAACTGTTTTCGAACCTAAGCCTATCTAGGCAAACAGTGTGTCGTCGAATTAATGACATTTCAAATGAAATTGTATTAAAACTGCGCGACAGAATTCGATATTTCAAATATTTTTCCGTGGCATTTGACGAAAGCACAGACATTTCAGACTCAGCTCAGCTTGTAGTGTTCGTTTATGTTTATGCGAAAACAGCTTGGATTTGGAAATACTTTCTGGAATATCAACTGATGGAGCACCTGCTATGATAGGTAAAGAAAAGGGAGCTATAAAATTACTAATGGATAAAATAGAATCCAACAATAAAATTAGTAACCGCTTTAAAAGAGAGGATTTAATTGTAATCCACTGTTTGATTCATCAACAAAATTTATGTGGCCAAGCATTATCGATGGATCATGTTATGACGGTAGTTATAAAAACAGTAAATTATATTCGATCACATGCACTTCCGCATCGACAATTTAAGGAATTCCTGAAAGAATTAGATTCGGAATATGGTGACGTTGTATACTTCAGTCAAGTCAGATGGTTAAGTCGTGGAAGATGTTTACAACGGTTTTATGAGTTACGAGAAAAAATTGACTTGTTTATGAATGACAATCAAAGACCTGTACCAGAATTAAGAAATGACGAGTGGTTATTGGATTTATGCTTTTTAGTGGATATTGTCGAAAAACTCAATCAATTAAATATATCATTACAAGAAAAAGATAACCTTATAATCGATACATTTAATCAGATCAAAGCATTTTAAAAGAAATTGTTGTTATTTGAATCGCAATTGAAAAGTAATAACGCTCACCACTTTCCATTGTTGAAAGAATTTAAGAAATCGAAATGTAACAATTACAGGAAGTATGCAAAAGAAATAAGAAAACTTTCAGCTGCTTTTGAAAGCCGATTCAGTAATTTAGACAAATATAACAAAATTTTCGAAATATTTTCATCTCCCTTTTATGTTGAATTCCAGTCGGCCCCAGAATATCTCCAAATGGAGCTGGTTGACTTACAGTGCAATATTGAATTAAAACATATTTTTGAGACATCGGAATCGAAAATAAATTTTTATAACACTTGCGTCACAAAAGAGAAATTTCCCAATTTAAGAAATCTGGCACAAAAAGTTGTTAGCGTTTTTGGTTCAACTTATACCTGCGAATCGTTTTTTTCGAAAATGAAATTAACTAAACACAAAACACGCTCAAACATAACGGACGCTAAACTGCAACACCAATTACGATGTGCAAATACCCAAATTGAGATCGATTTGCAAAAGCTAAGTGAAAGAGTGGAGAAACAAATATCGCACTAGTAAAATAAATATTTTTTATTGATTTCATTTTTCTTAAGTTTCATTTATATTTATATAGTTTTTATATTTTAGTGTTAGTGTTATATATTTTTTTACAATGTGCGTTTAGTATTATTATTATATCATTTATGTTTACATGTAAGAATAATAGTAAAGATAATAATAATAACTCATGTTTCAATTTTTGTATATAATATTACATGCGGCCCACAGAGTTATGGTCCATTCCTAAAGTGGCCCGCAAGATCATACAGACATCAATTTCCACAATTCAAGAATTTTAGACGTTTTTTTAAGGCACAGATTTTTACAAATTTTACGATTTTTGCATTTAAACGATAATACAAAAATGGCTCAACGTGGTAGCGCAAACTATGACAAGTTGTATACGTCCTATGATAAAACATTTCCAGCAAGTGTTTTCTTTGATCCCTAGCCGTTACCCAGCTGTAGATGAAAGTATGGTTGCATTCACTGGACGTACATCGCTCAATATATGCCCATGAAGTCCATGAAGCGGGGTTTCAAAATATGGGCTCTTGCTTGTTCCGAAACCGGATACCTACTAAATTTCGACATTTATCAAGGCAACTGTGTAACTTATGCGCATACATTAGGCGAGCGGGTTGTTTTGAAGCTATCAGAAAACTTTCAAGAAAAAGGATATTTATTGTTTGTTCTACGACAATTTCTTTTCAACAATTCCATTGGTGGAAAAGTTGTCAAAAAAGGGTTTATTTGGATGCGGCACGATCCGACAAACCAGGAAAAATTTCCCAAAAAATTATCTAACTGCTGATAAGAAATTGTCAATGGGTCTGACTTTGTAACAAATGACGACATCTCAATTTGCAAATGGAAGGATAGGGGAACATTACGTTATGTAGTAATATGCATAATGGAGGTGAAACAGGGACTGTGCTGCGAACAAATAAGTGGGGAGAACGAGAAACTGTCAATTGTCCAATATCTATTGTAGACTATAATAAACATATAGGTGGTGTAGATCATTTTGATCAAAGATTAGTCGCATACAACATCACATGGAAAAGTTGGCCATGGTGGATTAAAATTTTTTACTATTTTACAGATAGTGCCATTGTTAATGCATATATTTTATACACACAAACCTTGAAGAAAAATTTTCCAAGAAAGAAACCGATGACCCATTTACAATTTCGAAACAAATTAGCAAACCAGCTTATTGGCAACTACACATCTAGTGGAGGACATTTACCTGAAAGGACAACCTCACGAAGATGTCGGCAATGTGCCCACCCAATAAGTTCAATCGCGATCATGGTTTCGAGCTATCCCCTCTTTGGTTGCCGGTCATTAATCATTTATCGAAAACACGACCCTTAGCAACCGTAACCCAATCAGAGTCGAGCTTAACCATCCGTAACGACCCTTCTCCTTTATATATTTCTTCTTAAGTCACTTCTACGGAGTTTATATAATCTGGCTTGACTCACAAGTTGATTACCTAACTCTGTAGTGGTTCTTTCTTAGATTTTCGTTTGCTTTTTTAAGTAATCGTTTCCTTTTTTACCTTTTCAGAGTTTGGATTATGGCTTGTTTCACAAGTTGATAACTTAACTTTTGAGAAGTTTTCAGTTAGATTTCGGTTGCTTACGAAAGTGGGCGAAACGTTGGCAACTTCGGTTACAACAATTACACGGTCCAAACCCGGAAGACATTCTTATTATAGTATAGATTCCGGCCGTGGAAGTCGCTATTACATAAACATAACCTGTTCCATATCAAACGATATGCAGCATTTTTCACTGCCCGGAAGTTGTGACATAGTTTTCTGCAATTTCATGTATTCTAGGAACTTCTCTACTTTCCGGTGATGAATCTCAAGTTGAGTTTTTGCTGCAGCGCTGTTGCTATTGTTCAGTTTAGACTCGCCTTCTAACTTATCACATGTATGGCAAGTATCAACTTTTGGTTTGTGGAAACTAAGTTTTTCGAAGTCATTTTTAATAATATTTCTATGATACTTATATGTTACTATGGTGTTCGGGGTGCTTTACCTTGAATGCTTTAAAAAGCCGATTAATGTTCACATCCGGACTTAAATACTTTTTTTTCAGATTTGTTACGTCCATAATGAGAGACATCTCTTGGAATGGACGCAATATGTGAATAAGCTGGCGATCGTGTGTCGTAAATTTGCCTGATTAGTGGTTAGTATGTCCATCACCATCACGAAAAGTAACTTCACCGGAATTTCTCTTATTCGTAAGACCAACAACCCTTTTTGGAGATAAAGCAAAAATATTCATAAATGTTTTTCGACAAACCTGCTGAAAGTTTCCTTCTTTATCAAGAACTGTAAAAAACTGAATTTTGTCTTCTGCTTTCAGCGACATTGTAGTAGCCTTCATGTTGGCGTCTTTTAATTTGAACAGCCGAAGTCAGCAGAACCTTCTGAAAATGAGAAAACTTCTTTTAGTAACTACATTGTATTCTTATAGACAATAGTATATTGTAAAACAAGCGTTACAAAAAGGAATTGTAACAAGAGTTTTTCATACTATTTTCTCTATTTCGCTTTGATTTATATTTATTTCTGATAGAAATTATAATATACATATGTGCAATTTTCGATGTATTTTAGTTGGTCACAATAATCAGCCTCTGCCTACTCTCTAAATTCAAATTTGAAAACGCCATTGTTAATTAGTTAGAAATATATAAAAACTATTTATTTTTAATATAAAAGTCTAATATTTAAATTTCATCAGTTTGTTTATCCTTTTGTTCCCAAGAATGTGCTCTGCCCAGGATTTTGTTGAAATTTCCTGCACTCCTCCTGAGTTACGTGAAATTGCCAATAACGCCATTCAGAAATTATTACCCACTAAATCCAAACCTAAATATGAAAAAGAATATCAAAAGTTTTGTACTTGGTGTGATGAAAATAACGTGAACAATCTGACTGAAAACATTGCATTAGCTTATTTTGAAGTAATGAGTAAAACACAAAAGTCGTCTACAATGTGGTCAAGTTATTCCATGCTCTGAATATGCCTCTCGGTTTCGTAGTAGGTATTTAAAAGTAACCGCCTTTTTGAAAAGGCAGTCGGAAAAATATCAGCCAAAAAATCAAGTATTTTACAGTCTGAGGACATCATTAAGTATATTAGTGATGCTGATGATTACACTTTTTTGGCAATGAAAGTAATATCCTGATTTACACTTTTAAGACACAATATTCAATTAGTTTATTTCAGGTTATATTAATTATAGGGTATTGTGGAGCCTATAGACGAGATGAGTTGACTCATATGAGGTTAAACAATATTGAGCTCAAATCTGATAGAATAGAGGTAACTGTTTTCGCAACCAAAAATAACATATCTCGTGTATTCCTCATAACAGAGGTATCTTGGATTGTTCTCATTAAGAAATACGTTCAATTGTTTTTAATTTATCGTAGAGGTAGATGTACCGTATCCCCAATTGGAATTAATAAAATTGGTGAAGTCCCTAAAAGCATTGCTAGATTCTTAAAATTGTCAAATTATGAAACATATACTGGCCACTGCTTCCGCCGCTCTTCTGCATCACACCTTGCAAATCAGGGAAGTGATTTGCTTGCCATCAAATAGCAGGGGGCTGGAAATCATCAGCGGTTGCGGAGGGATATGTTGAATCCTCTTAAAAAAAAGTACGGTGGCACATATATTATCTAACCAGTATCAGTCAGTTGCTTCCACTTCAACTGCCGTAAGTGAATCTGTACTACCAATTCAGAATGTTCAAAACTTGACGTCTAATCCCTCCAATCCTACTACAAAAAAAAAGAATTGGGGCTGATAGTGCAATAATTGTTCATGAAAATATTCTTACTGAGCAACAAGTACCGCCTATTTCAATTTCGGCAAGTGATAGTGCTAGTATCACAGTTAAAATCTACCACAACTGCACTATAAACAATAACTACATTATTGCAAATTATTTGAATATTTACTGTTTCAAAATTCTTTAAATTATGAAATTTATAGGTTAAGTTAATATCTAAAGGTCTTGTCATCATTTGAAACCAAGTTATGCGTAAAGGCGCGTTTGAAATCGGATTCAATAAGTGTACGGTCGCAATGCGTATTAGGTAGTTTTGAATCTTCTTTTCATAAAAAGAAATTTATGGATAATCCGCATTTACTTAACTTGGCATTATTTCTTTTAATTAAATTATTGGACATAAAAAACGCAAATTAAACATAAATATTATAAATAAAGTGATTCAAATCTTAAGTCTTGACAACCATATTAACATTTATTTTTATTTTCTTTTTTCTTTATTAATTTGGCGACATGTTTCGGCTTGTAAAACAATTAAGCCATCTTCAGGAGTAGTAAAACTGTGTAAAAAACGTCATTACAAAACATTCAATTGATAAAATTTACAAAAATTTCTTTAAAGTTTAAATTTTGATAAATAAAAATAAAAAACTTTAAACTTACTTGAATTAAGTAGTACATATAACTAATGTCAGGCGAAAATTTTTTGATTAACACTTTCAAGAATTAAACAAGAACACTTTTTAAACGAAAAGTGTGTACATAATTAATAAATAAGGTAAAATTATTACACGTTAACTTACAGACACACAAACAAAATATGATTTATAAAATACCGTAAACTCCCATAACTTTGACTGCTTTATAACTTTGACTTAAAATTACAGCCAAACTAATGTTAATTCAGAAACACTATTGGTGCCAAAATTGGGGCTCCTAGTAATACAGTAGCCCTGTTGTATATGATTTCTACTGTTATCAAAGACTTTTGACTTTTTTTTTTAAATATATACTGGTCAAAGTTAGGTTAGATGACCCTAACTTTGACTAGTGATCTTGGACTAATGAAAAGGCAATATAACATGACTCTACTGTAACATTGGCCAGTAAAGTGTTTGAAAAAAATTATTTGACGCAAAATTTTCAATGTTTCGGGTCTGGATATATCGAAAAAACCTAAAAAATAAAGAAATATATATTAAAAATACAAAAACAATTGATATAAACTCAAAATAAGTCCGATATCAAATGCTATACAAACATAAGAGTAGGTATTAAAAAAAAACAAATACCACACTCTGATAGAATACAAAAAAAACTCGTATTTGTTGATAAAAAATATGGATTTATTCGACTTTCATAGGTATGCTTTCAAAAATGAACCCTCTCTTGGTTTCCTTAGGTGACTTTAATTTCCTAATAAACTGTTCTCTTTTAACCAGCGATTTATCAGAAACATCAGGCCAGACAAACTTTAAATTCTTATTCCTCAGAAAATTGACTTCTACGTCTGAAGGATTCATGGTAATGATTTGTCCAATATAATTCTTTGGGTTTCCTTTTTTTAAGTGTCTCAAAGCGTACTAAAACGAAGTCGTTGGTCGTTAAGCTTAGACCCTCCTCACATTGTTTTTCTGGCTCTGTTTGGTTTGCTGTATTACTCAATTCAGGATTAATTTCATCAAACTCAGTAACATTGTCTTCGTGGTCATATAGTCTATCATACATCTGGTCCTCAATTAATTGCTGCCGAAAGTCTTCAAAATCCCCATCATCGTCTGATTCCATGTAGACAATATCATTTGATTCCAATGAACTGTCTTCATCGCTGGAAATGGGTTCTGCAACTTGTTTTTTAGAACTTTTCGTCTAGTTAATTGAAGATTTATCTGTATTTTTGTCATTTTGCGAAGAATTTAAATCTTCAACCGAAATACTCATGCCGGGTTGAACATCAACTTTAACTCTGCGCTTCCTCTTGGGTTCTCTATCATCACCGTATCGCATTACTTTCAACATATCTACGACTACTTCAGAGACCAATGCATTTGGATCAACATTTTCATTGGTCTTGTGATCGGGCAACCGGCTTATTACTTCTTGTGGATTATGAGGACTAATACCACATTTTTTAAAACCCGAAATTAAATTCTGCGAATAATTATTTGGTGCAACTGCGTCACATAATTTTTTTAATAGTTTTGGGAACTGATCTTTTTGAACAATTTGGGATTTCCTTTTCTGCGACTGCATCCAAGAATCCAATATGTCTCTCCACTTTCTTTTTAACGGTGCATAAAAAGCCACGTCTAAAGGCTGGCACAAGTGCGTTGAATTTTTTGGAAAACATGCAAATAATATGCGATGTTTCTCAGCAGCCTCTAGAACGTCTGGCGAAAATGGCTAGATAGATTGTTACCTAATAATACTATACTTTCATTGGATCCTTTTGTCACATGAGGAATAAATAGGTTTATGAACCAGTCAGTAAAAATTACGGAGTCAAACCATCCGCTTTTGCTACGGTTATAACGTGTGTGTGGTGGTCCATCTTCCATCCACGTTATCCATAATTTTTCTGCCTTATATACCACATACGGAGGCAGTATGTTACCGGTTGCAGAGCCACAAAACATGATAGAAACGCTAGATTTGGTAGAATCACGAATCCTCTCTGCATACTTAACACCTCTTTTGAAAATATACTTTTTTGTTCCTGGGTCGTCAGACAAATTAGTTTCGTCATAATTATAAATCCTATGTGGTCCAATGAGCTCTCCATTTTCTGTTAAAGTTTTCTTCGGGGCGTCAAAATACTTTTTTAATTCATCTGGCGACAGTTGCGCTTTTGAAACTTTTAAATTTTGGCACATCCTGGAAGATAGTTGATTCCCGTTTCTTTTTATAAAACTAGTACACCATTTAAGTGTTGGAGTATTGCCGTCACGAAACTGCGGAACTGTAACGCCCTTTCTGTTTAGTAGTTCGCTAGCCAAATGTCGCAAGTCAGTCTTATTAAATGGAAACCCCCACTCACTGACTTTTAAAATCTGTGCAACTATAGCGGCTTCTTCATTTTTCGAAAATACGAAAGGACGTCCGATTTTTCCAGCGTGTCTTTGTTTGAGCTTATTTATTATAGTCCCTTTCGCAATATTAAATTCTTTAGCAGCTTTCGTTCTTGAAATTCGGCCAGATCTAATCATTTGTAAGGCTTTGTCTAATTTGCTTTTATTATCGCCATCATACCGCGTATATTTTCGCGTCGGAGCCATACCTATAAGGATAAAATAACAAAATTAACGTTACTTTGACTACTGTCGGTAACTTTGACCACCGGTCAAAGTTAGCAACAATCGGTAAATTAATGCTGGCTTCAAATACAAAAATTTACCTACCTTGTACTTTAATTTAAAATGAAAAGTTATTGCGCTATACTATATAAAGAAGTGTTATGTTATACATCAGCAATCGAAAAATTATTGTCACACTTATAAATCTTTCGCACCAAGATATAGTTTACACAGCATGGATTTTCGCGCACTTTTAGAGGTTACTGGTCAATGTTTATTAGAGTTGTAGAAAATGGCTGGTAGCAAATCAAAGCTAACAGCGACACCTGTTAGATAAAAAGTTATGCATCGACAACAACAGATCCCTGGAATCAATTATTTGCTTACAAGTAGATAACTAACAATCATTTTTTAGTTTTTTGGTCAAAGTTACATTACCGGTCAACATTATAGGACTTTACGGTACCTCTTAATATGACCCTGACCTAGGTATCGATATATAATAATCTCATAATGTATTAAATTTTAACAAAATTCAAACGTCAAAGTTATGAACCAAAATATGTACTAAAAATCGTACACTATAAAAGAACAAGAAACAAACTAAACCAACAGATGACAGGGCTACAGAGTTTGGCTAAAATTAATAATTGAGTTTTAAGTCAATAATATTGTGAAATATTATACCTACGGCACTGAATAGGACCTGTATATAGTTAATTTTTTTCTAATTTTTGAAATATAATTCCTCATTGAAAAAAGTTACCTGAATTTTATTCGTGTAGATTTTAATGATATATTAATATGATAGTTTTAACATTGATTAAAACTGTATAATTGGTTGCATAAATCGTAGTTAAAAAAACGTTTTTTTGGAAGATATAAATAATCTTGATCACTGTACGAATATCCTCATTTAATTTAATCATTGTTATAACTATGACAACAACTACTACAACTTCTTAACAAAATAAATGCAGGAGAATTCCAATTGGAATTAATAGTCAAGAAATATTGGCCTAGCTCAGGAGAGGGGAAGTAGGTGAGAAATAATAATGCAGCCGAATTTGGAGATAGCTATATAATCTAAAAATAATATCCACTTTTATACTTAAGAGATTTAGAAAATACCCAGAGATACAGGCGCCAGGTAGTTTATTTTGAATTAAAACTTGTAATTCTGGCTAAATTACCAAAGCCAAGCAAAGATATCAATACACACAGTAAATATACTTAACTACTTAAGGATACAATAGATATAAGAATAATATATATATTAAACAAATTAGACATAAGTTAATATGGACTCTAAATACATAAGAGTCAAGAACACAAATTAAAGAAAGTAATTTCTACCGTTAGGGAGTAATTTCCCTCGGTGCAATCATCGTCGAAACAAATTTTCAGTGATTACTCGTAGAGTAATCCAAACAAATTAAGTAAAATTAAGTAATAAGTAAACGTGCACTCAATCAAGAGGCCTAAGCAAACTTGGTCTAGTCAAAATCGCACGACCAATAAGGAATTTTTAAAGCAAATAACACTACATAAAATGTAAAAAATAGGATACTACCTTACTCGAGTCACAGGTAACAATAGTTTACATATACCGATAGATCGATCGACTTGTCCAGAGCTCTGCCCAAGTGTTCGTCCTTAGTCATCAGAAAAGAAATTAGCTAAAACACACAAAAGTAAGACAGTACCACACTTCACACTTAATGTAGGTTAGCACATAAACAAAATTACAACAATACATTAGTTTACTTATAGAAGCTGATAATTGACGTTACGTTTACTTAACTTAAAAAGAAAAAAATTAGCATTGGAAATTTCCATGAGCTGCCTCCAATGAAATCCTGTAGATAACGATCATATGCCGTAATTATTCCAAATCAAACAGTAAGGATTAGATAAATTGTCTCAATCAGACATCGTAATTATAACACATAACGGCACTCGTCGGCCCTTTAGCATCGACGCAAGAGAGATGTACGACGTTCTTGACTTTCACCCGCCATCTTGTACCCTTTTATTCTTTGGAAACGGTTACATTTAGGAAGAAAGCAGCCAAGAGAAATAAAGAAAATCGAAAAAAACCCTCTGTAAATAATTGTCTAAGTTAGCAACAATAAAATGTGGATTAGAAAACTTACCAAGCTAAGAGTTGACCATTTAAATCTAAATTTTATAGCAAGCGTAAAACTACATGTGCATAGTCTAAAAGACAAGTTGACAAGAACGCGCCAAATGCGAGTAAAGCATTTGTTAAACTTTAGACTTAGTCCAAACCCGCATCTCATTGCAGAGGCACATTTTATATTTACGTTGCAGAACATTAGTGAATAAATTATTAGCTGGTGCGTTCATTTGAGAACGTTACTAATTAAAAGAAAACGTAACATGCTGAAATATGAACTAACGTATGTACATACTCATTTTGGTAAAAAATCTCTTATTTATAAAATGATGTACAATATGACCGAGGTCAATAATTGATTAATAGACTAACATTGATAGCTTCCAGTTGCAGTTTCGTAAAAATTTTCGTATTCGGCGACGCACCAATTTTTCCCCAAAACTGGAGAACGAGGTGTTCAGGTTAAGTCAGCGGAAACTCATGTATTATCCTTTTTATGGTATGTGTCAACTACCTTTGACTTCTTTTATGTTAAATTCTAAAATTGAAATAGGTTTACTGGCAACAAGTGTTGTATGTGTGATATAGCAGGTAGGTTTGGCATAGCCGAATCTACTTTCCACACATGTTTAAAATGAATTCTAGATTATCTGATTGACATTGCACCTACATTTGTTTCGTTTCCAACGTCTCAAGAAGGAAAGTTACATATAAGTAGGAAATTTGAAGATCTAAGTATATTGTTTGGTCTCATGTTTGAATGTTATAAATATTATGAACTTTTATAGATAAGTGGTATACCTAGAATTCTGGGGTGCATTGATGGTACGTTCATACCGATAAGAACGCCAGTTCATAAATTAAAAAGCACATATGTAAATAGACACGATTTTCCTTCGCTAACATTACAAGCTATGTGATAGTGATAAACGATTTTTAGATTTATTCACGGGGGTATCTAGCAAAATTCATGATGCAAGAGTTTTCAAGCTCTGAAATCTTAGTAATAAATTAAGGGAATTGTGTGGGGTAGATTTTTACATTTTGAAGGATGCTGCATATCCTCTGAAACAATTTCTTATCACACCATACCGAGACTGTGGCAATTTATCGCCTGAACAAACAGTTTTCAATATGAAATTTTCACGTGCCCGGGCTAAGATTGAAAACGCATTTGGTCTTTTAAAGCAAAGATTTCGACAATTAATAAGGACCGATTTTGGCACGGTAGACATGACTTCTAAATTTATTGTGTCTTGCTGTGTGCTTCACAATATGTGCATTGATGAAGGGGATGAGGAAGAACAAGAAAGTGCAAGTGACAATAGTAGCACAAATGATGTTTGTGACCATGAAGAGCGTGAACGTGGAAAGGTGAAAAGACAGTATATGTGTCAACTTTGCAATCTGTAATTATTTTTAGAATTTCATTTTAATATAATAATATTTCTTAAGTTTTAATAATTGTAAAATGTTTTGTTTTTATTTATTTTTAGCATTTAATTTTAACTATAAATTGTTTTCTATTTTAAAAACAGCAATAAAGCCACAATACAGATATAATAGTAATTTTTATTTAGAAATTGCTAAACCTAATGTCATAATAGTATAAGTAAAATCTTAAATCTAATGCCAATATTTATTATTTATTTAAATATTTGAGTGCTTATACCTATTTTTGAGGTGCTAGTTTGTCAGCCAGAGCTTGCAGAAACTCAAGTTTTTCTTTATGTCGTTGTTTCCTGTTGTGCTCTTTGTCGAGGTGAATTTTCCAAATAGTTTCTACAAGCTGGCTCTTTGACTTTTTTTTCTGAGATTCTTTTAATACTGTGCATTTGTTTGCACTTCTCACAACTTCCGGTTGAATACTGTCGTCAAGACTGGCAATTTTTTTAAATTTGTCTTCAAATTTGACTATTTCTCTTATGTTACCGGATTTTGAGTTATTTGAAACTGCAACACGTTTTCGCTTCAAAATGGTTTTCAATCGGTTTTCACATTGAAGCGGTGTCCGGACTATGTTTAGTTCCAATTGCAAGAGTTCAGCTATATTCTCCCACATTCTTTTTTTGTTTTTAAATTTTTTCATTGGCCCCACCTGATATAATAACAGATTGTATTTGTGCAACAGAAATTTAGTATCTGTATCGGACCATTCATTTGAACCTAAAATAAAAAACAAATTTAATATGATTCTCAAAAATGTATCAACTGTTTACACCTTTTTATCTTGTAAATTTTTAATAGGTTAACGAACACTTTAAATGTATTCATTTACAAACCACTTTAAAATATTTATTTCCATGTAAAATTAGTAAGTACTATCGGTTTACTTACTTTGGGCATGATTTTCATTTAAAGGTTCTGGTTGGGGTTCCCGCTATGGTTGAGGTCCTAGTTGTAGCTGTAAGTCTGATGGATGGGGTATCTCAATGATTCCTGTCGCTGCCAATTCTTGAGTACTAAAGATTTGTATCTCTTCAGAACCTTCAAAATTTTCATGCTTTTCATTATTTTTAAATGCTGTGATACACCGTTTTCACTAATAACATGACATAAATATTTTTCGCCTTGCATTATGTTATGTCCGTTTTCATCAATAACAAAATTTTGGAAAGAAACCATTTTTTAAAAATAGCACTGAACAACTCCAATTCTGGGTGCAAAGTAACCGCCGTATATACCTACTTGACCTTTCTCATTTTACAACTTCACACCAGATAAATTGCCCTTTGTATTTTTCCCATTTGACGTACATTCTGTTGCCAGATGTGTTAAAATTTAAATTACCAGATTTTGCCGCCGTGTTCTACCAGTGCAGTGCAATGACATAACGCGCACCGCACTCGTGCAACTCCAGTGCGCACCGACACCAAACGAGTGCTGTTAATCCGAATACGACCAATGAAGTATATTATACGACTGGAAGAGTAACCAAATCCACTTGTAGTTTCTAAATACGGTCTTGCCCAAAATTGAGAAGGACGGAGAGCGAGGGGGTATTGTAGTCTTTGTCTGGCTTACGTTTTATACGTGTTATAAGTTTTTAATAATTTTACACTTTAAAATATTAAATAATGATTAATCATTGTGTTGCATATGGGCGTACAAATGAATATATGAAAAATAATATTAATTTTCATCGGTAAGAGAACATACTAATTAGTAATTTAAAGGAGAAATCAACTTTTTAACCTCAAAAATTTTTATTTTTGTTGTTAATTTTTCAATCAGAATTGTTTCAGCAGTTATACATACCTATATTTGATGTACTAATATCCCTATGATTCTTGCAGGTTTCCTATGAATAATCCGCAGTTATTGAAAAAGTGGGTAATTGCAGTGCGACGTGAACACTTCAAGCCTACTGCAAACAGCCGATTATGCAGTGCTCATTATAAACCTGAAGATTATCGTTTTTTAAATGGAAAATATTTAAAAACAATGTAGTTCCTACTATTTTTAAATTCCCACCCCATTTAATGAAGGTATCGAAGCCAGAAAGAAGGGTATTACATCGTAATGTTGTATTACCAAATCCCCTAAATGTCATCGAGGAGTGCCAGGTAGAACAACTGCATATTTATACGTTATGTTAGAATTTTTTACGCCAGTATGTATGTATGTATATCTTGAAGGGTTCTTTAATTCTGGCAGAAATAAAGAACAATTCAAGATACACATATTTATACATATTACACTGTTTTACATTTTTAACTGAAGTTTTGTTGTAGCCTAGTCCTGCATTCGAATCAAATTTAGGTTTAAAAATTTCTATCGGTACCCAAACAACTTTGATGCCAGTATCAGCAAAAAAAGCTTCTTTGAAGAGAAAGATCAAAGTTTTGTAACAACGTTTAAAACGAAGGGATAGCAGATTGAAATCTTCCAAAGAGTTAATTGGTTATTTGAAAAAAAGGACGTTGTTCAAAAACTTTAGAAGATGTTTTAACAACACACTTTGAAGGATTTACTTTGGAGCTGTTTAAAAATGAAGTTAGTAACAGCAATGTGAAGAATAAACATCAACGTTACAGCAAAAAGATGAAGCAGTTTGCTCTAACATTACACTTCTATTCTCCAAAAGCATACAATTTTGTTCGAAATGAACTCCACTTCCCACATAGCAGTTCGTTAAGGAAATGGTTGTCAAGTTTTGAATGTAATCCCGGTTTTCTACAAGAGGTGTTTGATTATTTTCAAGGCGAGGCAATAATTCGACCACAGCTTCAAGATGTGGCACTAATTTTTGATACAATGGCAATTAGGTCACAAATTGTATATGACAAGAAAGGTGATAAATATTCAGGATATGTCGATTATGGAGGTATAATGCATACAGATTCAGAAGATCTTGCTACTGAAGCTTTGGTGTTCCAAGTAGTATGTTTTTCGACTAATTTTAAATGCCAAAATTTGGCCACGTGGAGTTTGTGTAAATACGTTTTTTCACTGGATAAAAAGAAAAAACAGCCTGGAGGGACAAACCTCTCAAATAAATCAAACGTCTCACTAAATAATTGCAGATCTTTACACATAAATGCACAGTCTCAATTAAATAAGACCCCACAGCTTAAGTTACTGTTTATAAATATTTGCTCAATCAAACATAAATTCAACGAATTAGAAATTGTACTAACGAAATCATCGATTAAATACAACGTCGCATTAATTTGTGAGCATTGGCTAAATGATACCGAGGCAACAAGTTTTAAATTACTAAATTTTATTCCTATAGCGTACTACTGTCGCCCAACAGCATACGGAGGGTCCATGATTTTGATGGATAACTATAAAAGCGTAAATACTTTCAACAACATAAAAGACTTATCAGTTGCGGGGATTTGCGAAGTCTGTGCCTGCGGCATGCCGAGTAGGGATAGCTACCTTATCATGATAAACCTATATCGACCACCAAAAGGCGATTTCGATCTGTTTATTGAAATCTTGAATAACGCACTATCAATGTCAATGACAAATAAGAATTACATTATTTGTGGAGGTGACTTTAATTTACATTTTGAATCGCTGAATAATCAAGTGCGTACACTTACAGAACTTATGCTAAGTTACGGCCTATTCACCACTGTATCGATAATGTTTTTACTAACATAAGAGATGAATACTACACAATTCTCCCAGTAAACACTGCATTAAGTGACCACCTCGGTTTATCGATGTCTCTAAACTTCCCATTGACACAATATAATGATCATAAGAAGATTATGATAAGACCAATCACAAACTTGGGAAAAATCAATTTTTTTCATTTCGTAAATTCAATCAACTTCAATTACATTTATGATGACTATCTATCATTACAAAGAAAATTCGAGATCCTAATAGATCAAATCAAACTCGTAATACATCTGTACTTCCCGATGGTAACCTTAAAACGTTCTTCATCCTCAGTCAAATGGTATGATAGTAAACTAAAGCAAATGAAATCTTTTGTCCAATTCCTAACCAAGCTAGCTCAGAAGTGGCCTAGAAACACATACGTGAAACAACAGAGGAACAACTATCGAGCACAATATAAAAGTGCGCTGCGAAGTGCGCGCATTAAAACTAATGATAACTTAATTAAAAAATTATGAACACTTTCTTCGCAAACGTGACAGAAAATATTATATCATAATTGGAACCCTCCGACGATGATCCAATTACGTTGATGCTGCAGTCTTTCGAAATAAAGGATGATATTTCCTTTTGTTTCCAGAATGTCTCACAAATCGCAGTTAGAGATGCACTAGATGCGCTAAAACGAGGAAATGCTAAGGACTGTTACGATATGTCAACTAACCTAATCAAACTAGTAAAAAGTGTGCTAATCCCACACCTTACTTACCTGTACATTGTACAATGCCTGCATAAGCAATGGAAATTTTCCTAAATGTCTAAAAATAGCAAGAATTACCCCTCTACATAAAAAGGGAAATACTGACGACCCCAACAACTATCGTCCGATCTGTATGCTACCTATATTTGGCAAGGTGCTCGAGAAAATTTTATATCTACAACTCTACAATTATTTTGAGCAAAATAAGATATTCCACCAGAACCAACATGGCTTCAGGGAAAAAAAGTCTACGATATCAGCTGTGATGCAACTACTAGAACAAAGCCTAAAAGCATTTCATGCAAGAAATAATTTGTGCGCAACATTCATTGATCTATCAAAAGCATTTGACTGTGTTCATCAAGACATTCTTATTCGTAAATTATATCTGTATAACATTCAACCACATAGCTGCAGACTGATATCATCTTATCTATCAAATCGCAGAGCCTACGTTGCTATAAGGGAAACTGATTCAAATGTCATTGAAACAAACATAGGAGTTCAAATCTTGGACCATTGTTATTCCTGATTTTTTTAAATGATTTTCCATCAATATTTAAAACCGACCAATCATTATTATATGCAGATGACACAACTATCATGTGTAGTGACAAAGACATTCAACGGTGTTTTCAATATAATCAACAATTACTGACTAAATCCATCTCCTGGTTCAAAAACAACAAATTAAAAGTCAATGATGAAAAAACTGAAAATATGGTTTTTACGCTAAAGACCCAAAACACACAGGAAAATCTATCAAACCATTTCAAATTCCTGGGAATTTACGTTGACGCGCGTTTAACTTTTAAACATCATGGGGGACTACGTTGCTAAAAAGTTACAAAAAGCTACTTTTTTTCTTCGTTGTTTGAAGCAGACGGTATCTAAAACAGTACTAAAAACCACATACCATGCATTATTTGAATCGCATCTAATGTACGGTATACTTTTATGGGGCCACTTATCAGTGTTGACGAAACTATTTAAACTACAAAGAAAAGCTGTTCGCATTATCCAAGGGGCAGCCTATAGGGACGACTGCAGAAGACATTTCATCGAAATGCAAATTCTGACACTACCGTGTATTTTTATCTTTCAATGTCTGTTATTCGTAAAGAATAATGAAGCTTCATATCGTCGTCCAAAGAATGCTCACTAACATGGAACTAGATACGATGATGATTTGCGCCTACCTTCTATCAGATTGGCAAAAGAACAAATCAGCACCAACTACTATGGCATTAAATTCTACAATGCATTACCCATTAACATTAGAAGACTTGACTTCCAAAAATTCAAAAATACAATTAAACGTTTACTAACCAAAAACTGTTACTATAATTTTTTGGACTATTTAAGTAATATTAAAAATGATATCATTATAGATTCTGTAACTGACCTGTGTGTATAACATTATATGTTGAGAACATTAATAAATTATTATTATTTTTTACAAATAAAACCGATGCAGCAGTGCAGTCTCAATTGGTGCTAACAGCAATAAACAAATTATATGACATTGGTATAAAAGTACGTTCAGTTACATGTGATGGTACTGTAACAAATATGAAAACCTTCCAAAATCTTGGCTGTACTATAAATTCGGAGAAAATTATTTCCTATTTTAAACATCCGTCCGCTCAAAGTAATGTATATGCAATTATGGATCCATGTCATATGTTAAAGTTAAGTAGAAATGCTTTTGCAGAAGCGTCTTTATCTTCAAATCGAGGGCCTATTTCATTTAGATACATTCAGCGATTACATGAGGTGCAAGAAAAAGAACATTTAAAATTTGCTAATGCTTTGTCAGGCCTGCTGTAACGTCCCGTTAGAGTACATTACATTAAAATTCAATTTTACATCGTTTTTTTCTGCAACTAATATTGCACGTAAATTTATTCAGTTTGGCAACGTTGCGTGGTGTTTCGAAACGATTGAGAGTCGACTCAAAGTGGGCACTTCCGTTTGAGCAATCTTTGGCATTTCACGTGAGTGATGCAAGGAAGACAAATTTTCTTAATTATGGCGTAAAAACGCATGCAAATTAATTTTTATTCATTCCATCTAATTGCTGGTGAGTTTACCTTTATTTCGATATAATTTTTCTATTGAATTCAACATTTTTAGTGATTTCACAATGTTACGCAATATAATTAGACGAAGGAATTTATTTCAAGGCCGTTGGACTAGGTGGATAGCTTTCCAGTCGTATAATATACTTCAGTGAATACGACATTAGTTCGCATATTTTCCGGAGTTGATCTGACAGCCAATACTTACTGACAACCTTACACATTACACACACAAAAATCACTACTTTCGGTTGCACAAAGTTGAACTTGCATATTTTAAGAAACTGTTAAAAAACACTACCAAATAACAAACAACTGAGAGCGTAAACAAATGTAAACATGACAACGCAAATGGCACTTTTTTAATAAAATTGTTCTAGACATAAAACCTGGCGCCATCTTCTAGTTACTTTTTAAACTCTAACCCATTACACGGCACGTATACCCTTTATAGAGCAATTGGCAATGGTTCATAAAATGTTTTGAAGCAAATTTTGATAAAATTCATAACTTGGTAATTCCACGGCTCAATTGTTTTTTGTTACTAAGTTAACATGCATTCGCACAACGAGAAACATGAATTTAATTAAAACTAACGCGCCGAAAATTACAGTTAACAATTTGAATTTAATTATTATACATATTATAGGTAGATATTGATAATTTAATAATTTCAGGAAAGGCTTGGTCACGTGAAATTTCCTTAATGGATTTCCATTAGTCACTTACACTACTTTTATTAATACCTTCCGATGTGTTGTATATCACTGAAAGTTCAGGTCGCAGTGAGGGAAAATCAAAATAATCGTAATAATTTCGTTTTAAAGATTCAAAAGCACTTTCTGGAACTGTACTAGTCACTAAAAAGTCAGCAAATCTCGCATCCATATGCATGGAGATATCAATTATTTTTAATATTAGTCTCCTATAATAAGTTTTCTCGCCCCCTTTTTGGTTGAGTTTGAACTTCCAATTGTTCAAATTTACTCCATAAGCGATCAAATTATTCTCATTTAGTTAAAAAGACTTAAATTCATGAATTTTTTTCATACAAAAATTTATACCACTTAATTTATCTTGTAAAACAGCAAATAGTATGTCACAAAATGGGAATACTTCAGAAAAACAATTACTAAAAGATTGAAATTAACTTCAGTTTGTAACATACCAAAATATCCCCTAGAAAAAACTATTGTCTCGTCCCATTTGTCTTGATGTTCTAATATTTTTTCAAACAACTCAACAAGAGGTTGTCGGTGTTCAAACACAGTTTGCACTAATCTGAGATTGCAACTGTAACGAGTAGATTCTCTTAATAACTTCTAAATCTAAAGCACCTGTACCACTTATAGCTGAAAAAAAACATCTTGCATTCACGTATACTGCTAACAGACTGCTGTAAAACCAAATTTAAACGATGAGCCATACAATGTATAAAAAGTGCACAAGGGTGCGCTTTTCTATCTCTAGCCTGGAGTCCTCCTAATTCAGCTGTCGTTTCTGCTGCTCCGTCATAACTTCGCGCTACTAATTTTCAACTACATTTAAAAATCCCAAAAAACGTTCTTTAATTTAATTTTTGTTAACTTATCGTATAACTTTTACTTTTAGCTAGAATTTTTGAAATTAAATTTTAATGTTTAATTAAATCCACATAATTACCCATATTTGAAGAATTTTCGGACTCAATATGACACCGAAATCCAAGCTCATGTTCACCTAAGAAGCAAATTACATCTATGAGTCGTTTAAGTATTTCGCGATTTTTTCGCACTTGCTAGTAGTGTTGTTTATAACTAATTTCCAGTTGGATATCTAAGCATGTTCAATTCTTAAAATAACGAGTGTTTTTAATCGAATAATCGACTAAAGATGAACCTTACTAGATTAATGTCTATTTATTTATAAAAATTATTGAAATCTGAAAATCTGCTTTTGTTCCACAATTTTTTTCGTTGGAGAATAAAAGATTCGGCCAACAATATAAATGACGTACGCTCGCAGCCTGTGAGCCATTACCATTTTTTGTAATTTTCTGTTTGAAAATGTTTTGTGTATAATATTGTTTGTTTGATTAACTTTTAAATAGCTTACAAAAACATCTTAATTGGACGTTCTATTTTTTCAAAATTAAAAGATATTATTCCACAAAACTTAAAATCAAATGTAGTTTATAAAATTTCTTGTTTTGATTGTAATTCATGTTATATTGGGCAGACAGGATGATTATTAGTTGATATTACTTTACATAAAAGTGACATTAAATTAAACAAACTTATTGTGTTATCGATTCATTGTAACCAAAATTTACATTTTCCGGACTATAACTTTATCAAAATTTTAGATGAAGAAAATAACCAACGAAAATAAACTTTTTAGAAATGTTACATATTATTAGGTGTGGCACTTCAATGAACAAAAGAACTGACATTCAAGGTATAAGCATTATTTATTATGTTTTACAGATAATTAAATAATTTAATATTCTAATTTTAAGTTTCTTAAATAATTTTTTTCAATACATGTATTTAATTTTTTTTAGTTAATTTTTTCAATTATCAGCTTATTAATTTGTCAATTTGACATATTTTACTTTAAAGATTATTATAATGCTATAAAGCCACGTAATTTTGGTTGCAAGCGAGTCTGTATTAACTTAGGGTTAGTTTATTGCAACACTGTCGCGAATCATCACCCGAGGTTTTAGAAGTTACTAAATCTGCTAAAGTACGAACGTATTATACGAAGACTAATTACTATGATGAATCAGAATGACAAACAAAATTTATTACTATTGCAAATGAACTAAATACAGTCAGTAATTTTTCTTTTTTAAAAACATTTTCAAATTCAAGAAGCAATGAATGAATTGCGAAGAAAACTTAATAAACAAAAGTGCGAAAAATTTAAACTTCAACAAAAATGTAAAAAGCTACAAGCAAACAATAGCATTTCTAGCATTCTCAAACATAAATCAATAAGTTTGAAAGTGTTTGTTAACATGCAATGTTATCACCAAAAAATGCTCCTTGAAGAAGGTAAAAAAACAGAGTTATCCTTATATTATAAGCCGCCAGGAGCTAATAAATTTATATTTAAAAATTTGGAGTTTGTTTTACCAAGTGTTTCTACAATAAAGTCGAATTGTTAATTTAACATCGGGAGTCAATAACAGTTTTATAAAAAAAATTGAAAAAAGAGGTTAAAAGCATGGAGACCATGGAAAAGCAGTACATAGTAATGTGCGACGAAATCGCGCTAAAAAAAGCTTTGCATTATAGCAAATACCAAGATTGTTTAGAAGGTTACGAAGATTTGGGTGTTTTGAGACGTAAAAGCTAACCAAGCACTAGTGTTTTATTTATGAGGTTTATTTTATAGTTGGAAAATGCCGTTACTTTGTAAGTTATGGCTCAGTAAAAGAGGACACTAGCACAATTGCAAAAAGAAGTAATAAGAAAATTCCAACAAATGTGGACTTTCTATTTTTAAACAATTTTCATACAAAACGTTAAAAGAATCGATGCAACATTTTAAAACAATGACATATTTTTCGAAAATGACAAAGAAAGAAATAAATATTTATTGCCTTGAAGGGTGTCAGTGGTCTATTAACGCAAGGTTAATGCTCTGGGATGAATGACAACAAGTATCAAGTATCTTTTGACGTCTAGAATTAATCAGGATCCGATAGAAAATTGGATGATACGATCTCCAGGTGGTAACAACGCGCAAACATCAGTAAGAGAATTTTGACTTGCTCTTCAACATAACGTTCATCCGGAGGAAAACTCACAATTCAAAAAAGCTAAATTTAGAGGAGAAGCAAATCAGGTTGGAATAAAAATGTTATAATGCATTTGTTAGTTGTTCAACAGTATTTCTATTAATTGAGTTATTTTTTGCATTGCTTTAACATTCTGGAGGTATATTTTTTTAGAGTTAAGATGATTTTCATGTTTTGTGATAAAAAATAGATAAATGTGTCATTTTCTTCTGTAAAATATACTGATATCATATAAATAATACACAATAAATGCAAATATTAATATCTGATTTATTGAAAAATTTATGGTTTACAAATTTTTGTAATAATCAAAATATATTTTTGGCACAGTGGATTTTTTCGGGTTTTTAAACAAAGATAGAAGTGAAGTTTTTTTCTTTTCTGCGACTCCTGGCTTACGTTGGTATGACCTCTTTAACGTGAATGGTTTTTTGTTTGTAAGGGTACTTTTGTTTCTTGGAGAGCATTTTATATTTATTTTTTTATAGTCTTCCTCATTATAAGAATTTTTATAAAAAATCGTTTCTAGATTATCTTTAGTTACTTTAAAAATTTTTACCTCCGTGAGTTTAAAAGTTTCTCCATCAGCGTTACGGTTAAAATTATTGTAACTGAGATCTGATGCTGCAGTTTTGAAATCGAAAAAATCTGAATAACACATTTCGTGCACCTTAAATGGATTTCCAGTTTTTTTTGCTGTCCTAATAAGGCTGTAATATTGTTCTGGAATATAGATCGGTCCAGATTTTAAATTTCTATTTATCTGTCTTTCAATTACAGAATGGGCGCTATCGCCTTCATTTTGGCTATGTCCCGTAATTAGATATTTGTGTGTAATGCTCCTTATATTTTTAAACTCGGAGACGGCATAAAGATACATTGCCATTACAAAACGATTTTTTTGCTGGCCCCCACAATTGTCCGAATAAAACACAACATCAATATCTGCACCTTTTGTTTCGGCCGCATTATTAAGATCTTTTAAGTACTTGAAAATACACGTACCAATTTCATTGGCACCTCTCAGTGCCTGACCTTCGTGCCAAACGTAACAATCTACATTCTTATCCTTTAAATTAAAAACGGTAAAATTGAATACATTTAATTTTGAAACGTAATATAAATTAGAGGTATTCCCTTTTGGACACGGAAGTGTTGTCCCGTTCTTTTTCTTCCCTAGAAAGTTTTTTCTCTCTATGATGCTTATTGTACTCTTCAATCTGGGTGGTTTTTTCTACTTCACTTAATTGTTCAAATGTAATGCAATAATCACATTGATCTTTTTTAGGTACGAAAAATGACAAATTGAATTCTTCGTTAAAAATTTTGGCATACATGTAGTAGTTTGCGCTGGGAATTTTAGCTTCTTGGCAGTCTTTATCATAATCTCTATGAAGATCCGCTATTGTTTTGCCTCCTTCTATAAATTCTTTTGAAGTGTGCGATCGCGTATAAGGACTTTCAATCTTAGGAATACTTTTTATATGCGTTCTTATTCTCTCTTTTACAGTTTCATCTACTTTTTTATGTTTTCCATGTCTGCCTCTTTTATCACATTCTAGTATTTGTCCAGTTGGTGCTAAAACCTTTTTTTGAGCTACGGTTCTTATAGGTCTATCATTTATTGATAAGGTTGCTTTGAAAAAAAATTTACATACTCGAATTCTTTGGTTATTTACAAAGAAATAAAAAGCATTGTTTTGTTGACGATGGCTATTCTCCCTTTTATACTGGTATTTGGGTTGTACTAAGGTCATACTTGACGCTAAAAAATCTCTTTGCCTCTGTAAATCCGCTAGGCCCCAATACTCTGTAAAAAGTAGTTTTCGATCTTCTTCGGAAATTTTTTCCTGCACTGGAGTTTGCACTTATCTCCGCAAGGAGGCTGAATAGCTTTTTTATGTATGACTTTTTTAGTTTCCGATACCGACACGTATTCTTTTCCTTGGTTTCTTAAGGTTTTAGCCACATTCTTGTGCCATTTTTCTGGGCATCGTAACCGTTTCTTTCCTATTTTTTTGGTTTGGCTAGGATTTATAACTTTTCTTTTATTAGAAGAGTTAGGTGTTGTATCATTCTCAGTATCACTGCTACTTGTACTACTAGACGAAGATGACGTTGAATGACTGCTACTATTACTATAAGCTAAATTATTAAAATCAGGGTCAGCCACAGAATCATCAGAGTCAAATGGATGATTTTCAGAATCCGAATGTTGTCTTTTTCGAATTTGACTTGGACCTGGTAATTGAAGGTCGTGTAGTTGATCTTGTTGAAAATCGCTTTGGTTGGATTCAAGTACTTCTGCCTCCTGATGCGTTTCATTTTGGCTTTCCATTGCTGTAAACTCTTCTGGCAACACACCTTTTATTTCATTTAAGTCCATCTCTTGCTGTTCAATTTGCGGTACCTCTGATTCAATTACCTCAATTGAGTTATACTTGATTGATGAAACCAATAAATTCTCTGGATCTTTTTCCGTTATCTTGTTTAAATTATTTTGACACTCGTCAACGATTACTTTTGATTCTGCTGCGGAATTATCGGTCATCAAAGTAAGTGCGAGAGCGGCTTCTACCATTTTCGTTGTCCGAGATCGGTACTCCATAGCTGGAATATAGAAAAAAAAATGAAGGTAAAGAAATAAAAGGCAGACAAACATGATTTTAAAACTATTGTATCAAAGTATTTAAGGTGGCATGGCAGGTGATTATAAATAAAAGCCGCCTTATCGCAAAAACGAATGTGTTTCTATCAGCGCCTTTTTTGTAGTCAGTACGTAAACAGATTTAATACACTTCTACAAAGACTCTGTTATTATACTTTTGTTTGTATTTTCACTATAAACGGCATAGTTTAACAGTTAAATTTGTATTAATTTAATTTCTTATTAATTACCCATAACAGAAAAGTGACACTTCTTAAAATTTTGCAAAATTCTTAAGGTAGGTTCGCAGCTATCCGTTCATCCGTCGTCCGGCAACGGAACAATTGAAAACAGGCGGTTCAGAGCGATGCGGTTCCGTTGACAAAATACACGTACCATAATAGGCGCAGTTCAGAAATATATCCAAAGATAATTAAACGAGATATAGGTCCGGTGCAGTCACAAAAAAATTAACCGTAACTTCACTTTTCTAGCATGTGTATACATAAAAGTTACCGCCGCCGGATGAATTCGAACGCAAAAGTTCAACTTCAACCAACTTTTCCGTCGCTTTGGCGCAACGGACAAATTTGAAAAATGGGTTGCTCTGATTGGTCAACGTACCAACGCAGACGGATGAACGGATAGCTGCGAACTTACCTTTAGTTTTATTTACAATTCTGTAAAAGAAAAATGACATAACCTAAGATATGATTTTTTAAAATATAAAAAAAAAATTTGGCTACTTACCTTGAAAATAAAAGTGACACAAGTAGAAATAATACAATTTTCTTCTCAAAACACAAATAAAGGAACACGCATTAACTCACAATAATACACTTTTCTTTCAAAAACCTAAGACAATCACCTGTTGTAACTCTAAATGTGACGTTTTTCCACATAAAAGTTAAACACGCCGCATTCGCTTCTGAATCATTACTAAGATGTGTCAGTTTAGTTCCCTGGAATAAGTACAGTTTAGGTTCATTCCAAAATGACACAAGTGCCATCTATTGGTTAGATTTGAAAGTTAAGTTACTACACTTTTCTACTAAATAAAAGAAGCTATTCTTAGATGTTTTATATAAAAAAAACAATTTTTAATTTTTTTGAGTTGTGACAGTTTTCTTCCGGATGAGCGGTAATATATATTGTTGTGTACAGATATAAGCATAGTGAGTTGCATATTAAAAAGGATTAAATTAATAATTTTATTTGCGTACTTTATTCCTTAAGATCACGGATACGGTAATCATATCACAGACTCAGCAGGTGTTGCTTATCAGCCGGCACGGTTTTTGGGAGTTGTTTCTTTATTTTATTGTTTTCATTACTTTTAAAAAAACTGTACAATAGAGCGATACAAGAGGAGGGTCATAGGGGTCATGACCCCCCCCCCACCCCCGCAAAACCTTTTTAAAACTAAGTCCTGAATTAAACTTTTTATTTAAATCTTATTATGTGTATTTTTAAAGTCGAGGAGACTTGCAAGAGCGACTTTCCCCTGTTGTTTTAAGTCTTTTCAGTAATTTTACCTAAGACATCAATAGTTGAAGACGATAAAGTAGATATAAGGCAGCTGGTAAGCTTTTATCAAGACTTGCTTGAACAAGCCAGTGTCGTTTCTGTTACACAAGAGTATTCGTTATGGGTTCAAAAGTGGAGGCGTGTAATAGCAAACCAGGGCAAACTTCCTGATTCCGTTTTAAAAGCGATCGAGAATTGTGATACGGACATGTACCCAAATGTAAACCGATTTCTTCGTATTCTTGCTATGCTCCCTGTCACCACAGCATATGCAGAGAGGACTTTTTCAACACTGCGACGGCTGAAGACATGGCTGCGTGGAAATATGGGAGAAAATAGACTTACAGGTGTGGCTTTGTTGTCAGTTCACCGAGATATGCCTGTGAATCCCAACCCAATAATTGTCCGGTTTGCCAAAAGTAGTCGCCGTAAGGGATTGTTATTTAATTTTTTTTTAGTTTTGAATATAATTTTTTTTATTTAGAAAGTATATTTTTAAACCCCGGCATTAACGACCCCCTCGAGTAAAATCCTGTATCCGCCACTGACAGCGATAAGCATGAAAGGAAAAATTTTTTTTACCTAAAATTTGGTTAATGTGTTGTCGATGTTTTTGTAGTTTTCAAAATTTACTCATTGAAGGGGCCATAATAGGTTTCCAAAGTTGTTTAGAGTAAAGGTTGTAGTTTATAAGTTTAAGTTCATCGGGTAGTGATAAGTGCGTTGTGGATAAGCGGAACAAACGACAGAAATTTTATGCTTCTGATAGAGAAGAAACATGTGAATGTTACGAGATGAAACTGTTATCTTTCGGCTAAAAAAGAGGCAAGATGGTTCGTGTTTAGTGCAATATATTACGAATTATTTTGGGTTTTACGCATTTTTGTATTATCAAGAACTTACAATGTGTTCAGAATAACAACATTTTATTTTCAACATTATTATCATTATTGCATTGTATGTCGACTAAATGGTTTATACTTACAAAATAAAAAGTAATAAAATTGAGCTGTTATATATGTACTTAATTTCTTAAAGTTTATAAATTAATAAAGAGCTATCGAACATTTGGTCACTTCGGCCGAATTGAAAAAAGTGCCACTTGGAGATTTTGTGTTATGCGGAAGAAGCAGAAGAAAAGCTAATATCGAGGTCCGCTATATAAAATCAATTCCGAAGAAATTAAAAATTGTTGATAAACTTGCGCGTTATCTTACATACATATTTGCGAGTAGATAAAAATGACCGAAAAAGAATTAAAAATTTTAATACATAAACGAGGTTGCATAAAAGGGATGATTACTAACTTTTTAAGATTTCTCGACGAAAATCGCGATAGTTTAAAAAGTTGAATCGAGGTTACAAAAGGTCGAGAGTAGTTTTGACGAATTTTATAATTTACAATACGAAATTCAAGTTAAAGACGAGGATAACGATCATAGTGCGGTTTTGGATGAATTTGAAGAGAATTATTTTAAAGCGGTCAGTTTAGCACGTGAAATTATTGCGAAGCTTGCCGGTAAAGCAATTGTCGCAAATGCCGCGGCTTCTACGTCTAAGATGGAACACGGTTCCGTAGAAGACAACGGCGAAGAGGTTGCGTTAGCTAGTGCAGTCCGTTTACCTATATTAGAATTACCATCATTTTCTGGAGAATATGAAACGTGGTTTCATTTTAAAGATACCTTTATTGCGCTTATTGATTCAAATTTAAAACTAAATAGCATAAAAAATATTATTATTTAAATTCGTGTTTAAAAGGTTCGGCAAGTGAAGTCATTTCGTCGTTAGAAATTAGTCAAAAAAATTATGAGGTTGCTTGGAAGTTATTGACGGAACGTTTTGAAAATGAAAAGTTTATTATCAATTCACATATTACAGCAATATTTAATTTACCAATGGTTAATAAGGAAAATTATGTAACTTTAAGAGAATTATTAGATAAGTTTGTCAAACATAAAGGTGCGTTAGAAGCGTTAGGCCAACCTGTGGAACATTGGGATGCTTTGGTAGTACATATCGTAATAAATAAAGTGGATAGCGTAACCCGTACGAGTTGGGAGACCGTTGTTTGTGATCTAAGTGTACCAAGCATAAAACAATTAATAGATTTCTTAAATAATAAATGTAGGATTTTAGAAACGGTGTCAAAAAAAGTGGTTTGCGATCCAATCAAAACTAAAATAAGTCATGTGGCAACGACAAATAATGAATGCGTGGTGTGTAAAGGAGATCATTTAATTTTCAAATGTAGCGTTTTTATTAAACTCAACATCGATGAAAGGATAAATAAAGCAAAAACGTTAGGGTTGTGTTTAAATTGTTTAAAGAAAAATCATTTTGCAAAAGATTGTTTTAATTGGAAATGTCAAATTTGTAATAAACCTCACAATAAACTGTTACATTTAAAAAAAAAGGATAAAGACAACGAAAAATTAGATGTAACTAATGTTGTAACTACACATTGTCAAACTTATGAAACTTTGGTATTTTTGACAACAGCCGTTATTGGAATAATATTTATATCGACCATCGCTTAAGTTTCCAAATATCGTTCATAACATGTTGATATGGTATAACGAATTGTTTAATCTATTTAAAACTGAATACGGCTTAATTATCAAAATTAAACAAATTAGACAAAGCCAATCGTGAGTTGTTGAATTACTGTAAAGTTCATAAAATAATGCTTATTGAACAATTATGTAAACTTAAATTGTACCGTTCCTTAACCCATTTTGCACCAATGGTGCGTTAACGCACCAGTCATTTGGAAATTTTTTTGCAAGTGTTGAAAACAATTTTTAAATTCTTTTTTAATGCAAAATTACTTTTGAAGATTAGTATAAAATGTGAATAATTTTATAATATCAAAATTTGAAAGTTTTTATTCATTTTTATTTGATTTAAAATGATGCAAAAGATTGACCATGCGCACGCATATTTATATATATTTACTACGAGCAATAGAAATAATTTAGACCTATGTAGTTTTAACTAATAATTAATATTAATAGAAACTAAACTAAATATTGCTGATGAGAAAGTAGTAGACATTGTCCATAACTGTATGAGCAGAAACAGATTTTTTAGCATAAAACGTAATTTACATTTATCGGATAACAATTCATTAGACAAAACAGACAAATTTGCGAAACTACGTCCGCTATTTAATTTCGTAAATAAAAAAAATATGCAATTTGGCATTTTTTCATTTAGTTTGTCCATTGACGAACAATGGTGCCGTATTTTGGTAGGCATTCGTGCAAAATGTTCATCAAAGGAAAGCCCGTAAGATTTGGTTACAAATTATGGTGCCTTTGTTCGTATAATGGATACAATTATCAGTTTATTCCATATGCTGGAGCATCGCCAATTAAAGAAAAATCAATTGTTGGCATGGGAGGACAGGTAATCCTCGATTTGATGTCGTTGGTAAAAAATCCAGGAAGTCACCAAGTATTTTTTGATAACTTTTTTTCTTCTTATAAGTTGTTTTCTATGCTGTCAGAAAAAGGATATTTTGCTACAGGAACTATAAGGGAAAATAGGACAAATGGTTGCCCATTAGAACCTATAAGGATGGTATCAAAGAATAAGAGGGGCTATTATGATTCAGCCTTTGATAAAAAATCAAACATTTCCCTTGTGAGGTGGAATGACAATTCAGTTGTTACTGTAATAAGTAACCACTACAATCCTTGTTCTTCTGCAAAACGATATAATAGGAAAGAAAAAAAAGAAATAAGTATTTCACAGCCCAACATGATCAAGTTATACAATAAATATATGGGGGGGGGGGGTTGATTTACTTGATAATGGAATCGCCAATTATCGAATTGGGATAAAGGGAAAGAAATGGTGGTGGTCCTTATTTACGAACACAATTGATACGTTGTTGGTAAATTCATGGAAAATATATAACTTGGTGAATGATGAGAAAATAACACAATTAGATTTTAAATCTTACATTGCGGTGAGGCTATTGAAAACGGAGATCTTATGAAAACCATTCAGCTCTACATGTCTAGATGAAATTCGGTATGATAATATTGGGCACATTATTATAAATCCGATTACAAAGGCAAGGCGTAGATGTAAAGTGTGTCATAACCATACAGTTTATAAGTGCAAAAGATGCAACGTACACATTCATCCCGACTGTTTTGAAAACTACCATACAAAGTAATACTTTATGCATAGGACCATGCTCTAACTTCAATATTATAAATTTTTTATTTTTTATTTTTTTTTAAATATGTTATTACACAAAGTATAAATTTAAATAAATACTTGAAACTAGATTATTTTATTTTTTTATACCATTGGGTCTAAATGGGTTAAAGTGGACAGTTAGTGCTAATTCAAATAAATCTGACAAAACCAGTAAACCACACCGAAAAGTTAGAATTTTGTGTATATTTAGGTAACAACTAAGCAGAATGTATTTTTCCACCAGGTATGATGACACGACACTTATTTTAGTTTTAAATTAAGTATTAAATTTGCGCGGGCAGATTCAGTAGTTTTAATGTAAAAATAAGAACAAGTCCTAAATTCTTGTATGAAAGTGTACTGAATCAGCGCAGTGTATATGCACAATAGTTTGTTGTTTATCAACGTAGGTTATGTTAAGCTGGATTTATAGTAAGACGTAAGAAGTAAGCAGTAACAAAAATTAACTTAAGGATAACCTATACACCATTTATAGTAGAAGTAAGCAATAAGAAATAAGGAATTGGTTTAATTTCATTTCTTACCGTTCCCGTTACCGAATCGCATACATTCGTATCGACTCGTGGGTTTACGGGCTGGTAAGGGATAGAATCAGGTGTCAAACACGTTTGACAAACTTCGATGTCAATAAAATTGTGTTTTGAAAAATGCATAAATTTTCTTTTACTGACCGGTGTTCACCACATGTTATTTTATTAGGTAGTAATAAAGTGAACCGACAATTTTCGCACCATGTGATAGTTTATAAATGAATTGGTAAGTAGTATATAACTTAGTTCTCAGTTATAATTTTATTTTTGTTTGGTTTACTTGAATCAAATGGAAGAAGAAGCAGTTCTAATTGGTATTATTCAACACTATAGTTTTTTGTATGATAAAACAAAATCAAATTATAAAGACGCTTCAAAAAAGGAATTGGCATGGCAAACAATTTCTGAAGCGATGCAGCGACCAGGTAAAAATAGTTCTGTTTAAGAAACTTATTAGTACTGTAGTAATTAATTTATAAATATATTCGAAGAATTTCAAAGATTATGGCGACTTCTTCGAGATCGTTATTCGAAAAAACGACGCATAACAAAAACAACGCCTTCTAGGTCGGCTGCAAAAGAATCCCAATGGCAGTTTTATAAATCAATGAGTTTCATGGAAAAACATGTTACTACACGAAAGTAAGTAAATTCTGGAATTAATAATTCAAAGTAAAGAATTCATTATTTAAAGGAGGACAACCCACATTAAACCCATCGATATTATTTAAAAAAAACGTGCTGTTGAATCGCCTCAATCTGTGGGTTCATCAGAGGATATTAACCATCCATGGGATTCATTTAATCAAATAATATCTCATGATTTAAGTGAAATTGAGGAACACTTGGAAGAAACAAGTAGTGATGCAAATAATCCCCCAAATGTAGCTGAAGCGGAGATACCACTGCCTGGTCCTTCCCATCAATCTGAATTATATGAAACACGATTAAAACCAAAAGATGTGCAGGTGCATGTACAAGAGACTTTGTCCGCCCTTACCAATTACTTGCAGGGGGGTAGGACAAAAGATAGAAATGCTGCATTTGGGGATTATGTTGGCTTGTCGTTGTCTGAAATGCCAACAGAGGAACAAAATTACAAAAGGTTAAAAATAGTAGAAATATTAAACGAAAAATATAATTAAGATTAAGTATTATATTTACAGTTATATATAAATAACGTAATATAGAATATTTATGCATATTATGGATTTATTTTAGTGTATGTATAATAAGTATTTGATTTTGGTTATTTATTTATCTCTATCTCGACAAAAACCATCCTCCAGTACTTTATTTTGGAATGGCATAGCACCAGCGGGAGAGCAAAAATAATCTTTCACCATATCTCGCATAGTGTATAAAACATTAGTCGAGCGGTTTGTTGAAAGACGTCCCACAGATTTCAATGGCTCGACATCATCACGCCATGTTCCTATGTTCTCATCGGAATCCACAAATCCTGGTGGACAATAAGAAAAATCTTGTAGTCGCATTGACTCGCGTTTTGCATAATTATGCAAACATACAATTGCTTTTACAAAAGTATCGATGTTATCTACCTTTGCAGTGACCATTCCTCGAAGTAACCGCCATCTGTTTACCATAATGGTCAAAGGTGTTTTCAATCACACGTCTCGCTCTTGCAAGACGGTAATTAAAAATCCTCTTGCTCGCTGTTACATTTCGTCCAGGATATGGCCTCATTATGTAAGTTTTTAACGGGAAGGTTTCATCGGCAAAAATTGTGTATGGATGCACAATGTTAGAATTCGGCAATTTTTTAGGTGGTGGTACATTCAATTGACTTTGTTCTAGCATGTTCCCAAAAATTGAATTTTTGAATACTCCTCCATCACTTTCACTACCGTATGCACCAATGTCAATTAGCGTAAACAAATAGTCAGCGTCACAGCATGCTAATAAAACTATGCTGAATGTTTTCTTGTAGTTAAAAAACCTGCTTCCACTTTTTGCTGGAGCCTAAATCTGTATGTGCTTTCCATCAAGGGCACCAATGCAATTTGGAAAATTCCATTTATTGTGGAAGCCTTGGGCAATTTTCAGCCATTCTTCTTTAGTAGAAGGATTCTTTAAATAATTACTGGAAAGTGCATTCCAAATAGCCTCTGCTGTGTTTTTTATAATTTTATGGACTGTGCTGTGGTCCATATGATATGTCCATGCAATGGATTGCATAGACGATCCCTGAGAGAAGAAACTGAAATATTACAAAAAATTAACAGTGATGACGATAATCTATATTCCAACTTACTGCAATGTTAGTACCAACTTTTCTTCAGGTGTAACCTGGTCTTTCAGCCTTCTTCTTACGATTAAATATGGTTTTATTAAATTTAACAATTTATCAAAGGATGTAACGGTTGACCGAGTATATTTAAAAAACGGTTCTGGGTCATTTTGTTTCATTGGTATAAAATACCTTTTATAAAAACCGTATCTTGCTCGACTCCTGTTTATTATTCTTGTCTTGAATCGTCTGATTCTCCTATTATTATTCAACAACAAGAGTGAGCAACACAGCACTACACCTGCTACGACTGTTATCTCGTTATACATATTTATACGTTCGTACAATACACACACCTATGTCCAAAATTTACATAAACACTACTAAAAGTCTATAGAAAAATATATTAACATGCACAAGAATAAAATCAATTAATTACAAAATCTTAACTACGTCAAATTTTTATGGTTCTTTGTTTGAATTTAAAACGTCAAAATTGGAATTGTACTCGCAGTGCGCATGCGTACTCCGTTACCGTTACATGCAGCACTATGAATGCAATTCTTATTTCTTATTGCTTACTGCTTACTTCTTACGTCTTACTGCTACAAATCATTAACTAAATTTAAAAAACGATATCTGAAAACGTCGTGGTCTCGACTACAAGTACAATTATTAATTGACATGCACCGCTGTTTGTATGCAGGAAAACACGCAGATTACAAAAACAAACATGCAAGAAATCATGCGCTTGCTCTTATTTGTTTTAATTTAAGAAGATTCGCCCGGAGACAGAAGTTGCGGACATAAAAAGCAAGTTTAATAATATTAGAACAAACTTCCTTCTACAATACAGAAAGTATTCGAGTTCATTTCATAGTGGAATGGGAGAAGACGAGGTAGGTTTTCCTCTTATTATATGTTTAACGATAATATAATTTATTATTTATAAAATTATAGGTTTGTAAACCAAACTTATGATATTTTGATGCAATGATGTTTATTTTGGAACATACAACGCCTCGAGAATCTATAAATTCGATTGCTTCCGGTCCATCAAAGCTAATGACAGATTCTTCGAATGCATCCTCATAAGCGGATTCGCAGTCTTCTACAATAGAACCTCTGACAATGCTGCAATAAATTCTCAAATGTCTATTACTGACACTGAAGAGACAGAAAGTGACTTTCAGGTGAGTGATTTTATACTTGAATATTCTTCAATTTTTAGTACAATGAAAGACCAAATGATAAAAAAATCATAAATGGGTGCGTTCACCAGAACTAACTGTTTGCAAACTGTTTGCGATTTTTACGTCAACATATTTACTGAACGCTTTGCTAAATGTCAAACAGATTGCAAGCGGTCGCAATTTTTTTAATCGTAATTTAAACTCGCTGAAAATCACAAACATGTTAATCGGACATGCGCATTTGCCTTAAACGCGCGAAATTGGCAAACAAAACCCGATTTTTAAAATAAGTACAAGTCTACCTTTCTGCAGTTTAAAGATTTTGTGAGAAGTGAAACAAATAATATCATTGTGAATGAAGATGAAAGTATTCAATGTGTATTTATTGGATGCTTGTGTAAGTGTTTCAGTTTTTTATGTATAAATTACACTTACTTATATGATAAAAAGAGAAACAAGTCGATTTTGAAATACGAAGTTATCTTATAAAAACAATTACATTAAGCTAAATTAAATTGCGTTTCGTAAACCCAACATTAGATTTCAAACTTAACACATAAGTATAATAACTGTAAGGAACATTTAATTTTTATAGGCGAAGAACAAATAGTTAGTGTTCCGAAGCAGGGTTTGGTCGAAAGCAACCTACTTCGAACTGAGCAGATCCTCTATGATGCAGGTCCCAGTACAAGTGGTGTTCAAAGCAGGACCCCAGAATTACATGGTTTTGCCAAAAGTAGTATGGTCACAAATGTGTTAATGTGTATCAATAATTTGCTTCTTAGATTCAAAGAAGAGCGTAATCTGGAACGATGCCACGACAAAGCTATTGCTAGTGGAATGCTGCAAAAGTGTACTTGCAAGGCCCAAAGAAAAAAAAAGAAAAATGTTTGGGTCGAAATACGAGAGGTTTTTGAAGGGAGAGGATATGAGGTATCATATGATGATTTGGACAGGAAGTTTCGAAATCTAAAACATCATTATAAAACGATTATTGATAACAAAAAAAAACAGGTCGGGGCAGGATGCATTGGGAGTATTTTGAATCAATGCAGGAAATTTTTGTTGGGGATGACACTGTTCATGCTCCTCCTACAATTTCATCTCCAATTGGTAATACCACAGCTACGCCACTATTCAACGATCAAAATATTTCTAATACCACAGCTCCACCACTATCAGCGATCAAAATATAATTGCAGAAGCTGTGAAGACAGTTAACAAGGCAGGAACTCCATCTACAGCATTTCAAACCCCGAAAAGGCGCGATATTGCTGCAAAAGCAAAGAGGTCAAAGGCGTTGTATTTGCAACGAAAAGCAATGATTAATATGGAAAGGGAGCGCATGACAATTTTAGACAGAAAAGCTAATCTACTAGAAGTAATAATGAAATTCAAAAAAAAAAAGAAACCTTTTATTAGAGGAATATATTACAAACATGCAAAAAAAATAGTTTTGTGATCAGCTTAATGTACATATATTGCTATTTTATGATTAACTATTACTACATTAAGATTAAGATAGGTTTTTGTACATACTTAACAATATTTTATATTTACATTTCTTATTACATTTTTCTTCAATAATGTGGCAATATTTCGGCGCTTATTTTCGGCAGCTCCCTGTCATTCCTCTTGATCATTCCCAACAATGTCCTCTTCAATGTGAAATTCTTCATTGTGAAATTGTAGATTTTCTTCTAACATAATAAAATTATGTAAAACATCCAAATATTTCAATCTTCGAAATCTTTGTTTCAAAAACCCGAATGCCCGTGCAATCACCGAGCGAACGCTGGATAATTTTGTGTTGAAATGGGACTGTATAGCAGTCAAATGTTCATTGTCTGTGTACGGCTTCATAAGGTTCTTTAATAACGGATATGCTGAATCCCCAATTAAGTGTAGATGAAAAGGCAGCAGATTTTGGGTAAGTTCTTCACACAAGGAACTCAACCGAAACACACGAGCATCGTGCATTCTCCCAGGGCGGCCTACATCTATCTGGATAAATCTTGCTTTGGCATCACACACCCCTACACATGTTATATAAAATAAAGAAAGTAGATCATCAACTTCATAATGCGTACCTTGCAACACTATGGAATGATATCCATTTTTGTTGTAAAAATCATGACTATTTCCCTCAGGTTGTTTGATTGGTATGTAGCAACCATCTATTGCCCCAACTACACCTGGGATTGCCCGAACTACACCTGGGATTCCCCCAGGTTTGTTTTCAAAAATCTACAACTATAACATTAATAAATAATTACCAATTTCGTTAACACTTGCATTAATGGTTTCCTGATGATTATCAGGCTACTTTACATATTGAGGCAGCATCGTCAGCAAAACATCAATAATATCATTAAACACCATATGCGCCGAACTTTTAGCAATCCCAAACTGGTCACCTGACGCTAAAAAGCTCTCCGGTTTACTCAAAACCTATATCGTATATAATAGTTTCTTTTCCAAAAGGATTATGCGATGTGTGGCACGACTGTGCCTTTCTACAGCGCAGCGTAGAGTAAATTCTATAAAGAGAATTACATTATCATACAGCAGGTAAAAAAAATTAAACCTACATTAAACGTGTTCCTTGTCATACGAAAGTGTTCTTTAAACTGCTCATCCGTGTAGTGCACTATTGTTTCCTCGTAATAGTTTGCATTTCTAACAACATCATTTCGTCTATTGTCTCCCAGTAATTCATAATTTAAAGGGGCACCATTTTCAACCAGTACAGGGATTAACTCATTTACTCGATCTTGGTCAAAAAAGAATAAAAAGGGATCCATCTACAAACTTTTTTTTAATATATATTTTTCATAAATAATTTTAATGGCTAACATTGTTGTAAGTTTCTTGGCAATGAGTTATATTCAACTAAACCTTTATGAAATAAATTATTTTTGGCTTGATTAGTATTTACAGTTGATACATAAAAATTGTTTCTATTTCTAGTATAGTGGCTATGCATATTTTGTACAATTGTTAGATTGTCCATTATGTGTTCTGGATAAAGTTGGTTTTTAATTTTGTATATTATTATCATCTACAAACTTTTTTTTAATATATATTTTTCATAAATAATTTTAATGGCTAACATTGTTGTAAGTTTCTTGGCAATGAGTTATATTCAACTAAACCTTTATGAAATAAATTATTTTTGGCTTGATTAGTATTTACAGTTGATACATAAAAATTGTTTCTATTTCTAGTATAGTGGCTATGCATATTTTGTACAATTGTTAGATTGTCCATTATGTGTTCTGGATAAAGTTGGTTTTTAATTTTGTATATTATTATCATCGTATTATAAAATATAGTTTGTCTAACTCTCAATAGAGATGTAATATCTAGCATGCGTTTTTTTTTGAAGTTCAGTTATTTGTGAATTGTTAAACAGGTGAAGAATGCTAGCGCAGAAATTAAAATGTGGTAGAATAATGGTTTTATATATCAGAAGTTTTGTCTATTTACTGATACTACAACTTAGTCTTCCCATAAATTTAATCTTTTTTGCAATTTTAGTTGTTATATATTTCGCATGGTTAGAAAAAGTTAGTTGGTTATCAAATATTATACCCAAATATTTCCATTCATCCACTTGTTCCAATCTTGATTTCTTAACATGCACCCCGGTATGCTTTGATATATCAATACACTTATTTTTATTTTTTATTATCATAAATTTAGTTTTATTTGTATTTATGGAAAGACTATTTGCATCTAACCAGTTACTAATATTATTTAGTTCTTCATTCATGACATTCGCTATTTCTTCCACATTTTCTCCTATATAGTAAATTAAGGTATCATCAGCAAATAATTGTATTTTGCATTTTGTTACAGTTTCAACAATGTCATTAACATACAAGATAAACATTTGAGGTCCTAAAGCAGTACCTTGTGGAACTCCATATTTAGTAGTTATTAAGGTTGACGTACTATTCTTATATTTAGTTTTTTGTGTCCTATTTTCAAGACATTCCTTAAACCATTTTAAAACTATTGATTTAAATCCATACGTCTCTAATTTTATTAATAATAAATCTCTGTTTATGGTTTCAAAAGCTCGTCGAAAATCTAGAAAAACTGCACCAATAATTTTTTTATCGTTGATAGCACTTTTCCAATTCAATAAAACTGATTGGATTGCACTTTCACATGAGTTTTTGTGTCTAAAACCAGCTTGATAGGGGATAACCAACTTGTTTTCTTCAATGTACTTTATTAGTTGTAAGTTTACTACTGTTTCTAAGAGTTTATCGTATATTGGCATCATATTTATGGGTCTGTATTCTTCGCATTTGTCAGTATTTGCAATTTTTTCTACAGGAATAATAGTTGAATTCTTCCAATTATTGGGAAGGAACCTTTTTCTAAGCTAGTATTAATTAATTGTAAGAATCTAAATTAATCTAGGAAGAATGTATTTATTGTTATAAAATAATAATATTAAAAAACAAAACAGATTATTCTTACATAAACAAAACAATGATATAACATATCAGAAACGATTGTCATTTTCCAATGCGCTCTATGAGGCTATCCATTTTTTCAGCAAACACTTCGATAGCCCTATTACGAGTTGCCATAATTTCTTTATGTCGGATTTCTCTGCTCACTTCTCTAGTTTCGGTGCTTTTTTTGACCTCTCGCATGAATTGTACAACAGCATCTGCATTTTTCCCCTTTTCTTTGACTGTTTTTCATTAGGGTCTCCCACATCTTCAAGTACGTCAGCGACATTATTTTCGGTACAAGAGGAAGCTAAAATGATATTTCTATATCAATATCAAAAAGTGACCCATTGCTATTGTTTGAGAATTTCATTCAAACCTTATATCTATCGTAAGAAGGTTTACAAATACAAGGTTTTTGAGTTTATAATATTAACCTACTAAATGAAAGTAAATAAAATAAATTGCTTATAATTTAATGTATCACTACTATTTTTCCAATAAATTTTACTTACAGTTAAGTCCTTTGATTGAAGATGCAGTTCCAATCGGGTGTACGTTATGTTTTTTTTTCCAAAACCTCGTGCATCTCCTCAATAAAATCAAATTTTATTCTTTCTTCTCCTGTACCACGATCGCCCATATTGTCTACTTTTTTTACATATCTTTTTTTTAGATATTGCCATTTATCTCTACACTGTGTGGCCGAAACATCGAAATCGTTTTTTTTGAATTTCTGCAGCTGCCATTCTCCAGACGCTATCATTTTTCATTGTAGTAGACTTAAAAAAACTGTCAAATTTTTTTCGTAAATTAATTAACAGGAGTGTTGCATTTCGGCTCCAATATTTATCAGATTTGCTTTCTGTTGCTTCTTGCTGCGAAGAACATGTAGGAACGGTAACAGTAAGTGTATTTTTAACAAAGTCTTGTAAGGATTCATCGTAATTACAAAACTGCAGAGATCCATCTACAATCAGTTATAAATTAATATTTACTATCTTAGATATTCATGTTATCATCGTTAATGTTTTGTAAACATATTTTATTATCTTGGATTACTGGTTTGCCATCTTGCAAAAATATGGCATACGTGGCAAACTGCTCCATTTTAATGTAACAATAATTACAGAATTTAATAATAATAATAAGTACGCTAAGCACCTAATAAGAAAGGCAATTTTTTAGGTTTAAAACCTTTTGTTCTACTAGGTGGGCCTAATAAGACCTACCAATATTAAACACAAATAACTAATATATAAATGGAATTGAAGAGGTTGAATTTAATAATAAAGTTAATGCATAAGTGCAAACAATAGTGACACTTAAGAGATCACAATTAGTATCTTTCACGTTTCTAAATGAGGAACAACTTCATCATATAACAGGATTCAACAGAAAACTTTTTTGTCACTAGTTTGGAAACAAATATACAAAAATACATCTGGCTTTATCCATCAAAGATGAACTATTACTTACTTTAATTAAATATAGACTTAATTTTTACAATGATACAATATCAACTCTTTTTGACATAGACCCTCGCGCAGTAAGTGCTATTATAAGGAACTGGAGCAAACACATGTACAAATGTTTTAAACAAATTGATTTCTAGAAATTAAGGTCAGTCTTTCCAGGATAGTACAATATAGTTTTAGATTGTACAGAAATGAGAATTCAACGCAGTGCTAATCCTCTTGTATAACAAGCAACATATTGAGCTTATTATGGAACAAATATTTTTAAAATACTTGTTGGTGGTACTGATAATGGTCAAATGACGTATGTATGCGATTTATAGACGCTCTATTACTGATTACTGATCGGAAGATGACAGATGTATGTGGTATTTTAGATAAACTGCAAGAAGGGGATTTTATTTTAGCGGATAGAGGTTTTGATATATCAGACGTATTAGAACAAAAACGTGTTCACTTAAAAATTCCACCTTTCAAACGAAATAATTAATTAACAGAGGAGATTTTTAAAACTCGTGTTATTGCAAATAGAAGAATTTCAATAGAAAACCTAATAGGTGCTGCAAAAAAAAATCTAATCTTAACACATAGGATATCAAAATGTTTATGGGACATTTCGAATTAAACTGTATATAATTGTTTTGTTTGTTAGTTTTAAAAAATCCATTGTTACAGGTGAAAATATTACACATGAAAGAAAATAAAGCATCCATAATAAAATTATTTATTTATAACCTTATCAATAAATGTATTAAAGTAATCATATTGTAACTTAGAAATAAACGAGTTTATAAACTTTTCATCATTTTCAACTTCAATAACTAAGCAGCTATCATCATAGGAAGAGTAAATTACAAAATCACATAGCTCAATATAGCCATTCCTAATTGAATTTGTCCGTCCGTTGTGTTCATTATTACAAATAATATAATAGGGAAACAGCCTATTTTGGTCATATTTCACATATGGTAAAGTATTTATTAAGACCTTTATATCTGTTGAAATACCTATAATTTCAATCCATCTGGGCTGAATGCCAGCCAAGACAATGAAGGATTGATTAAAACACCAGCATTATATACTATATATACCCATACTGTTTTTGATAAACTTTTTTTGCAGCAGTTTCATTTTTTTGCCATATTCAGTGTTAAGAATTGCTTACATTGTATTCGCTAGTTTTCGGTCATGCCGAAATGTATGTACGGGTATTTTACCCGTTGTAAGCGGTAGGTACCATAAGATTGTTCATGCTACCTTCGTAGTAAATACACTTCAAGCTGAATTATGTTCGAATAAACGGTGTGGCTAAATGTCCGCCGGCGGTAGGTTACCAGTGTTGTGCATAGATAATTAAATTTTTATCTAGATGAGATAATAGATAATTTCTAATTTTTTATCTAGATAACGATTTAGATAAAAGTTAAAGAATTTATCTAGATAATAGATAAAATAATCTAAAATTTATGTAGATAATACTATAGATGATTCTCGTACACAGGTGGGTTGTAATTGGATTAACAGCAGATAATTATACATATTATTTATTATCACATAAGAACAAAAACTACGCAAATCATAGAAACATAGTACATAGAAACAGAATAAGCAGAAACTAAAAATATAAGAAAAACACGAAAAAAACTTCATTATTTTATTATGAACTTCGACACATTATTGCCATTTCAAAATGAGCGTCGCTAAGTTTGTTCCTCCTTGGTGTAAAAATTAAGCCACCGGTACTAAAAAGTCTTTCAACTGGCGCGGAAGATAGTAATGACGTATTGTATTTGATAAACAACTTTTTTATAAATGGAAATGTGTCTAGCAAGGTTAGGTTTTTCTTTTTAGAAGCTAGGAAAGATATGGCTTCGATATCTATAATAGCTTCAACTTGGCATTCTATACTTTCTGATCTTGAATCTGTTGATACACTTAAGAAATTATAGAAATTGTCGCTGTCATAACTGTCAGTCGAACTTTCGGGATTGCTACTTCTTGCTGTCGAGTTTTTGTTGATAATGTGTAATTCGGTTTTAAACATTTTTTTACAAAACGTCAAGTGATCTTCGGGAATTCACTCTGTTTTAAATTTAGGATGGCTCATAGCAGAAAGTACAAAAGGTTTCGATTTTGGATCTTTTAAATTAAAAATGTGAGCAAACCTTTTTTCAAGGCCTAATACGATTGTTGTTCTTAACGGGTTACATTGTTTCAAATCTGTTATGCTTGATAATTTTTGGTGTATCATTATGATTGTAGATGCCACATATCCTAGGAAACAAGCAGTTTCGCCCTGCAATTTATCTAAAGAATAAGCTAGAGGGTCCATAACTTTTAAATATTCTTCCAAAAATTCCCATTCCCGTGCTTTGAGTTTTGGTAATTTCAACTGATCAAAAATCTCAGGTATTTTTTCTTTTTGACTACAAACTTTTTTTATGCAGTCAAAATTTGAATTCCATCTTGCCAGTATAGGTACGGGAAATTTGCACTAGTATAATTCTGTTACTACATCAGATGCTAGTGCACTACGACTGATAAGATTCCAAAATGCTTGAAGCCTACCAAATACTAATCTGTAATTCTTTTTGAACTCCAAATTTTTCATTGAAAAATTCCTTACGTCAAAATATTTCAAAATCTTTTATTATAGAATGAATCATAGAAGCAATTTTTAAATGAGTATGGTTTGATTTCATTTTCTTGCAACCCAAAACATGGGATTTCCTAGTAAAATCATCACAGATGTAATTGCAAGTTATACCTAAAAGTAAAAATTAATAAAAAATGAATAATGTATCTTAATGCATTGTTTTCTTATTTGTTAAATGTGCTACTGGGTTTTACTTTTTTCGGAACTGCCTTTTAGTCGATAGTGACTAAGAAAATAAACGCGTGAGTTTTATAAAGAATTAATTTGTTTTTCTATTAATGCAAAAAAATGTAAATTACACAATAACGCCTATCAAACGTGTACAATTAAATTGAAACAAGTTTGCTAAAACTTGTCATTGCATGGTAACACATTCGTCCTGCTTATTTTTGTTTTGTGTGCATGTGTCAGCCATTGCCCTTTCCCCTGGATCTGCGGCTAAATAATTTCTAGATTCTTCTGATCTTGAAAGCGGTCTACACACGTTCTCAACTTTTAAAAATCAATTATTTAAGAAATTCGAGTAATACTTTTAGAATATGGAAATGAAGTTAGGAAGAATAATGAGGGCGTGTAAATTGCAGTAATGTGACAGCTTGTGTGATATTAAAAAGAAATTATACTCAATTGTATATTGTGATCCGTTTGCTTGGGTAATTTCAAAACTACTATTACGGAGAGCGAAAATGTGGTAAAAGCCCAAAAAACGAATACCTCCGAAAAAAAAATCAAGAAACGACTTTAAATATAGTTATAAAATTTTTAGAACTCTTACCTACCTAAATAACTTTTATTATTGCAACTCCACAAGTCACAAGTTAAACAGATTCTCGACTGTTTTTTCAATATGCCAATCAAAGTTTGCTTTACATTTTGATGTTTTTTTATCTAATTCTTTTATTATTTTTTTTCGGTCTGGAATTTTAATTGATTTATTAGAACTGACACCTTGTATTAATAGTTTAAATGTTGGTTTTTCAACTGTAGATAAAGGACACATTTCTTCCACTATGTAATCTAGTATTAGATCATTCAACTAAGAGTTTAAGCAAAGATTAGTAGGCTAAAGTAATTAACTTCAAATTAATAATTATAAGAAATAACTTACTTTTTGCTCAGAAATTTTAAAAGGCGAATCTTCTGCTCTTTGTATATGGTTCTTGCACAAACAATATGTCTATTTCCTGTTCTTCAACTAACTTGTTTAATTCCATGCTTACCATTTTGCTGTTCTTTGTGTTTAGCTGCCCTATGTTTATTCTGTTGTTGTCCTCCATTACGGTAACCTTGTATGTATTTCGCATTCCGGCCATGGTTTTGCATGGTTAATCTCCATCCTTCCGTATGCCGCTACAAATTGTTTGTACACGTTATCCAGATTGAGCTTTTCTTTTCTCCTATCATATACTTTTTTCAATTGTAAATGTAGCTCTTTTTCCTCTGTTGGTAGACTCGCACATCTTAGTTGTATTCTGTCTACTTCCTCTGGTATAGGAAATGTTATTTTCCTCCCATGCGCGTGTGTTGCTCTTATTATTTGCCTGAGCGCTACCATTAGAGTCTTCGGGTCCTCCAAATTCGCCAATCTCATGGCATATTCGATGTCCTCATATATCGCTGCGGGGTGTAACGTTGTTCTCTCTTCTTCTCTCTTCTTTCTGTTCTATACTTTCGATAGTAGTGTTTTCGCTTATGTCTGTCACGTGATGGCAGTTATCGTTTTTTGCGGTTACTGTTCTTCTGTCTGTATTTGGTCATATTTTATTCCTTATACCTTTCATGAGTTTGTTTTGTTTAACCTCAGTTTGCGTGCTTTTATCTATTTTCTCTACCTTTGTTACTTCCTCCTTGTGTTTCCTTGCTCTTTCTGCGTCTCTTTTTATTTTGGATGGTGGTTTTTGCTTTTTGGGTTTTGCTCCTTTACTGTTGATATCTTTACTTTTGTCGTCTTTATGTTCCATAATCCGTTTTCTGTATAAGTCTTTCCCTCAGTAATGTGTACGTTTGACATTCTTTCCCTGGTTTATTGCACGTCTTTTTCCGCAATGAGCAAGGTATACACGTTGCAGGCATTTTACTCTGTTTACAATATATTTTCTTATGGTTCTCCTCTCCACAGTGTCCGCATATTTCTTTTTCTTTTTGACAATGTTTGGCTACATTTCCTAGGTCTTGGCATTTTAGACATCTAGGTACCACAATATAATCTTTTATCGCTAGTGCTCTAAAACCTATGTATATTTCTTCCTGTTATGATTAATATCCTTCTGATCCTCGCTGATACTTGTATTACTATATGTGCGGTGGCTTTGTCTTTTGGTCCAGTTTTGAATCGATACTCCATTTCGTTCTTAAATTCTTCTTCAGTAACTATCCCTTCTAAATTTTGCGCGTATAGCAGCTCTTTAAACTTTTCCTCATTTATGTTGTTGGGTACATCGTATGCGATAACCAGTGGGTTTCTCTTCCTTGGTTTCTCGCATTTAAGTTCTTGGTTCAGTTCTTTATTTTCCATGATCTTATTAATATCGTTAGTCGAGTCTGCTTCCACTATTAGTATTTTATTTGTACTTCTTATGTTTTTAATCTTTATTTTATCCTTTTTTGGGTCTATCAATGTTGTGAATTTTTGTTGTATTGTTTTTATATCTTCGTCTTTCGTCGAAGATATAAAAATTGTATTGTTCTTTTTTGTCGCCACTTTTGCGATTGGGTCTTTTCTTATTTCTTTGCTTGCGGCAATGTCCGCATATGTTTTTGTCGCCGGTGTCGTATCCTCTCTAATCGTGTTTCTCAACATTTTGTTTTCTTCTTTTAGTCTTTCGTTTTCCCCAATTGTTACTGCCTGTAGCAGTGTTAGTTTGGACACTCGTTCTTTTAGTGCTGCTTTGCTTTGGATAGACAGCCTACCTGTCCTGTCCAGTTCTGTCTCTATAAACTTATTAAATTCAGCAAAGTGAGCTTGAAGCTCAGCTATGTTGGTATGCTTTTCTTTTTCCTCTGTCGTTGGGCTGTCCGACATTCTCTGCCTCTTTTGTGAGAGTTTGGGTGTACTACTCTCTGTTAGGGTTCCTTCCTCCATGTTCTCAATTTGAGTTCCACTCAATTGGGTTAGATTTCCCTCTAATTGAGGTTCGATCTCCGGTATTGGGGTACTCCGTCCTGAGCACGTGGGTGAGCGTCTTACGCTCATTCCCTTTTTAGCTTTCTCTCTATCTTTTTGCTTCTTCTCTTACCTTTGCCGCTAAGGGTTTTTAAACCAACCAAGTTAAACTTGGCAGTCCTTAAGTCGTTTCCGGCCTTACCACGGGGAGGTTGGTAAGAACAAGGAAAATATTATAAAGCCATATCCCTTTAAGGGATTATCTCATAATGAAACAATATTTAACTACAGGCTTTCCACAGCTCGTAGAGTAATATAAAACGCATTTGGCATTTTGGCTAATAGGTTCCGTGTTTTGCTGAATCATATTAACCTTCAAGTAAATAAAGTGGTAATTATTACCTTAGCATCTGTTGTACTACACAACTACCTTATAACAGAAAATAAGATCCTACACAGATATTTCTATTACTTCAGAAACCATAAATAAAATTGGAAGACAAGGTAGCAATAAGTCTAGCGACAATGTACGAGATATTCGTGATGAATTCAAAGAGTATTTTTGCTCTGATGTTGGAAGTGTTGACTGGCAAGAACAAGCTATAAATAATTGCAATTTATAATAGCTTTTAAAAACGTTGTTTATTAGTTGTAATTTTATATATAATAGTTAATGTAAAAATTATATTATTCTCTTGTTTATATGCATCAAACAAAACTTTGGTTATTTCTTCTTCGACTTGCGTTCTTAAAGTAATGTTTTGTATCATCCTCATTCGACTTACCACAAAATCACCAAATATGTCGAGATGACTTTTAATTTGACTTGTGAAGATTTACTGCCTGTAGTGTCTTCAGTAGCTTTGGCAATTTTTGTCATTGCTTGATTAGCAGACAGTAATAAAGAAACTACTGATGTTTTTCTTTTTTGCCTATTTTTGTTTCCTTGCAAATTGGAAACCTGTGTAACTCTATTGTGTGGTAATGGTGTTGATGACCTACTTGATGAGGGTTCTACAGAGCTTTCGTTCATGTACTCGATGATAATTCTATCATCGTCGAACACTGTGTCACTTTCTTCATTCTACAAGTATTGTTCATTGACAATTATAATGCATTTAGTTATTTGCTTACATAATAAACTTCACTAACCTCTTCTGAATTTTGTTTGTCGTTCTCGACAACATTTTGTACAGTAGACCTTGGGTTACAATGATCTAATATAAATTTCAAATAATCATAATACCATAGGGTGGGATGATACACTTAGAATAAAATGAAAAGGAATTTAGTAAAAATACGACAAATGTAGTAACATACTAACTTCATCTTCGCTAGCACCACTACGCATTGATGATATCCATTTATCTTTGCTTTAATTTCAGCAATTGTGATGTTTGGTCTTATTTGTTGTAATTCTTGCGCTATGTCTTCATATGCTTTGATACGCATATATTTATTTTTGTAACTAACTGACTTAACAACATACAGGCAAGGTTTATTTTTATATAATTCAATTAACAGTAATACTTGGTCGTGACTCCAAGACATTTTCACAATGACACAACAGAACATAAAACAACACCTTGACGAAATTTGGGGTTATCGTAACAGAACAACCAATCTAACCATTTCCCCCCAAAAAAATCACTAAAAATTGAGAGTAAAATAGGACCCGTTCTATGCAAAGAAAATTTGAGAAAAAATAGGTGTTGCAAAATTTAAAAAATTGACTAAAATATGGATGAAAATAATCGCATGAAACATTCAATTTTTTAGTTTCTAAAATATTGTCTAAAATATCCACAATATAAGTGATCGTTACAAACGGGCTTAACCCGAGAAAACTTTCTTCGAGTACTGTTTTCGTGAGTTTCAACTCTTTGTGGGAACCAATGATATAGGAGTGGGGTAAATATGCTTCCACCTATACGTTTAACAGATCATGTTGAAGCTACGTTTGGAGACATTAGTCGCCAATTTCAGTTTATCTGATTATTCCTGTGTTTTAAAAGTGATTATGTTTTTTTCTTGTTTAAAGTATTTTCCAAATATGGTTCAATGTGTTGCATTTGGTTGTAACAACTCTACCAATAAAAAACAAGCAGATATACATTTTTTTCGGTAAGTAATATAATATGTTGTTACTATGAATCTGTAAAATCGTTAAAATAAATTAGTGTTGTTAAACTGATTGGGTGTCTTTATACTTTAATAAGTTTAAGGTCATAATTAAATTATTTAAACACTGATATAACCACTACAATGTAACCAAGTTCAAAATTAAATTTCAAATTTATCATCACGGGGCCCATTATGGTAAGTTGCTTATAGTAACCAATATGGCTACCGTGACAACGATCATAGGCGTACTGATAGTCTTACAATGGTCTTACATGAATTACTTGTATAAAAACAGAATACATTGAATCATTTAATACAGATTGATTAACATGAGTTCAGTAATTTTATATAGGTATTGTTTAGAAAGCAAGTCAGGTCAACTCGGCGATGCCGGCTCGGCGATGGTCAACTCGGCGATGCCAACTTGACGAAGGTCAACTCGGCGATGGGAAACTCGGCGACGGTCAGCTCGGCGACGGTCCGCTTTAAGAATTATTATGCTACCATTATTATATTGCAGGCATCATTATAATACCCTGTGTGTAAAACTTCAAAACTTCTAGGAAGTGTAGTTATTGAAAAAATCATTATTGGAAATTATTTCACTTCTTGGAATGTTAATTAGCGGTTAATATGAATGTTTACAAATTTGTCTAAAGCATGCAGATTAGAAAATAAATGGGGGGTCATAATGACTGCGAATCGTACTTAAAGGTAATTATGATAAGCAATAAAATTTTGTTAACATTATTACAGATTTATATCTTAAGTAGAGTAGTAGACAGTGTGTGCGATTTTGTTATTTTGTTAGTTGTCGTGTACGGAAATAATTGTACCAAACGTTGTTGTAATTAATTTATATTCATTAAATAAGGTAAGAAATTTTATTTATTGGAGTACTGTTTCAATAAATTTACAAATTTTCTATTTTTTCTTAAGTGAGATGGAAAACGTGCTCAGTCAAAAGGGCCAGGAAAAATACTCTTGGGATGGATATCTCTACACCAAGGATAAAACCAATAAAGCCAACACCATCCAATTCTGGCGCTGTGAACATAAACACGAGAATTGCAAAGGAAGGATATGGACCAATATTGCGGATGGTACTTTCCATTCAATCCGAAATATGCACACGTGCAGGACAGTAGGGAATGCTGCAAATGTTGTTTTGCAACAAGTAAATACAGCCGTAAAGCATCTGGCCACGACAACGATGGAAAATCCTTTACAAATTCGAGGACGAATTTTGGGGAATGTTTCGGCCGCCGTAAAAGGTATTCTCCCAAATTCGAACGTTATGCGGAGAACCATTCAGAGAGTAAGAATAAAGACGTCCAAAGCACCAGCAAATCCAGAAACTCGCGAGACAATTAACATTCCACAAGAGTACGCGCTATACGAGTACAGTCCTACCAATTTCGAGAATTTTTGCTGGCCGATTCTGGAAGAGTTCAGGTGGATCCACAGCGAATATTAATATTTGGTAGAGAATACCATTCAACGTGGAGTGCAAGTATGAAAGAATTGTTTGTAGACGGCACTTTCTTATTGTGTCCGCCACTTTTCGCGCAAATATTTGTCATTCTGGCAAGAAAAGATACGCACGAAGATAAGGGCCCAGTGTTTCCGGTACTGTATTGTTTGTTGCCCGATAAGAGCGCAGAAACATATCTTAAATTGTTCAACATGATAAAAGAACTTTGGCCACAGTTAAATCCGGAAAGCATCAGCGTGGATTACGAATTGGGCATTCACCAGGCGGTGCGACAAATTTTCCCAGAAGCAGAAATTTGGGGATGTTTATTCCATCTAGTAAAGAATCTTCGAAGGCATTTATCTTCCTGCAATCTCCTTGGGCGGTACAATTCTGATTCAGAATTTGCACTACAAGCGAAAATGATCACTTCACTGGCATTTGTTCCACAAGAGGATGTGATAACTGCAATTGCCGAATTAGAAAATTATTTACCAGATGAATTCGAACCGATTTTGGAATGGTTTACCAATAATTACATTGGTCGCCTAAGAAATAATGGAACCAGAGCGCCGGCAATGTTTCCATCGGCGATTTGGTCTGTGTACTTTCGAACTTTAAATGGAAGAGATAGAACGAATAATTTCGCCGAAGCTTGTCACCGCAAGCTACAATTAGCCTTCGGTTCTGGGATTGCTCACCCTACACTGTGGACCTTCATAGAAAATTTAAGGAAGGTTCAGACAGCATATGATGCTGACTACGAAAGGGCAATAACCGGACGCAATGGCACAATCAAAAGAAAACGCTACGTGGAAGCCGACGAAAGAATTTTAAATAAGGTGGCGAATTACAATGGACAAAATATAACCGAATACCTTAGAGGGATATCCCACAATTACAATATGGAGTGAGATTTTATAATTTTTTTTTCTTTCATTAATATTATTGTATTTATCTTATGAATTGTACAGTACATAATTACTCATATTAAAGAATTTCTACATTATCAGGTTTGTTATTTCCATCTTAAAAAAATGATAATTCACCGTCGCCGAGTTCACCATCGCCGAGTTTACCATCGCCGACTTTGCCATCGCCGATTTGACATCGCCGAGTTGACCGTCGCCGACTTGGCATTGCCGAGTTGTCGCGTACCGTTTAGAAAGAACTTTATTAACTAGTTTACAGTAGAAAAAAAAAGAAAGAAAAGAAAAAAAACATATCTTATAACTAGTTGTGTACCTAATATAATTTTATTGTTCGCGGTTATGGCCGCTTGTTGTGTAGACATAGTATTTACCCGAATGCTTAAAGAGCTTTCGTTCTTAAGGGAAACCATAAAAAACCTTAAGATATGTCTGTTTAGTGCACCTATCTAGTGATTTGTTTGCGTGCTTGATAATATAAGATTAAGCGTGGTGGTAGAGGATTGGTTGGCAGGTGAATGGAGGTGTTGGCGTTGGTGGTGATTGAATGGGTGAAGTTGATCTCATTGGTTTTGCAGGTGCGTGCGCTGTAGGTGAAATGGTATCTTATTGGTTTGCGGTAGGTATCTGAAAATAAATTAATGTAGTAAATTATCTAAGGCAGTATGGCGTAGTTTCAAGGAGGTCTTCAAATTCTTTAGGTAGATTGTCAATTAATTGAGTTAAAACGACTGGTGGGAATTTATATTTTCGCTTGGGTTTCTTTGGTAGAAATTTTTCGTAACGTTGGTTGTTGTTGAATTGTGTCAGCAGGATGTCCCTTGTTGATTGGGTTTCGCCCAAGACCCTGCGACGTGTAAAATTGGTTTGTAAAATTTGTAGTCTTTCTGTAACTGGAATTAAATTGGCGTGTTGAATAGTGAGATTATTGGGGTATCTGTAGGGTAACTTGTGGATTTTTCGAAGAATTTCTCGCTCGCAAGATGCTATTTTATTTAACTGGGTTTGAGTTAGAGTAGAGTAGATAGGGGCACGGTAATCAATTATCGGGCGTATAAACGTTTTGTAAGTATGTTGTAACGTTTTGGGGTGACAACCTTTATTTCGTCCGCGAAGTGTACTTAGTAGATTTGTGCGGTTTCTAATTTTCGTTTAGAGAGGTTTGTAAGTCCGAGTTCCAATTCAAAGTTTTGTTGAATTTGACGCCAAGGTATACTATTTCGTCTTGTAGTTGTATGGGTGTGTTCCATAGCGTGAGTGTGATATTTTGGTGTGTTTGTTGGGGTTTTTGAGAGAAATTGGGGTGTCTAAAGAGAATGGCTTGTGTTTTGTTTGGGTTAGGTGTTATTCGCCATTTATTGGCCCATTTAGAAAATTTGCTCAAGTAAGATTGTATTAAATTAGACGCTTCCTCACTGTTGCGGCTTGCAGCCCAACAGGCCGTGTCGTCGGCAAACAGCGAGACAGCGACGTCTTGATGGGGTAGGGGTACGTCTGATGCGAAAAGTATGTACAATAAGGGTGCTATTACTGAGCCTTTGGGGACACCAGCTAGTGGTGTAAAAGTTTGCGAAAAAGTTTTTCCGACTCTAACCGTTGCAGACCTATTGAATAGGAATGACGATACGAGTTTAACGAAGTGCAAAGGGATACCTAAGGAATGAATTTTGTAAATGAGTCCATCGTGCCAGACTTTGTCGAAGGCTTGTGTATCTCAAGAAAAACGGCTAGTGAACATTTTCCTAGATTTAACGCTTTTGATGCGTCTGTTTGGAGTTTTAAGAGAGGGTCTTGTGTGCATCTGTTGGACCTGAATCCGTATTGAAATTTCTAAGTCGCGTTGTTAACACTCGTTCGAAACGTTTGCCGATGCATGATAGTAAAGAAATCGGACGGTATGAGTTAGGAAGTGTTGGGTCTTTACCGGGTTTGAGGATCATAATTGTAGTGGCTGATTTCCACGGTGTGGGAAAATAACATAAAGTTAAACATTTGTTGAATATGTGAGATAGTAGTACTAAGGCTTTGTGTGGAAGTTGTTGTAGAAGTTGTGTGTTGATTCCATCTCTGCCTGGAGCGGTGTTTTTGCCTGTTTTAAAAATGTTTGCAATAAGATCGGATGTAACAGGTTCGAGAAAGGGGGAACCGTTTTCGAGTGTAATTTCAGGTTGTGGTGTGGTTGTTAATTGGAGTACTAGGTGTTTAATTCTAGTTTTAAATGTGTTGTCGAAATTCGGGTGTGTTGGAGTTTGAAAGACGGATTGCAGATGTTGCGAGAATAAATTGGCTTTGTCCAATGGAGAGGACAAAATAATACCTTGGGGATCTATTATATGGAAAGAACGTGATGATTTGCGTTTAGTTAAACAATTGAATTTGTCCCAAAACCGTTTGCCGTTACGGTAATCTAGATTGGATATGGCTTTGGTCCAATTTTCTTCTGTGATTCGAGTTACTTCGCATCTGATTTGTGCATTTAGTCGGTTGAATTCTGTTTTAAGTACGGGATCTCTTATTTTTAGATAACGACGAAATATACGTTTTTTTTCTTTAATGAGTTTTAAAATGTTTGCAGGAAGTGGTTTGCGAGATATGTTAATGGTTTTTTTAGGAATGAATTTTTCAGATGCTTCCGAAATGACGAGGGTTAGTTGCTCTACAGCAGGCGCGGGCAAATACTTTTAAGCGCGGGCCAAAATGAAATTTTCAAAATGTCTCACGGGCCGGAGGACTATACCGCGTACGTACAAAATCGCATAAAAGAGATTAAAAAATTGCTTGCGGGATTTTTCAACGGGCCGGATAAAGTAAGCAAAGGGGCCGGATGCGGCCCGCGGGCCGGCTTTTGCCCACCCCTGCTCTACAGCATTATCGATAGACAAAGGTGATGCTAGATTGGGGTCGTCGGCGACGTGAAGTGAAATGTGGTCAGCAAATTGGTTCCATTTCACGTTTTTAAAATCTTTGATTTCAATGAAAGTTTGTGGAGGTAAGTGTGGGATACCAAGTGAAGTTTTAATAAGAATTGGAAGGTGGTCTGAGGTTATGGTAGTTCCTATATAGCAATTTTTATCGAAATATTGAATTAGTGATTCTGAGCATATGATATGATCTGCGATGGACGTCCCTTGATGTCCGAAAAACGTAGGATAAACGTTCTTCGCACGCCAGAGAGGTCATCTAAGTAGCGCGTTTGAAAGAGTTATTCCGTTTGGGTTTGTTGAAGAATCGCCAAATTGGGTGTGTCGCGAGTTTAGGTCACCCAGTAAGACGCTATTAAGGATAAGAAGATACAAATTGTAGGAGATCGTTTGATAACGTGTTTTCCGGTGGACTGAAAAAAATTACAGGATTATTAGGAAAATGAACAGTGACTGCGATGCATTCTAGGTCCTGAAGATAAGGCGGTAGCGGAAATTGACTAGTTGGAAAAGATTTATGAATAAGAAGCGCGACACCACGAGAAGCGTTTATCTTGGTGTTGTTATTTTTACAAAAGGTGTTGAAATTAGTTAGATAGAAATCGTTTCGCGATTTTTTATTGTTGTTTCGGTTAATGAAACAACGTCTATTTTTTCTTGAAAAAGTAAATTTTTGATGAGTGGTTGTTTACGACGCACGCCGCAGGTATTGACTGTCCCAACAATCAGTTTCATCAGTGCTTGTTTGCGAGGTTGTAAGAGTTGGGAAAAGGGTGAGTTTAATTGTTGAGTTGCTTGAAAGTGAAGGCGACAGCAGATTTAGCGAAAGACATGTAGACGTTGCAGTTTAGGATGGAAGCGGTGGTTCTATTAATGGCTTTGATAATTTCATTGCGACGGTCAGAGAACAAATACATGAGGGATAAGGTGAGTGTCTTGATGAAAGGTTTAAGTCTTAGATCAGCGTCTGCAACGTCATCTTCGAAGAGGGAAGTGGTTTTGGATTCAGTATCCGTGTCGATGGCTATTGGATGAGCGGTAGCTTCCGCGGTTTGGGGTAGGGCATTACGAACAGCGCATGCAAAGGAGTAGGTAGGGTGAGGCCCAGAGTAGTTATTACATTTAGGTTCGGTGGATGGGCAAGTAGAAGAGTTGTGTTTTCCCCCACACTTAGGGCAGGTCAAAACTCTAGTCGGACATTCGTCCGAAAGGTGACCTACTTTAGTGCAGGTAGAGCAGTATTTGGGGACAGTTTGTGGGATGTTGGATGGCTCGCACGGATAGTGTCTGCCGTACATAGAAACGCCTCTGACCAGAAGATAGTCAAGAGTGGTTTTCTGGGTGTGATTATGCGGATTAGAGTGGTAGGTTGTTGAGTTAGGCGGGAAATAATCCGGATAGCTTTTGTTAGTTTTGAGAGGTTTATAGCGGATTCGGTAATATCTTTATCCACGTTGCGCATAACGCAGGTGAAAAAATTAGCGTTGGCATTGAGATTGAGTGTACGTGGTCCAGATAGTTGAGAGAGAGTGATTTTAGGGTCGCCATACAGATGTTGGATTTTTCGTTCCGTGTCGGCGGGAAGCGAAGTTGAAGATTCGAGAAGCGCAGTCCGGTTAAAGTTAAGTTTCAGGTTAGTGAGCGGAAGTTGTAGAGATAACAATGAACTATAAAATTGCTTTTGCGTCTTTATGTTAATCGGCAGGTTTCGGAGACAGTAGCGAGAGCTGACAGGACAAAAAAAACATTTGAAATATTAGATGACACGGAACGATTCGATGAGGCAGAAGAGGTACGGGTGCGAGCGGAGGTAGATTGATTCGAGACGTTAGGCGGCGACGGCAAAGCCGGTGCAAGACCGTGCTTCACCATGACGATTAGTCACAAAAGTTAATACAAGTTAGTAATTAAAAATTGATTAGACTTATCTGTTGCTCTTCCAACGATGAAAGATCCGCAAAGACCTTGCTACGATCTACCTTCGAGTCGGCTTGGCGGTATGCAGGCAGTGACGGCTTAACGAACTCGGCGGTGCGGATACACACGATACACATACAATCTATACAATTTGCAGATGAAACGTATTAGGCCAAGCTGCTCTTATACTGCTATAAGTACTCCAAAAAAACAGCAATTGCGGAAAAAATTAAAATCTCAACAGAAAGAAAGACGAAAAAGAGAAAAAGTGTTAAGATTGAAGGGTCTGCTGAAAAATCTAACCAACAAACGATTGATATCAGATGAATCAGATATACTATCGGAGCTAAATCCTTCATGTGGTGCTATCTTCCGTACACAATTCAGAAAAACAATTTGCAAAGCAGAAAAAGCAATGTTCTGTAGAGTTAAAAAAATTTGCTGTTACACTTAATCTTTACAGCCCTAAGGCTTATATGTATGTGCGAAGTAGTTTTGATAACTGTTTACCACATCCCCGCACTATTAGTAAATGGTATCAAAATGTATCAGGCCAACCTGGATTTTCCACAAAGACTTTAGAGATTTTAAAACTGTTTACAAAAACAACGGATCACCAAATTGTTTGCTGTTTAATGATGGACGAAATGACCATTCGAAAACAAATTTTATGGGATGGAAGTACATATCACGGTTACATAAATTTTGGTACAGAATCTATAGAAAATTGTACTCAAGAAGTTACGCAAGCGTTAGTATTATTGGTAGTTGCGATTAATGGAACATGGAAACTTCCTGTGGGGTATTTTTTTATAAAAAGTTTTAGTGCAATTCAAAAACAGAATTTAATTTTAAAATGTTTACGTTTACTCTTTGACACTGGAGTGAAAATTATTTCATTAACTTTTGATGAATTAACATCTAATACATCAACAATTATAAATTTAGGTTGTAATTTTAAACCATCATATGATTCAGTATATTTTCAATTCGAAAATAAAATATTTCCGATTTTTGATGCTCCACATATGGTAAAGCTAATACGCAATACATTTGGAGAACGTCTTATAATATTTGACAAATACAAAAAGGAAATTCATTGGAAATATGTAAAAGAGCTTTAGGAAGCAGAAGGTTTACATTTAGGAAAAAAAATAAGAAACGCGCATCTTAATTTTTTTAAACACAAAATGAAATTTAAGTTAGCCACTCAACTAAGTTCATCTGTTGCAGATGAAAATGTATTAGAATTATTAATAACATTTTTTATGTTCTTAATAGTCGTTTACTTGCACCTCCGGGATTTACGAAAGCCATTTATAATTCTAATATCTTGATATACCGGAATTTTGTAAAGGAAGCAGTCGATTATTTAGGCAATTTAAAATTTTCCAATAATGAAAAAATAATTAGTAGTAATAGAAAAACTAGTTTTCTCGGACTCATTATAAGTTTAAATAACTGCATTTCTATGTATGATTATGTAATATCTTTGAATTTATTAAATTACATAGCTACGTATAAGTCGAGCCAGGATCATATGGAATTATTATTTTCCGCAATACGTGCCCGTGGTGGTTTTAATAATAATCCAAACGCAAGACAATTTGATGTTGCATTTAAAAGACTAGCGGTTCATACCGAATTAAAAGATTTTGGTACAGGCAATTGTCTACCACTTGAGAAGTTAAACATTTTAAATGCTACTAGCAAAATAAAAAATCCTGAAGAGGTAATTAATAATTCCACAGATTTTCAATGTCTGGACAATTTTACTGTTGCAAATGAAGATTTAGACAAAGTACTTCAAGATCATGATTACATTTTAACTGCTTGTCGAACGAGTGAATTAGAAATTATCATATATATATATATATAGTAAAAACTAGTGTTGGGCATAACCGAATTATTTCAATAACCGAATACTCAGTACTTGAGTGATTTCAAAAACCGAGTGATCATTCGAATGATATATCACTTGAATCATTTAACAGTGTATTCAAGAGAAGGAATTTTTGTACGTTTACTCAATTGCACATTCGCATTCGTCACTTCATACACTCCTGGTCATTTAATTAAAAATTCAATCTTATAAAAACTTCCTAACATCTGAATTTTTTTGAATTTTTTTAAACTACACAAAAGTAAAGAATTTTTTTTTAAATCAAGTTTATTTACTTTTTGATAGACACATAAATGTAAAAAACCGTTGATTAGGGAAACAAGTATACACGTATAAACATATTTTATTATATATGAGATGTTCGTTATTTCCTTTGATTTGTTATATGTTCTTTTTCAGTTCAATTGAAATTATTTTTTGCACTTTGTTTATGTATAGATACTTTTCTTGAATACAATGCCTGTATTTTTTAAAAATAATATTGATTTGTGCTATTTACATTAACAAAGTTGTTTTTGAATAAATAATTACTTTCAAAATTTATTCGGTTTTTTAAGTTTTTATTTTCTGTATCAAAATTGCAACGATATTACGTTTCATTTCGTCACGATTGCACATTTTTGTCATAACACATTGATTATGCATAACCGGGTACCTACTAGATACTGAATGCTGTAGGTTTTTATAATCTAATTGAAATTGTATATATGAATGAATACATCTTGTATAACTGGATAGACAGTTACTGGCGCAGGCGTATAGTTTTCGATTATTTTTCATTCGAATACTCAAATCTAATAACCGAATTACAACGATTATTTTCATAATCGAATGATCGGTTATTTTTCATTCGAATTATCCCATCACTAGTAAAAACCCTAACGAAGAAAATTAAATGTCATATCTGTAACGGTGCATTAATTGGTAATAAGCAAAATTTACTTGGGTCTCTAATTAATTTCGAAGATAGAGGTAGTTTAACGTACCCATCTGACGATGTAATTAAAATATGTCGAGTTGCAGAATTTCATTTTAGAAAATATTGTTCTGAAAATAATTTTAATATTGCCTCAATAGTGATTGTGGTATTAAAAGAGATTTGAAAAATACATTTTTTAAACTTAAAAAAACCACATGTTTATACGTTTGCTTGTGAAAATCATTCGATTTTATTAATAAAAGCAATTTGCTTAAAATATTTAAACATCAGGTTTTAAAAAGCAGGCAAGCAAAAATCAGAAGAACCGTTGCTTCAGTGGCGTAACTACCGCCGGTCCAGCGGATGCAACGCCCAACTACAAGGGGTCCCCATTTGAGGTTTTTGTAATTATTTATTACGAGATTATCGATGCGTTCGTTAAAACGAAAGTCCGGAGGGTTAGAAACTAAGCACCTATGTTATCCTTATACTGTAAATAGATTGTTCTTAAACGTTCGAAATACGCAAATTAAAACAGTGTCTTTTCCTTCCCCCCCCCTTTTTTTTCTTGTAAGCTGGGGCCCCGGACCTACCATGCATCGGGGCCCCGGGAGGGATCGTTACGCCACCACGTCGCTTCGAAACTTTTTACAAAATTAATATTGTATAAGGGTCAGTAGTTATTGTTGTTTAATTAATTAAATTCTTGTATTACTTCATTAATAAAATGTGTTCTAAATTCTAAATTTTTATAACGTCTTGCATGATAGGCCAATGGTAATCAGCTGACATTTCAATTGGAGACGACCGGCTTCAACATAATTCTGCAAAGACATATCTACCCTACTCTTATATCATTGGTGGGAACGTACCAACGTCCATAAGAAAATTAAGTAGAATAAATCTACGCGTCGGTCCATCCGAAGAATTGACGTACACAATCTCTAAGGTAGGAGCCATCCTTATCATTAGAGAATTTTTTTAAATTATTAAAAAATCTGGAGTAGATTAGAAATTTATTAAAAATAATAATTATTATAGTGAATAATTTTTGTTTTGTAAATTGATTAATTATCGAACAAAAATTTTTTTTTCAAAATTGATATTGAAAGCGTGATATCTCAATTAAATAATTTAAGTCTTAGAAATAATAGTACAATGACGCAACCAACCGAAGTAAACTATACAATATGTTATTTTAACTGGGATTTAAAAACTGTTAGAAATTTTTATAGAACATTGTGAGTAATTAAATTTCATGTACCGAAATGATAAAATTCCGAACGATCCTATAAACACATTCTTAATTCGTGCTGTCCTGAGCAAATTAACCGGAATAGGTCTTGTGCTTATTGGTAGTCGTCCCGAACCCTTGCTAAGATTAAGTTTCGGGGACCAAAGAAATTTATATTGTTTAGTTCAGGATTTATTGATAACTAGACCTTTAAGAAATTAGTCATATTTATCCTTTGGCCAAAGAATTCAAAGATGCAGAAGCGCTATTGCCTCAAAATTACTACGCGAAAGTTTAAGTAACGAAGAACGTACATGTCAAATGAAAAATGATTAATTGGCATTCAAAACTTTTATACGTGGATTGCAAGGTCGCGTTCAGGATATGACACGGTTACGAACCCCGATACTTAAGAATTACCTGTATCTTATGCATTAGAAGAGGAAAATTTTATGTTATATCAGAAACAAAGTCATGTTACTCATGCTGTGTCTAACCCAAATAATCAAAAAAAAATTATGATAAAATTTTAGACCAACTAGTTATCAAAATATCCAACCTTCACATTTCGTCGACAAGCACACATATTTCAAAATTTCAGCAACCCATGTCGACTTCAACGCAAAATACAAATTTCTCTAAGCCTTTATTTGTATAATTTAGAACAAAATGAATATACAACAGCAAATCAAAGTGATAATAATACTTTAGGGCCAAGTAAAGCTTCAAATTACGATTTCAGTAATCGTAAAGATTATGAACAATCTGAACAGACAAATTCAAATAAAAATTTTTACGAGGTAACTACAGAAACTGTCACATGATTGAATACAATAAAAGATAAAATAAATGTTTCTGAAATTCAATTAGATCAAAAAGTAATTATTCCTAATTTGAATAATTCGTAAACCAAAACATGTATTACCTACTCTAATTCCTAAACCCGACAAGACAATAAAAATTAAAAAGCAAAGTTTAACACTACAAACTATTGTAGATTATGTTATAGAAACCCCTACATAACCAGTTTTAAATCCAAATAATTTAAAAATAAAAAACGACGTAGATGGCGCTTTATCAAAGATAAAAATTCACAATAAAAATGGAATCTTTAAATCAGCACCTTCACATGTAGACGGCGAAGAAAAATATCTTTCAAACAAAATTTTAACACATAAGATTAACGAAACCGCATGTTCAATACTCAATAAGAACTACCGCAAAGAATTACCCATGACAGAAGCTTTAATTGTAGGGAATAATAAATTAAACTTAAAATATCGTCTGTATTTAGCACACAAATAAAAATACAAAACAATGAAATTGTTGGCATCGACCGAGAAAACCAACAACCGACTACCTTGGCGGATACGCCACCAATGATACACGCACAAGTATGGCGGTACAATGAACGTGAGCGCCTCTATGCCAGGATGTCGTAAACAGGCGGCAAATTTAAGTTTTAGTAACTTAATTCTACAGTTCGGCCATCCTGACATTTGAACTATATCGCACTATATCGATGACATAAGGGCCACGAAATTTAGGTATTAACTTTTTTGATATACCGGGTGTTGGTTGTATCGACATTGGATATCATTACATAATCACCAACTTGGTAAGTACGACCAGCCTTATGCCTTTGGTCGTAATACTTTTTATTTTATTCTTGGGCCTTTACAATGGACGCAGCTTTGTCTCTGACCTCAATTATATCTACATTCTGATTTTAATCGTCGAATTGCTCTAAAATTGCCCTTAAATTATCACGGAGGGCTCCATTTTAATTTTTCCTAAATAACAATCATGAGGGTAACGATTAGCAGAAAAAGCTTTTACGTCACTGTTTTTGGACACAGCCATCTTAATAGCATCAAAAAAGTCACTTGGCTTATTTTTCTTCAAATCCGTGTATTCGTCAAAATTTGTTCTCAAGTTTTTTTGTTGGAAAAATAAGTTGGCTGACAAAGTAAATTCAGTTTTCAGTGGAGGGCATTCCAGTATCTGGCATTTTATTTGTTCACAAATATCGAAGTAATCTGTCATCTTCAACCGATTAATATCAAATTGCATTTTTCGAGACTTACATGCTTTGGTTGCTATAGATCTTCGCGGTTGACTACACTGTCGAAGATTTTCTTGAACGTATTCCCTCGCTTATTCCGCCTGACATGTTGATGTCAAATCTACGACTCCTAGATTATTGTTAGGTATTTCTAAGGCAGGGTCAAGTTCTGGGCAAGTGGCGCAGCGGGTTCCAAATTATCAATTTGTATCTTCTCTTCAGTAGACCCTCTGTCCCAATATCACTTGATAATAATTCTGAGCTTGAATTGTTACAGTCACTTGCAGATTTTTTATTTTCGTTTAATGGTTTAGCGCTAAAGTATGAGTGGATGGTTCGCTTTTTTTCGCAGTCGGTAGTCAAGATTTTGGATTTATTTGTTGCATTTAAATTGTTAAAATGCGTTTTAAAGTGTCTATTTACATTTGGCAGGACCCACCTTTGTTTGTATCGACCTAGTACGCAATATGCCTTTGATTTAAATCCATATATATGACACAAGACGTATGCTATGTCGTCGCGAAATTCTACACGAGGTGTTTTTATTGTTTCTATCTTGGTTTCTATTTCTTCCTTATTGTTTACATTTCTTAATTGCTTTAAAAAAGCAATTTGATACTTCTTTACAATATTGCATATATGTTCTTCTGATATTCTTTTAACCTTTTCTATTGTCTCGTCGGTTGTCTCATTTGCTTCGCTGTTATGTTGACTACATGGTTGACCTTCGTTCTCAACTGAAGCCGCTTCATTAACTTCATTCGGTTGCTTCCGTTTCTTTGCAACAGAAATAACTTTGATACTATCTCTCTTTACATGCTACAGAACGAGCTACAGACCTTTTTAGAGATTTTCCCTGTAGTGACCGATCTTGAGTATCCAATGCAGGATGAAAATTTTTAATTTTTTTCTTACAGTTACTGACAAGTTTATCCAACGCTTTTTTGTCCCCTTCTACTATTCGAAAAATCGCTGTTTTTTTAAGGAAAATGCCGTAGAAATTTTCTTTTTCATCATTTGATAAGAGTTCTGGTAAAATCTGTTGCGCAAATTCTTCTAACTTATTCTTATCAGTTTCTTCAAATAAACTTAGTGCTTCGCAACTACTGTACCCCGTGTAAGTTAACAGATCTATTAGATAGTTGGAAAAATAATTTTCCATTTTAAATTCATTTAATAATTCAACTAGTTTATGTCTATGTTCTGGACGTGGAGCCATTTTCCTGTCATGTAATTTTAAGACTAACTTGTAGAAGAACTTATACGAGGAACTTTATCGAGAAACGGAGTGTTTCAACGACGATTAAAAACTAATGATCGACCGATAAATAGTATATTATTTACAGGGTTGGAATGATTAAAATCAAACGATTCTAATCATAGATTATAATCACGATTATAATCTGCTGATTATTTTAAATTAATCAATTATTATTTCCAACCCACATTATTTAACATAGAGCAAAAGTGAGACTTTTTAGCGCAATTTTGAACATCTATACACCTAATGGCTTGTAAAATGACTTTCCTAAAGTCAGTGAATCTGGCAATTTCACGTATAATTAAAAATTTATTATTTATTTTAAGTTTCGTAACATTTCTTAAATAACTTCCGTCGTCGTCATCTCACAGCAGTATCGGCGCATAAATTTGTATTAATGAACTTCCAGAAACATAAATTTAAGCAATTTTATACATACGTATAAAACGAAGTATAAAATAATAAACAATCTTGAAAAATAATACCTACGTGTATATGCAGTTATATGTGTTTATGTAAACACAATATGTATTTTACTTTACGTATTAACTCGCTATTAACAGATTACAAAAATATTTCAATTTTTTCCAGATGTCCATACTATTTTTCGATTTTCTAGACTTTTCCGGACTTTTCCAGGCCTTAAAAAATGATTTTAAAAATCCAAGCTTTCCAAGACTTTTTCAAGGCCGTATGAACCCTGATTCCAATAGCCCAAAAAATTATTTATATATAATTTATATATAAAAAAAGTGTAAAAAATATGTTTTTAAAAAACGTACATTCATTTTTCAGTTATTACTGAACAAACATTTCCAGACAACTGCAAATACACTCAAATTAATAAATAAATTAAATAGAAAAACTTATTGATACAATAACTGACGAAAAAATAAATTTAGGAATAGTTATTATTTTTATTAAATTAAATAAATTAAAATTATTGAATTTCTTGCGCATAATAGAGTAGTAGAAAACAGTAAAAAATAAAACTGAAATCATACATATGAAAGAATTAAGGAAGCCTCCTAGTAGTAGTCCCGAGAATAATAATAGAATCCTTAACGCAGGAGGTCCAGAAAAAAAACAACTGATAATAATTAAGTGATACCTATTTGTGTATGGTTTCGAATAAAATTCTGAATTATAAAACACAAGACCTAAAATTAATGTGAGAAACTGCACCGACGGTCTTGAGCCAGTTTTTTATAGTTCGGTTCTCGCAAATTCGAAGTGTGTCTTCTAGGTGGACGTCCGTTAATCTCTAACGATATTTGTTTTTCAAAAAATTCATCTTTGAGAAATCTGTTTCACATACACATGACGAGCCAAACATAGTGGTTAAATTGATAGCTAGTTTTTTGCAATTTTCATATTTTTATGGGACATGTTTGGCCCAAAATTCTTCAGTGGATACAGTTTTATATATTTGCCAACACATCTTCTTGCATATCAATTATTTCCATTTGAAGTGATGGCTTTGATAGATTAAACAACTTAGCAGCCACATCTGTCCATTCTGCCGCTACATCAATTTCAATTGGCGATTTAAGAAGGAGATAGCATGCCCATCTCTGCAAAGTCTTGGAATCTTGTAGCAAATTCGTTCCTAAGATCGACCAAAAATTTCACTGAAATGCAATTATATATTTATCAACAATGTTTATTTATGAAAATCAAATACACGAATTACATTGCATAGTACTATGAATAGCACACATGGGCTTTTTACAAATCGAACACGCATTTCAAGTTTTTCTCTTTAATTTTTCTGGACCTGGTCGGTTACATATATAACAAATTCCCTTGATTGTCTTATGACCGCTTTCATCCCTCTCTTGTGCCGTTGTGCCTTGGTGTAAATAAAGCATATACCAAGACAGCTTCCATGGCATTTCGGACGTGAAATTGACTCTGAACGAATGGAAGCTTAGAGCGATGAACTAAATTTTCATGACATAATTGCATTGCCAGCCTTTCGATGAATAGTTTCCGATTACTTTTATTCTGTTCCTAATGTAACTCTTTGTATATGATGCAAGCAGCCAATCCCATAAAATCTAGCATATTGAAAAAAATGCCAAGGACCATCGATTGGTCTTTCGTTTGCATGTGTAGTTTCCCAACATGCGATCCATCACATCCACGCCTCTTTTGGTCTCGTAGTCGTAGACTATTTCCTCTTTTTCTTTGACTTGACATTCTTTGAAGTGACTGCTGCTCAATAAAAATACTGGCTTCGTTCCTTTTTTTATAACCACTGAAACCATTGTGACGCATACTTTGCTGTGCCAATTTCATCTACCTTATGTGGTTTCAATTGTTGGGGAATGCACGATTTATTCTGCCGAAGTGTCCCAACGAGCGAGAGACCTTTTGAATTAAGATAGTTTACCAGTAGCATGCTGGTAAAAAAATTGTCCATCACGACATTCCGACCTGAATGGAGGTATTTGCTCACAAGGTTGATGACGATATTTTTACCAACATGCGTTTGTCGTTGCCCAGACGATGGTTTTCCGGTATATATTACTCATTTGAGCGGATATCCATTAGCTGCGTTGCATATCCAAAAAACTTTCATGCCGTATTTGGCCGGTTTCGAAGGGATGTATTGTGTGAATTTCGTACGCCCTCGGTAAGTAAATAACTGCTGATCCACAGCTATGTCTTGCATCGGATAGTATAATTGTGACAAACGTATTGTACGACAAAAGTCGAAACGTATTGTACGCACAATTTGCATAAAACCGTCTCGACTCATAGCAGCCCTGTACATAACGTGAGCTGAAGACATCCACAAATCGTTTAAATTGCGCGTATTATTTTTAGTCAATCTAATCATGAACAAAATGCCGATAAAAGCATTGAGCTCACGGTCCAGCAACGGCATCCACACACGTTGCTGACAATTTGGATTCAATGTATTATACTCCTCGGCAAATGCAGCACCCTTGTGATTTGTATGGTGCAGAATTTGCTGTTTCATATCCCCAGTGAAGACTGTGTTGAAAACATCCATTTCTGTCATGGTAACACTTAATTGTCGTGCGTCAATACCACCTGGAACAAAGGTGAACACTAATATATATTTATTTATCATTTTACGTGTACGGATATGTAAGTCATACCTTTTTTACGCATAATGTTTTGTCTCGCAGTTTGTGTGACTCGCCATTGCCTCGATTGCCATTCAGTTTGATCGGGAGCAATAAATTCGTTTACGTTTACATCTACATCATCGTCAGCCAAATCGATTGGGCCATCCTTACGATTTTCTTCCTCCTCGATCTTCAATTCCGTCTCACAATCGGAAGCTGTGTCGTGATCGGACACCCATTCATGATCATCACCCGATGGCTCCTGATCATTATCATCATCACTGCGACTGTTTTCGATAAGCATATCTAAATGTGCGTCGGTTAGCCTGTGAAAAATAAAGCGTAGATACTGGTGAATTAAAATAAATGAAAAGAAAGCAAATACAAGTAGTATGCCACTTAAGCTTCATGGCAAACGTTCTAAATAATCATTGTCGCCACTGAAACCAAAATACTTCATTAACACCACACCACACACTAAATACACTAAATATGAAATACCTTTGAAATTTCGTATCGGATTGCTATTTTCAGCTGTACAGCCACTTGTACTAGCCACCGGTTCATCTGTTTCGATATTCACCTTACTGTGAATGGATCCACCAGCTGCAAGCTCAATTCGAGTAGCCTTCACCAAACTTCCAGGAACGTCCACTAAATCACTATGAGTCTTTTTGTTACGTCTCAGATTACGTCGCGGCATTTTTCGACAACACGAGAGCAAAATAAACAAGAAAATAACAGGTAATTTTAACAAGCCCTAAGCGCAGACTGAAATAAATGTTTTATAACCACCACCATCCAACAGTACGATCGTGTTTTTACCCGAACAAAACGATCTCCATACAAAATGCTTAGTAGTACACATGAACTACACCCGTCTAATTGTGTTGAAAAATGTAGCAGCCTGGCTAGAGTTATAAGTGAACTTGCAACTAAATCAATTGAGTGATCGGTTATGCCACAAAAAACTTGTAACTTCAGTCATCTTATGAACCCCTTGTCATGAGAGATTTCCCTGAAACACGGGCCCTGTGGGTCCGTTAATTTCTCCACTGACCAATTAAGTAGTAATCGGTTATCGGTCAAGAATCGATATCTTTTTTTTAAGAAGTGAGATAAAAACTTTTTACTTCAGAAAACATTCTTCAATATTGGCAGTACATATATGTGAGAGAACAAGCATTTAATTCATATTTATAACCAAATTGAATTTTTAAAAAACATTACAGTATTTATAGTTTTCTAATTCTGTTCAAAAATAACACATTGTTAATTTTCTGCAAAAAAACTAATATCAAAGGGTTGATAACCTAGGTACATAATAATTTACGATTTCCCTTGAAATCTACCTGCGTAGGGAAAAGAGAAATATAGTGGTGAAACGGTTATGCCAAATGAAATATTAAACGTTGCAGCTTAATAATGCGAGCCAATCTATTAGTATGATGGAATTAGAGGAGTAAAAAGTAAAGAAACACATTTTATGAATGAAATCCAACAGGTTGGGTAAAGAGACTGGAAGGTGCATTTCAAGTATTTAAAATTCCAGAAGAGATAAAATTACAATAGTTACTTCATTACATGGGGGCACAATTGTACGACACTTTGTGTGATAAATATGCACCTGAAGTTCCTGACGATAAAACCTACAAGGAAATCGCTACAACCATTGATATTTTTACAACCCTGCACCTCTAGAAGTAGCAGAAATATTTCGATTTCAAAAACGTACACAGGAGGATAGTGAATCAGTATAGGAGTTATTACTTACATTGCAGAAACTGTCAATTAACTGTAAGTTTGGAAGTTACTTAAAAAGTGCTATTCGCAACCAACTTGGTTTTGGATTGAAATTGAGACGAACCCAGTTAAGATTGCTGGAGACGCGAGACCTAGACCTACATAAAGCAGTGGACATTGCAAGCGGCATTGAAGCATCTGAAAAAGATAGCATAGCATTTCAAATACGCAAGTACATAAATTATATACTACGTTGACTTCGTGCTCTTTTCACGGCTAATTGATCGTTTTCATCTGGTTTGTGGTATGTTTAATGCAGTTTAATGTAATTTATATAATCACTTATTGTGGTTTATTTTTAGGTTACGGTTATATGTAATATGGATTCAGTCAGTGATACTGTTGTCGGTGATGAAACTTCTATGGAATCGTTTTCTACATCAAAGACAATCGGCATAAATATTAGGTGTGCTGGGAACAACACGACAATTATAAACGATGGATAAGGTCAAGTAAAAAAGGGGAATTATGTTTTTATAGTGATTTCTGTTCTAATGATTATAAGTGTGGAAAGGTAGAGCTCATCAGACATTTAAATTCAAAAAAGCATTCAAAAAATGCAGCAGAATATACTAGCAAACAAACGTTAACAAACATGCAAATGTTTAGTTCATTAGACAGTAAAATCAAGAAAAACGAAATTAAAATAGCATGTTTTGTAGCTGAACACAATCTCCCAGTACATATAGTGGATCATTTAATTTTGTTGCTTAGAAGTCTTAATCTAGAGAAAGAAGTAATTAAAAAAATGACTTGCAATCGTACGAAGTGCACAAACATTATCACAGGAGTGACAGGGAAGTTACCAGAAAAATGAAGTTTTAGAACATTTGAAAACCAATACATTTTCACTTATTATTGATGAATCGACCGATCAAAGTTCCATAATTTAATTATTTAATTAATATATTTTGACTTTTTTTTCTAACCTTGAAGAATTTAATACGAAAAAATCTCAAAGATTAATGACATAATTCTAATGTAGCAATGAAAACATGTAAAGGTGAATGTTTGAAGAATTTTGAAGCTGGCCTCGAACCAGGACTCTAGTAAACAACTAGCACACGTCGCAGGTTTGGGGACATTAAGTGGAACAATCAAGTGAGCAATTTTGTCATCGTGAGCGTTAAGTGGAATGTGCCCATACTTGCAGATATTTATTTATTAATGTTACTGTCTATATTCTTTATTAAATGGTATTAAACATTATCACCACTTATTATTTAATAAAAGTAAAAATTCAATTCTAAATAGTAAAATTATTATTAAAATTAAAACTGCCGCTCAATTATTTTAGTAATAGCACAACTCAAGAGATGTCTTAATGTAATAACAAATATGTGTATTAAGTGGCCTATCTAAATTATTTTTTACAGTACTAGATCATTTTTTCTGATATACTACGCTTGTTTTTAAGACGGTAGGGTAAACAGGGGGAATAGCGTTCACTTAAGGAAAATACGCTGTATTTTTAAAAATATTAATTTTGTTTCAAATTTGAAAAAAATGCGTAAGTTAAGTTCTTAAGCTATTTAGTAATCAATATTTTAACATCAAAAGTATCTTAGACATAAACATATTAGGAAAACTACAAAAAAAAACAATTTGAGTGCCATTGTCCCTGACTTTGGGTAATGCCGCTCAGGCTAAGGGGCAATGACACTCAAACATGTTTTTGGAAAAATATAATATTCTATCGTTGGCTACATAAATCACAGATGTATCCATCTGCCAAATCCCATCCAGAACATATAGCATGAGACCATAGTCTTCGCAAATAATGCTCTTGTTGTAGTCTTCATCACCCACATTTATTTCATCATCACTGTTGTCATCGCAAAGGTGCTCTTCATCTTCACTCCTCTCTGAAGAACTTTATGTGGAATCTTTTCGTTTGTATAATTTTTGTTTCATATTCTTATTCTTTTTTTTTTACTACTTTTTTTTGGTCTTGCTTTTTCAATTTTTTCAGTCTTATTGAGTTTTGCAATCTTTTTATCTTCTTTATCTTGTAAAACTGCTTTCGTCTTGATTGATGTTTATTACAACAGGATCCACCCTGACTTCTATTAAATTAACAAGTTGTCAGATTCTCGCCTCCACTTTTTCCGTTAGATGCTGAATACATTTCTGCCAAGTTTCTTTGGTGACAATTTGTATCGCTTCATTAAATAAACTTTTGAATATGGCTTCGTTCCTGGCAAAACGACGACAGACTAGTTATTTTCATAGACATCTCTGGAGTGTTCAACAACGTATAATGGTCCTCTATAATCTCACGATCTGTCTCAACGTACGTGATTTCCGCCCCTTCAAGTACCATCTGCCGTAGACTTTCAAAGTTGGCCACCTTGCAATTCTTGTAATTTAAGGTAATCCCCTTTACCTTGCAGACGTACACTTCATTGTTCGCATTGTGGAATAATTTTTGAGCTCACCACTGATGTATTCTATTATGTCACTGCCTACGCCGTAGCACTCTACTTCGTCAGTCACATCACCTACAAAGCCACCTGTGGTCGGAGTCCACTCTCCCGGTTTCTGGGTGAATATGATAGAATCCGTGTCGAAGTAGAACCTTCAGGTAACCTGACTTCACGATCATTTTGAATTTGAGTATTAGATGAATATTCGACTACTGTTAACCATCGTAGAGAAATGTTTGATTGATTATCCGCCATTCTGTATCCTAACGGTGCGGTGGCATTGTCTTTAGACAAGAAGTTGTGTCTAAAGATGTTATTGCAAGCACCGGCAATCGTACAGGCTTCACGAAGTTTTAGGTAGTTGCACGCATGATTTATATCTTCTATATCAATTTACACGGTGCAGACATTTTGGGCATGGAGGTGAAAAGTGGCAACAGAGACATATATGTTTACATGCCTTATGTTGTGATTTTTGACTACAGCGGGTACGACAAAGTTCGCAGAAGTACCGTACAGCAAAAGCAGAAGTCTAACTGGTTATAATATTGTAATGGTTATCCTCAAATATCAAATTTAATATTTGCGTATTTGAGGATCGAGGACCTTCATAGTATACGGTAGGTCCAAGTCGATTGATCTAAACAACAATGGTACAATGCGTCAAGTAGTCTTGGAATTGTTTTATATGTTAGGTAAATCCACATTGGCATTAGTACACAACGAAACAGCTCTTCTAGTACCGGCAAGTCTGATTCGTTCCGTTTCCTGGCTGTAGCTAACACCAAAGCTCGTGTCGGCGTTTTCGACCGTCAGAATTCCATGCCTCCGTCTGCAAAACTCTTCAAATGAGATACCTATAAGCCGCTGTTGACCGTATCCAACAGGCAGGTAACCCGATCCATTTGCAACGTTAGAAGACTGCTTGCAAAGAATTGGGCATTGCTTTCCAAAATCATTTCTAACGTTGTTATAATAACGCTAGATGACAGCTCGTTCACGCACGTAAAGCATATGCCTACTGGTTTTTCTGGAAATGAGGCGTTCCGTAAGACAAATCCAACACGATCGGTGGGCAAGGCGTCAGTTAAAAGATGATCGAGTAATTCGTCAAAATTAAAGAATATAAACTTACACGTAACGAGACGATGGGGTTCCTTAACCTATCCACGGATTTAAATTTAAAATAAACAGTTTACCCCAAGGTTTTACATTTTTTTATTGCTTTACTCCTTTCGCCAATTATCCCATAGTGTTCAACTATCCATTTGCCGGTAAGCCTTGCCCGACCAGCATCTGATTTAATGATTTAAAGTTCAAAATTTGTTAAATATACCTACTTAGAAGCAACTTACATCTGCGTGAGGTATAGATGATTGGGGGTCGATTAAAGAAGTAGTTTGCGATGAATCAAGTAAAGCCTTTGTGTTCTGCAATAAATATATTTTTCAATAATAATAATAACAATTTGTTTAAAATTGATTTTACCATAAACTCGATGACTTTGTTGCTTAAGTGTATACGGAGCGCTTCATCTTCCGGTTCAAGAAACTCTCTTTGCAACACAAGATGGTGACAAATATCATGGTACACTTACAGCAATTCCGAATCGTTGAATACGCCACATGGGTATAAATTTAGAATTGTTGAAAGAGACATACTTGAGAAGTTGTTTCAAAAATTCCAAAATCCTTCTTTTATACTGTTTTTACCACAAAATGTTTAACTTGCGCTAACTCACACTAATTGTTTTCTCGTAAAAGTTTCATTATCGATTTCTTATATTTATCTAATAATTCATCAACTTGTATTAATTGGTTTTTACCAATAATTAAACAGTCATCATGGTTTACAAGAAATTTATTTAAGGATTTTGAGATTTTCATACATGTTGTTCAGTACATGATTTATCTTCCGATTCTTCTGATAATAGTTAAAAAAACAAAAAAGTATTTTTTTCATCTTTTGTGATATTATTTTATTAAAACGTAAATGGTTTCAAGATTAATACATGTTTAAAGTTTTTGGAATGTAGTTTATTAAATTCCATATGTAATTTATTGGAAATTCATTAACGTGTAGCTAATTATTATATCACAAAAGTTATGTAGTACTATAATATAACGTTATATTCTACTTTTTCGGGAGATGCAAAAATGGGGTTCAGAAGTACGCCAAACCGATTAGCCATATTCGAGAAGTATTCTTAAAGACTTTGGTTTCAAATATATAACCTGTTGTTATTAAATGCCCGAGACACCTACATTTACGTAAGTAAATTTATAGTTAGCATCCGCCAATCCTAATAATATGATGGTATTCACCTTTTTTACCGCTGCAAGGCCTGCAATTATTCGGTTCATCAACGAAGTAAAAGAACGTGCCACCACAACTCGCGAAAGCTCACAACAAATTATTGGAAATGTCGTAGCAGGCGCGCACGGAAATGTTTCTTCACTTTTACCGAAAAAGGATACTGCGAAGAAACTCATTCGTCGAGCAAGGCAAGAACAAGGAGTAGCAGCATTTTCAAGAAATGTAGAAGAATTGGAGATACCTGAAAGCTACCAGCACATTATGATATATAGTCAAATATAGCGCAGTTCTTCCAGTTGTGTATATTATTTGGCCGAATAAGACGCAAGCTACTTATGTGAAACTTTTCAGGCATTAAAGCGTCTGCAACCTGGTTTGCGTCCAACACAACTAATGACGAATTTTGAGCAGCCTGCTCTGCAGGCATTTGATATGGAATTCCTTGGCATTACTAAAACTGGATGCTTTTGCATCTGCAGCAGTCGATTTAGAGGAAAGTTCAAAGCGTTGGTTTTAAGCGTCGATATGACGAGTTGCGCGCTGGATTAAGATGATTCTAGTCTTGGCATTAATTCCGGAAGGTAACGTAAGCAACGCATTCGATGAGTTGGTTGGAAATGAAGAATTTCCCGAAGAAGCAAGGCCTATTGCAAATTACTTCGAGGATGTGTATATTGGACGAAGGTTACGTCGCACAAAGGGGCAGAACCCATGAATCGTTGACAAAAAGTCCCACGGGAAAAGTATTATCTATTGTTCTGGCTTTAACTCATAAATAACAAGTAGAACCGGGAATGGTACGTTTCGTCGCAAAAACTGTTCGCCTGGAAAACGATTCGCCGCGATTACGGTTCGCCGCGGTGACGGTGAACCAAGAAGTTTTAACATAAATGCAAACCAATACGGTTGGTTTAATCTACTCTCATTTCCTCTCTCTATGCTATCCACATAGCCATTTTTATTACTTGTTATATACGGTTATTGACTATTTGCAAGTTTTTCAGATTACTCTGGGTTATTGTCTCGTATAATTCCCAGTTTACTATTTGTTTTGTTTTTTCTTTACTAATTTCACTTAATTCCTTTGTCTTTACGTTAAAGGTTATATACTTATGGTCGCTTAACGTTTCTTGGTCTTCGACCTTCCAGTTTTCCACTCTTCTTTTGAAGTCTTGTGTTGTCACAGTAATATCTATCCATGATTCTTTATATTTTGTAATGAATGTAGGCAAAAGACCATCATTAATAACGTTGAGGTTACTGACCGCGAACCACTCTTCCATATACTCTCCTTTTCTATCCGTACTTCTTGATCCCCAAGTCGTAGACTTAGCGTTAAAATCTCCTAGTAAAATCGTTTTCTTGTCTTGAATGAGCTCCCATAATCTCATCAATTTTCCCTTGGAAATCATCTATTTTTATATTTGGAGAGATATAACACGCAACTATTACGAAATCTTCCAGCTTAATGTGTATATACCCTTGACCTTTCTTTACTTCGCTTATTTTCACGTTTTTGTTTTGAAAATATATACCTACGTCAATCTTTCTATCTTTAATCCACTCTCCATCACACATCTTTTTGTTAAGCTCGCTTGGTATTAGCACATCTATTTTATTCTGCTTTATGAACGCCTTTGCGAGATCTTGCGCTCTTTTACTTCTCATTATGTTAGTTTGTAGTATTTTCATGGTAAAATATTTATATATAGACGAATAAGATAAATAAAGTAAAATATATAAACAACAACTGTATATAAATATATAAAATTTCTCTAGACAAACAAACAATAAAAATATCACAGCCTATTATCACAGTTCGATATCGCTTGATACACCTTCTCCCCCTACTATCTCTTCCATATCGTTCACGTTTGCCAGTATCTCAAAGCGGTTATTCTCTAGCGTAATAATGTTTTGCCTTATTCTTTTTGTGTATGAACGGTCTGAGTAGTATATTTCGTCTTCCCGTTGCATTGTTTTTCCCTTTATTGGTTTGTTGTATTTAAACAAATATTACTTCCGTGCGGTGCCCTTTCCCTTCGCAACTTATACACAACTCTTCGTTTTTGCATTCTGCTGCCGTATGTCCCATTTCTTCGCATTTAAAGCATCTTCTATCTGTTGTTCGTTTCCGAGCACAGACTCGGCTGTGTGCCCTATATCAAGGCAATTATGGCACCTCCTAGTTTCCCTTCTATCCCATATCTGGTATGTGTTCCAGCCTATTCTTATCGATTGGATATGTATTAGTTTATCCCACACTGCGGTATCTGCCTTAAGGTAGGCATGGTTTTTACTGTACCTTCCTTCCTTAAGTATTATCTCTTGTATCCCTTTTATCTCTTGCTGTGTCAACTCCTTTTCTAATGATTTTACTATTTCTTCCCTGTCCGTATCAGCGTCTAGCCTTGTTATGACTACAAATTTTGAGTCGTTTATTTTCCTGGCTTGCATTTCTGGAATCAGTTCTTGGATCTTTTTTTAAAGTCATTCCCACTACCTTTTCTTGAGACAATCAGTAGTTCCTTATTTTTGGTAATTTTTACCTCCATATCGTCTACCAGTTCTCCATCATTCATCCCTTCTTTAACTTTTTTGAATACTTCCACATAGGAGCTGCCTTCTGCTGTGACTAACCGCGTCTGTCTTTTTTTCTTTTACTACCCCTTTCCTTATACCATCTAAACAAATTTATTTTACACTAATTATTCCAAAAGAAATTAAAAAAATGACTGTAAGGAAGCGACTGCTCGGTAACATGTAAAAATTATAAATCCTTAAGTACATATACAAAAATGGTGAGTGGGATACAGGTTATCAACCTAAATTGACATGGGTTGATTTATAGTTTGGAAAGACACCAACAGGTCTTAATTTAAAACCAGCTGCAACAAAATTTACAATAATATGCTTAAACGGCTGCATGCACCTTTTGTGCGTGGCACGTTCAAAACAGTAGATTTGTAGTAGGTCCGACGTCGTCATGTCGGCCCCTTTGTAATAAAATAGAACCGCTAACTAAAGAAAAAAACTTGCTTATACATAATTTAAATTCTTAACAATAAAAATATAATTTAAGTTCTGAACATAATCCTCCCGCCTAGAAAGGATTGACTTTCTAAAGTTCATAAGAGTAACTAAAATCTAATCAATGTTGTTCATTGGCAAAACACGCAATATATTTACCCCATCCCCCCCATCCTCCTTGACAACCACAAGTTCTCCATCAGCAAGCACGGTGATGGAAACTTTCTACTTGGACCTGGACTGAAACTCGCTAATATACACTTTACTCCAGCGCTCCCAAAAGTGTTGGATTATTTTTGCGCATGTTGATGTTGGCTTAGCCGGTTGCTGGCTACGTCCTTTAGGTTAGGTTCAGGTAGTGCAGTCAATCTTCTTCCAATTAGAAACTGTGCCGGGGTCATGGGGGTATGAGCATTTGAATCTAGTGATAGGGGGCTTAGAGGTCGGGAATTCAACACTGCCCTTTGTGTTAATAATGTGTAATACACCTCAAAATCAAAATTTCCCACAACTCTGCTTAAATGATGCTTTACATTTTTGACTCCCGCCTCCCACAATCCTCCAAAGTTTTGGGAGCGAGGCCCAGCCAAAGGAAGTAATATTAAATAATTTATGGTAGAAGGGCCCTTTGTGGTTATATAATAATGACCCAGTTTACCCAAATCAATCGCCAATCACTGATGATTTGAACCTAGATGCCCGCAAGGTAACACTCGAGTATCAAACAGCAATCTTTTAGGTTCTCTAGTTAATAAATACTCGACATTGACCAAGCTACTAGGAATTCTTGCTTACATGAGATTTAGTAATAATCACACCAAAAAACACGGTATAAAAAAAGGACCTCTTCAAATAAACGATCTTGGATTAGGCATTACTATTACTAATAAAACACGCGAAAAATAAAGGCCTGTCCCAAGAAATTCATTGTTTAACGAACAAAAAGACAATTAATTGTAAATCTTCAATCTCATCGTTAAATCCATATCTAGACGGCTATAATATTTTGAGATTTGCAGGTAGGATTCAAAATTCAGACTTTTATTACAAGTTTTATTTACACGAAAATAACGTGAAGTGCTGCAGCAAATCACAGTATCTTTACCCTGCTGCATTCGAACAGGGCGTACTGGATGCCCGGAATAGAAATATCCAGAGATGAGTACAAAAATATCTTATTTTATGACCGAACGAGACAAAGGTTCCTTACGAAAAATGATAGTTGGCATAATTCTTCGATAAACTTTCCGAACTTTGTAGATCGAAACTTAAAATTGGGAAGACCAAAACTGGATTTCAAAGAAGCTTCGGATAGGACAAAGCGTTTGAAAACACAGGATTTACCATCAACTTATAATGCCGTGGAGCTGTGTTACGCAGTGCAAATGACCCTAAGGTCTTCTGGAGCAACTGATGCTCCTGCATTGCTAAAAGAAGTTACAACTACCTCTCCGAGACTAGCCAAACGCGATAAAGAACCTTTCAAGAAAAATAAGACCAAAAAAACCAGGGCTTGCTCCCACCAATGAAGCTTTATCAATATTTGGAGAAGCGCAATTTACAAGAAGCCAATACGACGTAATAAGATCTAAAGCTAAGGACCGATTCCCATCCTACAAGGAAAATGTAAGAAGCCAAAAAGGAATGCTGTCCTGATAAAAAAACATATGAAAGTAACTGAAACAGGAGCTGAGATTGATCTACAAGGACTCCTCGACCATACAGTTACACGTATTCTTCAGGTTCGGAATGAAGTGTTGAAGAGCCAACAGAACTTAAACCAGTTAGTTTTAATATCAAAGCGGGGGTTTGACGGCTCATCAGACCATTCAGAATATAAAGAAAAGTTTACCAACGAGTTATACAACGATGCAAGTATTTTCATGTCTTCAATAGTACCCTTGAGGCTTATAGACAGAGATCCTGAAGGACCAACTAAAGCAAATACTGTGGAGCAATACACGGGCATCTTCAACAAGATTTTGCCGTTCAATCAAGTCCAGCTTTTATTAAATATTGTCACCGATTCGTTTTTTGAGGTCATCGAAAATAAAAAAACGGATTCTGTAACAATTAAGAAAAAAAATGAAACGTGGGATTTGGTTGCCGTATCTTTTAATGCAATGACTACAAATGTAGCACGGAATGGAATTCAGTTAAAGATAGCTTACAATAACATAAAGCGTAAGCTAAAAAAAGATAAAGTTGACGATAAGGTAAATAAAACAATAAGGTATGAACTCAAAAATGCTTAATTTATTTTAATTTTTAGGTACAAATATATAAAACAGGAGGGGGCCCACTTGAATCTCCGAAAGTAAATGACATGCAGAATAGGTTCTTAAGCCTGCTAAAACCTCAAACCTCTTCGTAGCAGATTCGATTCTTCTCGTAATTATATTATTAATGGTAAGTTCGAAATAAGTAATCTACAAACCCGTATCAATACATTATGCATTTAATTCATTTGAAGGCAATCTGTGTTCATATTAAATTTGCTTTTTATTAATTTATATATTTAAACAACACTTATTTATTTAGTTAAGAGGTTATGATATAAAATTGTTTTAGATGCAATAGATCAGACGGTTGTAGAGAATAGTTGTGGCATCCCTCAATTAGATCAACCTCTTACGGAAACTAATTTACTGGCATCAACATCAACGAATGATGTTATTACTGTCGAGGATGTACCAATTGACATCGTGGTGGAAAATCAAGAATACCCTAAAAGAAACGCTGTGAAAAGGTCTTCAAAATTCTTATCTGGAAAAAAAAAGAACAATTAATGATGTACATTTATATACTCATACAAAAAAAAATAAAAACGGCTATATTTATAAAAAAGCTTTAGTGGAATACAACATCGTGTGTTTAAAAAAAACGCGAAGAAGTACAGTATGGCATAATTAAAATTCAAAAGGCACAGAAGGAAGAAAAACTAAAACATGAACAAATTAAAACAAAAATTGTTGAATTTCAATTAAAGCAATTAACAACTGAATTAAACATTGATTAAAAAACAAACTAAAGTGTTTTAAAAAAAATGATGTTAATAAATAATCTTTACATGCGTAACCATTATCACCTAACAGCCAAGCATGCATAAATTCATCTGCTTCAAATTTAGCTCGTAATGCACTTGAATTAAATATAGTGCTATCATGTGTAGATCCAGGCCATCTTGCAACTATATCACTAATTCTGAGGTTTGCATCACAAACAGCCTGGGTGTTTATAGAAAACCATCCCTTGCGATTTCGGTAAAGCTCTGCATTTGCACCACCTAACTTTATATGTGTGCAATCTATTGCTCCGATCACACGAGGAAAACCACAAATATTATAAAAACCAGTAATTGTAGCAGATATTTCTTCATGAGTTTGAGGCATTTGAATAAACTGATGACATTTGGATGCAATTTTCTTGGTAACACGAGAAATTATTCTGCAAATGGTGGATTTGTCAATATTTATATGATCTGCTAATACCTGCTGAAAACTTCCAGTTGCAAAGAAACGCAATGTAATTAGTAACTTATTCATGGTACTTATAGGAAAATTTTTGTTTGTCTCATATTCAAGAGAGCTTATCTCAAACACCTCAACCATTTGTTGAGCCACTTCTTTTGAAAATCGATATCTTAACTTAAAATCTGCATCATCAAAATACTCTATGGGATTACTTCTTTCGCATTATTTTCTTGGTCTCGGTAGTAAACGCACCAGTTCCATTAATTCTTCATCTGAAGAAGACAAGTGTGATGAGCTGCTACTTGCACTGGACATGATCCGTTAATTTTTGTGAGCAATGAACAGATCAATGTCAAACAGCACTAAACACAATTATATACAAAACAGTTCAATAAAATCCAAACACAATTTAACTATTAACCTGCAAAGTATTTTTTAAAACGCCTTGATGTGTAACTATAACTCGGGTTAAAGTTGTTAATTTGTCAAAATTCTCTGATTTATAAATACAGATTGCTTAAGTCCGGTTAGTTCTAACCAAGGTTGGTGCAACAGAAAACTCCCTAACACCAGATTACTTAATTTGAATTTACAAATTTTGCCTTAATTTAGTTCCGTGCAACCGGGCAATAATGTTTAATCCTCTTTTTCAAGAAATCTGCACGTTACCGCATTTTTGCACCTATTTAAATTAAAAACGGTATGTGCGAATATTTACTTATTTATAACCTTGTTGTTACTTCGAAGTAATTTAAAACTACACTTAGAATAAATGAAATTATATTTCTCATTCCTCTACTTTATATTCGGATTTAAAGCTAAGAAAGACGCCCTCTGACGGAATTTCTTTAAACACTTGTAAGAGATATAAACATTTTTTTAAGTATAGATCAGTATAGATTTACTGGATTTACTTATATGATTTCGCTTTTTTAAGTCGGTTTTTAAATATAGTTAATACTTAGTTAAGTGTAAATAGGTGTAAATATGACGAACACATTTTGTTGTGTGCCTTTTTGCACATCTTTAAAAAGAAAAAATCCAGAAGTTAGTTTCCATAAATTCACAAAAAATAATGAAACTGTAAAGCTTCAGAACTGTTTAGGCAATTGGGAAATATTAAACAGGCGCCAAGCATGGATAAATAAGTTAAAAATTGGCAAACATGTTCTTTACATTTTGTGGAAGCCAAGGGCGTAGCCAGGGGGGTTTGGGGGTAGAAACACCCCCCGAGCTCATAGCCAACATGTCACAGGTTAAAATACATTAATTTACCCTGCCATATTTCAGTCTGTGACTGGAACAATGATTTCGTTTCCTTGCTGTAAAATATACATATGTTTGATATAGACGGAGAAACGCTTAACGCAAAAACAAATTTTTGGTAATAAAAGCGGTGTTGTCATATAATAAAATTACATATATTTTTTTTTATTTAAATGAAATGTAGTTGTTTAAATGAATAAGAAATAAGTATGATATAATTATGTTTAAGTAATGGAAGTTGAAACTTATTGATATAATTTTGAGTGTATTTACAATTTACAAGCCGTGGCTTGTTGCTACATTTCTAAACACATACTGAAACAAAAGATAAAAACTGTTGTTAAAATCTTAAAATAGAAAAGATTATGACCGTTTTTCTAGGTACTGATGACTGATGAGTGATGGTCACTAAAAGGTGCACTTAGGCTTTAGCACTTCTAAGAATATTTTAAAAAATTGACTAATGGAAAAATTCAAGTTATAGGTAGGTACCTACATTACACTAATTTGAAACAAACCTTTTCGTTAATTTCAATTTTTTACAATAGGTAACATTAATATTATTACTAATATTCAATTACTATAATAATATCCACATATTTTTTTATTTTTCCTAACAATCCTCGTTAAGCAGTTTCAGATTGTATTGTAGGTATTTATTAAAATTGGTATGGCATGAGATTGAGTTAAAAGCCCAAAGAGAAATACTCAAAGTATATGATGTCCTGCCTTCCTGACTAAATTTATTAGTTGTATTCGTTCATTCAAGCTTAAAATCACTTTAAGGAGAGGATGCGTAATTTTAAGTTGTACCTACACCTACACAAAAATTTATGGTTTTTAGCTGGAAATATTTTAAGTCTTTTTGTTGTGACTGCAGTTTAACAACAGCAAGTTAAAGAATCGCAATCACAGGCTTGAGGCTTTACAAAGTGCTGTCATAGGTTAATTAAAGTGACAAAAACAAAACAAATAACAGGTCGACGACCTGAGGTCGTGATTTCATACCACTATATTCCAGTGTTCCAGTAGAGACTCGCAGACTCAGAAGCACATACTAAGTTTTTTCAAACGTTTGCAAAGCTTAATTCTACATGTTCGTGTTATTTGTGTAAATAAACCATAGTAGGTACCTGTGAAGTGTCGTATACTTGTAAATGATAATATGAGTCAAAACAAAATTACTAATTTTCTTAAACGCAAAAATGCGGACGACTCGAATGAAGAAAATTGTTCAAGGAAAGATGCACCACCTAACAAAATTAAGAAACTGGTTGTAGAGCAGGCTCTAGTTAATGTAAGTTCTTAATTAGTTATTTTAATTTAACAATAATCCATATCAATTTAATATTGTTGTATTTGTATTTGTATTAATTACTCTAAAATGATTTACGTTCTAGACTCCACCAAATGATGTGTCACTTTTTATCAGACAACGTCTATCTGACGAACAAAAGTTTCAACTGATTGAACATCCGTGGATCCCAGACGCGACCTATAAATTTCCCATTTCTAAAGAGAAACGTAATTTAAAATTTCAACATTCCTGGCTACGTTCTTTCGTCTGGTTGACCTACTCGTTGAAGGAAGAGCGTATTGCATATCCTTTTCGCAGGAGTTAACCGGAAAAGGTACTCATCAAACTGCCAATACATTTGTATATGCTCCTTTTCGTAATTGGAAAAAAGCTCTCGAGAAGTTTAAAGAGCATCAATGCAGAGAATACCATACAAACGCCATCGAGAGAGCTCACAATTTTAAACAAATTTATGAAAATAAAGCAAATGATGTATTGACTAGCATTGACACTGAACGTAAGCGACAACAGATCGAGAATAGAAACAAATTAACTCCCATAATTAGAGCAGTTTTACTGTGTGGTAGACAAGGGCAATCGCTAAGAGGACATACAGATTCCGGCCCCTTAACGTTGAAGATGCCCGTTGAAAATGATGGCAATTTTCGAGCTTACCTCCGCTACGCTCTAGAAAGTGGTAATAAAATACTGGAAGATCATTTAAAGTCTGCTCCAGCGAACGCCACTTATCTAAGTCCCGATATTCAAAACAAAATTATAGACACCGCTGGACAGATCATACTAACAAATATTGTTCAACGCATCAATAAAGCAAGATGTTTTACAGTCATCGCTGACGAAACCACAGATATAAGTGGAATTGAACAATTTTCTATCTGCGCTCGATATGTAGATATTGTGGCAGAGCAATTTGTCATTCGAGAAGATTTTCTTCGTTTTGTTCCAGTAGAGAATGTTACAGGAGAGGGACTTGGAAAAACATTATTACTGACGCTAACAACTATAGGCATTGACATTAACTTTCTGAGAGGGCAAGGTACCCATATATTGTTTTTCATTTTATTTTGAATGATATAATTTCTCTTTTCCACAGGATATGATGGTGCTCGTGCCATGAGTGGTAAATATAAACGGATGTGCTGTAAAAGTGAATGAATCATGCCCACAAGCTGTATATGTACATTGCGCAAACCACAGTCTTAATTTGGCTATAATGCACGCTTGCAACATCCAACCTATAAGGAATGCCATTGGAATAATAAAAGACGTAGTAAATTTATTTCGACGTTCTAATAAAGCAGCACTCATTCTAAAAAAAAATATCTTGGAACAGTGTCCACAGAAAAATCAAACACGTCTTCTAAGGTTTTGCGAAACGCGCTGGGTAGAGCATCTAGATTCATTGAATCTATTCAATGAATGTTACGAATATATTTGTTTATCATTGCAAGAAGCAGATGAAGTGAATGCTGGCAGCACGGTAAATTTAAAACCGGAAGCTTTGTTAGCATCCGTAAGCAAACCGGAATTCATCATTTCGCTTGCAATCATGAAACCAATATTTCAATTAACAAAACATCTCAGTATTTTCTTACAAAAAGAAAACTGCGATTTAAGTCGATGTGTAGAGTATGCAGAGAATTTAACAATTGAAATACAACAAATGCGATCTGATGCAGATTTGGAATTTAAAAATTTGTTTGCATTGGCCAAAACTGCAGCAGATAAAATTGGAGTAGACTTGGTTCCTCCTCGTCGTATAGGAATGCAACGGAATAGAAGTAATTATGAAGGAGATCCTGAAACCTACTTTCGTCGGTCTATCTACGTACCTTTTCAGAATTAATTCATTGACCAACTTAATTCAAGGTTTTTGAACCATCGAGAACTATTGTCAAAAATTCAAAATATTTTCCGTCCAAGTGCACCGACTTAGATTCTGAAGCTGTGCATAAAACAGTCGAGACAATGGAGGAACAATGGACCACTGATTTTGTTGGGACGAAAGAAGAGTTTGTAGCTGAATTCGTGATGTGGCGCAGATAATGCAGTAGAGTTGTCATAATCTCATTTTAAACTCAAATCACTTGTTTCAGGCACTATTTAAACACGCCAAAGGAGAAAAGGCCGTCCAACTTCATTGACGCACTAAATGACTGTAACAGAAACTTATATCCGACCATGTGGAAGTTGATACAAATTGGAGCAACTTTACCAATATCTGTTGCAACTAACGAAAGATCATTTTCATCGTTGCGTAGATTGAAAACTTATTTACGCAATAAAACTGGCGAAGATAGACTGAATGGTTTGGCCTTATTAAATATTCACAGAGATATCGATGTTACACATGACGAAATACTGAACATAATGTCCAAGTCTAAATCGAGGAGACTAAATATTATTTTGTAAATACGAGTTTGTCATCATGTATAGAAGCCATCGGAAATATATTAATTAATATTTTTATGTCTTTCATCACTACACAATACATAGTAGATGGTCATGTCACATTTTGACATTTTTAAATGAAATATTCATGGATTTCTTGTATACCAAATATAGAATAATTTCTATGTACTACCTAATATTGTAAAATTCTTCAAACCCCCTCCGAACCTTTTTCCTGACTACGCCGCTGGTGGAAGCAGATTTCTTCAGAGGTTAGTTAAAATTGTTATTCAATATTATCTTTATAATATGATTGTTAGTTTTGGAGAGAAAAAACTTGAAAAAAAACGTGGTTCCCTCGGTGAATTTACCACAACCTGTGCATGGAAGTGTAACACCAATGCCATCTTCATCTTCCAGAAGGGATCGTTTTGCAGGAATAAAGCAAAGGAATTAGTGAATAAAAGTGTGGATGAAGCATTATGTTGTGAAAATATGAATGTTAACAAAGAAACTGAACCGCCTGTGGAAGAAATAGAAGCAGCAAATGCTCTAATGGTTTTGCTTGGCACAAATAATTCATCAAACGTACCAAAAACATTTAATGATTTTGCTGTGCAAGTAAATACACCATTAAAATTATCATTGTGTAATTTTATTCAGTCAGAAAGTGCTCTAATTAGTCTGACAGGTTTAAATAGTTTTGGTATGTTAAATGTAATTGTGTCATCCATAAACTTAATTTACAAAGATGAACGTTTGCATAAGTTATCTATAAAGGAAAGAGTTATATAACCATTTGTAAAATTGAAGTGTAGTTTATCATACGCAATTTTATCTGTACTGTTCGGAGTGATCAGTTCGTTGTGCAAGACATACATTATAAACATGATTAAACTGTTAGCGACTGTTTTACAACCGACAATAGTGTTTCCCTCAACTGATGAAATTCGGCAAAATATGCCAATTTGTTTTCACAGTTTTGAAGATACTTAGGTGGTGCTTGACTGCACTGAAATTTTTGTTCAAACTCCCAAGTGTTTATGTTGTCGCATACGATTTTATTCCCATTATAAGGCACATTAACAGTTAAATGAATGACGGGAGTTTCACATGCGGGACTAATTACTTTTGTCAGCAAAGCATATGGTGGTAGAGCCTCTGACGAAGTAATTTTTGAAAATAGCGGTTTGGTTAACTTGCTTAAAGATAACTCAGCTGTGATGGTGGATAAAGGTTTCTTAATTGACAATATTTGTGCCTTAAATAGTATTAAAATATATCGACCACCATTTCTTCGCGAAAAGCAACAATTTGATGAAAATGAAACCATTTATAATAGACAAATAGCCGCAGCACGTGTTCACATTGAACGTAGTAACCAGCGCATAAAATTATTTAAAATAATTGGTGGAAAAATGCAGTGGAATTTAATTGATTATATTGATGATATAATGACAGTCGTTTGTTCAGTTACTAATTTATCATCTCCAATTCTGGCAGAAGATAAATTTCTTAAGTAAATAATAACAATAAGAATCAAAAGAATCTTGTTATTTATTTATTTTTTATTACAAAGAGTATGCAACATATTTTTAAAAAATTTTTGTTTCACATTAAATGCTAACGATTTTGCAAATTCGTAATTATATGGTACATCAATAATTACTATACTATTTTATCGATGAACAGTAAATAATGAATTTACAATTTTGTAAATTTAAAATTGCCATTCCTATTTGAACCTGGCCATAATATTTATGTTTTTCTTTCAGGCAGTACACATCTTCAAATTTCAGATAAGGTAGCTTCTTTAAAACATTCCCTATTGTATCTGTGGCTCCTATAAATAATTGCTGTAATGCTTTAGTTTTAATAAAGTAAATTAAATTACCTTCAAATGGGCATTTGATTTCGATCAGTTCGGTTGGATATTGATTGTTATCCATTATCAAACCGTCTGGAGAATAACCCAACCAAGGATTAAACTCCGAAATAATAAATCCGCACTCCATAACATTTAAGCCAGTTCTTTCTACAAAGACAGTACGAGCACTTGCTTCTTGTTCTAATCCATGTTTCACATACTTATTGGTAAAACTCTTTGGATAAAAGTACTTCGAAGATTTTGTAGACCAATCCTATCCAGAATATGTAAAAATTTCATATATTCTTGAACCAGTTATCCTAAATTGTCTTTCTGATAGCGAACTCTTGTGTTTTTGTGTCATATAGTATTTGATATGCATTTCCAGAAAATTTATTTTCAAACACCTCTTCACAACAGCTCGCTACAAAATCTACTTTCCTTTGCGTTAACTCCATCATCAAAACTGATTGGCAAGCATTATTTAAAATATGTTTAATAACAACATCTTCAACTGGTGTAGATATAGGGATTTGGAGTTGTCGTCTTCCAATTCTGCAAACCAACCACAATTCAATCATGAACACTGAAATATAATAAATTGTGAATAGACAGGTAGAGTGATAATAAACGATGTAAGAAGTGAATTGTGAAAATTTGAATAATTGCAGTTGTTAAGTAGTCAAGACAATTATAAAATAATTTATATTTTTATAACGACAGACGTTAACAATAAGTTTTAATATCACAATATACAATTAACTCACTTGTGTAATGCCAGTGCAGAAGATGGTAAAGCTGTTATAAAATTTGTTTGTATTTTATGTAATGTAGTTTCACTAACATCATAGTTTTTGCAGTTGTTATTTTTTTTTAAACATTCCATTTCTGAAATTGAAATTCCTGATATTTTTCTTTTGTTTCATTTTTTTTTTGACCATGCACATGCAATATCTGTTTGGGAAATTGCTTCCAATTTATTCAATGAGGTCCTTGAAAGAGAAAAGATAAGAATGATTTTTCTAATTATAAGTCACACGCGCCTTGTACATAACAGCAACACGGCAGAAATGTGTTTACATCGACCACTTTTCCCAGCTTTGCATGAACATAAAAAATATTTTACTCGACAACCTTCATCACTAATTAAAAAAGCACCTTCAATCTTATGCGGAGATGATTGAAGTGAAGTTGTTTGTAAACAAAGAGCATATATATTTACATAATCTAATTCTTGTTCGGTAATACCGCACAAAATAATGTGACCAGAATTAAGCACTTGTTCCCCTTCAAATACTACACAAGAATTTACAGTACCATCAACATATTGAAAATAGTCACATATCGAAAACCGGCAGTCACGATCCATGGTTATTTAACCTAAAACATAAATTATCATACAAACTCCTTCATAAGAAAAATTTACTGTAAAATACTTACCTACTAGATATTGTCGTAAATATGAACTATATACAAACACTTTGAAAGGTAAATACTTAAAATAACAAATTAAGAACCTAAAATTGAAATGTTATTGCTTCAAGTTATTTCATATTATTTCTAAGTACTTACAATAAGGTATATATTACAAAAACAACGGGTAATTATTTACAAGGATATTAATTTAATTAAAGATAACACAAAAATACAAATACAATGGAATAAAACTATGAAAACAATCTTATGCAGCTCTAATGCAGGTTAAGTAAGGAAACAAAAAAATTGTAATATCTCTTGCAAGGGTTCCCAAAAAATCCGCTATGGCGCTGTGATCTTAAAATGAATCGCCAATACATTTGTGCGAGTTTCGGATTGTTACTAGTAATCATTCTACTACAATTAGTAGACGTAGAATACGATATTTTCGTAAAAGTATTCACCCAGAATATAAGTGTTGTAGTTGTAGTTTCCTTGGTTAACGTTTTCAAAAGTTTTAAATAGTTTGTTCTGCAAATCATGCGTGTTGTTTGCGAAATTTAGAGGAATTCATAAGGCAAACCCGCTAAAAAGTTTGTTGTTAATCTGTTGCAAAAGTATTCGAAACTTTTAGGAAAAGACGGCGATCTACTTGTTCATAACAAATTAAATTATCATAAAGAAGCTATGTGTTATGCCAATAATTATATTAAAACTTATGAAAATCAAGCAAATGAAATTGTAAATATTTTAGACTCTAAAGGCGTTATGCTGTGCACCGAGAGCGTTCGTTAATTCAGATACATGTACCAATTCGCGTTCGATAATTGTGACCGTATGTATCTGACACATGTATCGGAACACAATTTTTGGATCTGTTACCTTAGCAGATCCACTCGGTAGATTTACGTCCTAACCTCAATAAACAAATTTACGGTGTTTTCCACAACAATGAATAGTAGTGACATGATGAAATCTGAAAAAATTAAGAAAGTTATTCTGGTATATGCAGCCTTAGAATTATTAAATGATAGCGACGAGGAACAGATTGGTATAGTTGAAGCAATTAATGTCCATCTCGATAAAAGAAAAAAGCGTGCTGCCATAAAAACCTATGTAGAAGAAGTGGTATCTAGATACAGTTTGGAAGGTGGGTTAATTTATTAATATACCTAAAACATTAAGGGCCGATATTATAAACGTCACTTAAAACGTTAAGTATACTTAAAAGTAATTTAAGTGAATCAATCAGTATTATAAACGTCATTTAAAATTAACGTTACTTAAAAGTCTCGGTTAATTTAAGTAGGAATATTAGTAGCATTAACGGATTTAAGTGTCGTTATTTATAATGACATTTATTAATGTAACCTATAAAACATATTATCACAAATACAAAACATCAATTTTCGGCATCCGTACATTATACATTTTGTGAGAATCTATAGTTTTGCAATTTTGACAGTAAGTACTGAAATTATATTATTCCAAACAGCAAATTTTATTGTAGGTGCTTTATCGTTAATTTTTAAGACATGTCTTCCATATCTTCAATTTCTTCACCATCGGTATCATCAGCATCGAACTTGGATTCATCTTCTGAGGACGAAGTTGTGCGAGTACCTAGAGCTCCAAGGGTGTTTCTTAACAGAACAAATCCTTTTAATATGTTATCAGATTATGAGTTCCAAGGTAGATTTCGACTGTCCAAGGAATGTACTATGAGAGTCTTACGACGTATTGAAGGAAACATAGTACCTAATACAAGAAGAAATCATTCAATATTGGCAATAAATCGACTCCTAATAACATTACGATTTTATGCAACTGGTTCATTCCACCAAGTAATTGCAGATCATTTTAATGTCACAAAAAGCTACAGCTGGTAGAATAATTCATCATGTCACGCATTACATAGCATTATTAAAAGATGAATATATTCGAATGCATTCCACCTTGAATGAACGGCTGAGAGTTTGCAATGAGTTTTTTTTAATATCGGGATTTCCAAATGTATGCGGCTCTGTTGACTGTACGCATATCAAAATTCAGTCTCCAGGAGGAGAAAACTCTGAGTTATACAGAAACAGAAAAGATGTGTTTTCCATAAATGTTCAGGCTATATGTGATGCTAAATTACATATACAAGATATTGTAGCTAGATGGCCTGGCAGCACTCATGATAGCCGTATTTTTGACAATTCGTTCATAAGAGCAAGATTAGAAAATAACAAGTTTGGAAACAGTTATTTGTTAGGGGATAAAGGATATGCTTGTAGGCGTTATTTGCTGACTCCATTATTACAAACAAACAACCCTCCTGAACAAAGATACAATTATAGCCATATAAAAACAAGAAACACTATTGAAAGAACTTTTGGTGTGCTGAAAAGAAGATTTGCTTGTTTATCTAGAGGGCTTAATTTACACCCAAACAAAGTGATTCCTATAATTGTAGCAACAGCTGTGTTACACAATATAACCATTGATATGAACTTTGCCAATGACAATATTGAAAATTTTAATGAAATTGATGATATAGGTGAAGATGACGAAATACCACAACATAATATTGAGGGAGCAAATAATGCAGTAAGAAATGCAATTATTAATACTGTTTTTGCATAGAAAATTTTTTTGTTTAAGTTTTAATGATTTCGGTGCTGGGTGTATTTGTTTCTATTATTCGTTGTTTACGTTACGATTGTGATTTTGTTACAAAAAATGTCTATCTCAGGTATGTATTACAGAACTTTTTATATTTATATATTCTGATCGAATGAAATTGTAGTATCTAAGCGATCTCGTTCTACAAATTTTACTGTGGCGGAACAGAATGCCTTGTTGATGAGATTCTCAAACGAGCATCTGTGATTGAGAATAAGCGCACAGATGCAGTCACGTAGAAGCAAAAAGAAAATGCCTGGGCAGAGTTGACCGAAACATTCAATGCTCTGCAGTAAACAAATCGAAGTGTCAAGATGCTGAAAATTAAATATGTGGCAATAAAAGAACGATTAAACAAAAGCATAACAAATGCAAATCTGATATGTTCCAAACCGGAGGAGGTAGTGCAAAAGTCACTACATATACCTCATAGGAGAAAAAACTTATAAGATTAATATCTTTAAATGTAGAAAAGCTCGGAAGTGAAAATGATAGTGACCAAGGTAAACTATCACCCATTTTATCTTCACAATTTTGATTTTTTTTTTAGTTCAAGCTACTGGATTTATAGAACCAGAGACAGATATACATACAAGTTATCAATAATTTATGTAACGATGAAGTAATGGAAGTGGTAATGTTAGAAACCGAGACACCAGTGCCTACATCATCATTTACCCAAACTGATATACAAGTCGAAACAGTACAAAATGAAGGTATTTTGCTGTACAATGCTACAATTGCTCATATTGATTACATTTTATTTCAGCTATAAAATGGGATTCTTGGACTCCAGCTGGGTTGAAGACACCACAATCCAAAAAACTAAAAACAAGACAAGGAAGTCAAATTCCAAATAAATATTCATCGTTAGCTGATAATCGCGCAGAATTAATAAGCATTCAAAAAAAAGTAGCAGAAACTGAATTAATTAAATTTAAGTTAGAAATGGAAATGATGAAAAAAGAAAATAGTCGAAAAGAAAAGGAGCACAAACTAAAAATGCAATTAGCTCTAGAAGAGCATAAAACAAAAATGAAGTTATTACAATTACAAAAAGAACTTATAAATAATTAATAATAAAATAATTACAAAAAATCATTTGTATTTATACATATCAATTATAAATTTCTAAAATAATTTTAAAACTCGGCTCTATAAAAATTGTTGTTTTCGTTTCGTTATGAACTTCTTCAATTTCTTCTACATTGTTATTACCGAAGATTGCCTCATCATCTTCTAGACTATTATTTCTTGCAATATTGTGCAAGACTGCTGTTGCAACAATAATGTTTTGCGCCAATGGTATCTGACACCTGAGTCCAGTAGAAAGACACGGAAAACAACGCTTCCAAATCCCAAATGTTTTTTCTATTGGATTTCTACTACGTATTTTGGATTCGTTGAATAAATTTTCAACATCATTTTGTGGGTTGACAATAGGCGTTATTAAGTAGCGTCTTAAAGGGTATGCACTATCACCCAATAAAACGGAATTCCCAAATTCATCTCTTTCGAATCTTTGTTTTATTATTGAATTATCAAAAATATTTGCATCGTGAGAGGAACCGGGCCATCGAGCTACAATATCTCTGATTTTATAATTGGCATCACAGATGCACTAAACATTAAGTGAAAAGAAGCCTTTTCTATTTCAAAAAACTTCTGCATTTGGTCCTCCTATTTATAAACTTACCTGGACTTTGAAGTTTTATATGTGTGCAATCTATAGCACCAATCACTCTGGTAAAACGAGCAATGTCTTTAAGTTTTCGTTGACAGCTAATTTTTTCTTCTTGTGTCGAAGGAATATGAATAAATTGCTGCCTCAATTGGGCTAGTTGAAAGGTAACCTTTCTTATGATTTTGGGAGCAGTTGTTTTATGTATACTTCCAAAATCTCCCACAGATACATAAAAACCACCAGTGGCATAAAAGCGTAAAGCCAGTAAAAGTTGCTGTAGGGGTGGAATTGGATTATTTCGGGAACAAAAATTTAATAACTGAAATTTACAATTAAAATTTACTTAAAATGGTACAGTAACAAAATTACTGATAATTTTGAGTAGATGGGAATTTATGATTGTCAAAATTAAATCAATGTTTACCTGTTTGATTGGTATAAAAGTCCCTCTTCCACAAAATTCAACGTTTCTAGTACACTCGTTTTTGTTAAACGAAACATTTGGAAAAACTCCAAATCATCCCAACGATTTAAATTATTTTGTTGGTGATATTGATTACGGCTGTTGTAGGGACGCCGTTGTCGATGAATGGCACCCTCATCGTCAATTTCATCCAGTATAATATTTATATCGTCCACAAGATCCATTTTAATCACAGTAACAATAACAACGATAATAACAATAACACTAATAACAACAATAACACACAATGACGATTAAGAATTTTTAAGGTTATAACGTTCCCAGTAAACTTTTAACAGCTGGTAAATGTGACCGGTAAATTTATTTGGTCAGTAACTTTAATTTACTGAAAGGTTGTCACTACTGGAAGATGAATATACGTTTACTTATAGCAATCTACTCAGTAGCGCTACTGAACACTTTACTGAAAGTTGAATATACCGGGCCTAAGTCGTATTACTTTTGGATATTTGTTAAGTATTTTGGGTGTACATTTAATACAACAGAATCCAAGCGGAATTGGACCTCACACATATTCCCCTGATAAACAACTTTTAGTAGTTTTAACTATGTTATCCAATCAAGAAGTTTATAGGTAAGATAAACCAGATGATAAATTATAGTATTAATTCTAAACAACTTTACAGAATTGTTGCTGAGAAATTTAATATTTCAAAATCAACAGCTTGGGTATACGTAAACAAGGTGTGTGATGTTTTAACCAAATTATCAGGAACATACATTTTCTGGCCTTCTGGTGAAAGGGCTAAAGCATGTATAAAACAATTTAAGAGGAGACAAGGTTTTCCTGGAGTATTAGGTGCAACTGATGGGACTCACATACCTATAATGAGTCCCATTAAAGATCAAACGTCTTATTGTAACATTATCATAGTATGATATTACAAGCTGTGTGTACTGCTGATTATAGTTTAACAGATGTATTTGCTGGTAATTTTAAAATGCTGATCATGTATTACTATTTAAATGATGTTGCTTTTAGGGTATCCAGGCAGTGTGCATGATGCTCGTGTTTTTTATAATTCACCATTGGTACGAAAAATAGATACTGCACCATTACAGTTATTCCCAAATGTGAACAATCATGTATTAGGGGATTCTGCTTACAAGTGCACATCATATGTGTTGATTCCATTTAGAGACAATGGTCATTTTAGTAGACAGCAAAAACATTTCAATTACAAGTTGTCTGCTACTCGTGTTTTTATTGAACAATGTTTTGGATTATTAAAAGGAAGGTTTCAAATCCTGAAACATGTCAATGTGTATAATACTAAACTGATTTCTAAAATAATTGTGGCTTGTTGTGTATTACATAATATCTGTATTTCACAAAATGACGATTAAGTTGTGGAAGTTGGAAGTGATGACAGTCATGGTGAACTTTGTGTTGATCAGGACTGTAAAAGCGGTAATTTAAAACGAAATTATATCGCAGATAAAATGTAAAATCTCTTTTCAGATATTCATCAAATAAATTTACCTACTTTGTATGACTTTTACTAGTTTATTTCAAGTATATATAAGAATATATTTGAATAAGATTATATTATAACTATTTGTTTTTTTTAAGACTCCTATCAGTTCTTTTAGAATCGAAATTATTTCGGCGTGGCGCTCACTTTGCTCTTTCCTAAACTCCTTCAACCATGCTGGTTCAGTATCTGTGTTTTTTACACATCGTTTTTTTTGTGGTGGTCCAGTCGGTGTTGATGACCTGCGGTTACCAGCAAGATCCTGTAAGACTAAAGTATTTATCAAGCTAAAGTTCAATAATCCCTTACAATATCAGTCTCTGAAGTGGTAGGTCAAGTGATGTAACCACTTATATTGCTTGCTGTAGCAATATGCAGCACAGCATATGAGCTTCCAAATAATTCGTCAAATTGTTTTAAATAAGGCCAAGATATGGCTCCTCGTCCACTTTCATTATTATTATCCTGTATTCTTTTGTATGTCATCTTTAGATTCCGAAATTTTATGTCACAGTTGTCTCCCGTGAACGGGTAACCTTTTTGTTACATGCTTTGTCCTATCAAATTCCAAATGGTTTTATTCCTTTTTTTCCTAGATTTGCACTGCTCTTTGTGATCTTCATACAATGTCAATAACAATAAGATTGATTCGTGAATCCACTTTATTTCTGTAATATTTTTTATTGCACATGCTATTCAAATAAACAACGGTTTATAGTAACCTTACCTTGATGCTGAAAATTTTCCGTTTCTGCCTCAGGTTCAACTTCAACAGGCATTGGTTCAGCTGCAAGAGGCATTCCCAGCAATACACGATTTTCTTCTGTGTCATCCACGTATCCTGTGGTTTGATCTGAAAGATTGCATTAATATATCTTGTCAATTTATTACAATTTAAATAATATAGGAACTTACTGCCTTTATTATATATGTATATACAACTATCAATTATCGTAAACGCCTTAAGCGTTTAGAGCACATTCAAGAAAATAGAAAAAAATTAAAAACTACTTTGAACACCATTGATTTTCTAGGAAAACAGAATGTGCCGTTACGAGGTCATACAATACAAAGTGAAGTAACCCAGTCCTCGGAAGTAAATGAAGGAAACCTCCGAAAATTATTACGGTATCGGATAGACACATGTGGAGACGATTTCATTTTGAAAAGTCACTTTGAATCGCCTACTGCTCGTACTAAATATATTAGTGCATCGATTCAGAATGAACTTATTAATTGCTGTGGAGAAGAAATTTTATCAAGCCAGAAGATTAAAAAATCGAAATACTATAGTGTTATTTTTGACGAAACTATTGACATAAGTAATAAGTCGCAAATAAGTATTGTAATAAGCTATCTTGATGAGGAACATAACAATAACGAAGATTTTCTTCGTTCGTTTTCTTGACTGTTATGAGAAAAATTACAATTATTTTACCCAGGAACCTGTTCTTACAGGAGAGATTTTAGGACAAACTGTGTTGTCCTATATCGTGAAATTGGGTTTATCATTTAAAAATTGCGTGGGGATTGGAACTGATACCTGCAGTGTAATGATGTCAGATCAGAAAGGAGCTGTTTCAGAACAGCAAAAATCACTAAAAATGAAGTCAAATGCCCTTGTTATAACCATTGTTTAAATGTATCAATATCAAAGTCTAGTAATGTACAAGATATTAGAAATGCTGTAGGTATCATAAAAAAAACAGTAAACTTCTTCAAACGAAAAAAAGTATTAAAATTTATTAATAATAAAGAATTAATAAGTCTCTGCAAAACTAGATAGGCAGAGCGACACGAATCCGTATTGAGATTTAAGCTTTTTTTTAAAAATAATTGAAAGTTTAGAATTAATCACGGAATGGAAAGATAAAGAAAGTTCTTCTAAAACATATACTTTATTAGATGCCCTTTTGAGAACAACATTTATAACATCTCTTTACTGTCTATCTTATTTTTTAAGTTTAACGGTGACTTTAAGCAAACTTCTCCAAAAGAAATCTCTCGATAAAAATCAAGCAAAGTCTTTAGTTAAAAATATTACTTCTACACCAATTGACAAAATGCTAAATCTTGTTTTGAAGATATATTTAAACAAACAGAAAAACTACATGACAAAATTGATGTAAGCTTACTAATGCCTCGAACGAATTTAGGAAATATAGCCCAACGAAAAAAAAATCCAGGAAAAAAAATCTAGGGAAAAAAATCCAAGGAAAAAAAGCGTATATTTTTGAGTATATATTTTAAGTGTATGCTGAAAGTAAACATTTAATATATATTTTTTTCAGTTTAACGGTGCCCTTAGGTTGCATTTTTTTATTGTAAATTAATATATGTTTGTTGTTAAACAGAATAAAAATTAAAAAATTATTTAAAGAATTTATTAAATCTACAATCACCGTTGAAACAAAATAACATATATTATGCACCTACATATTTATTACAATAAAACTAAAAAATATGCATATTAGGTCAAAAATAAACTTAAACACACTACCTTAACCTAATTGTGTGTCCCATCGCCTCTATGAAGTTTTGCAAGTTACGAGTACCATTTGCATATTCGTCACAAAGTGACTTTAATCGAACCTGCAGATTTTCGTATAGAGCCAACTTCTTTCTCTTTGCAGAACGTTGCTGTTCTAATTTCGTTTCATCCACTGACACTTCTAACCGCATTTTTTTTATTAACTGTAGGGTGGTTGTGTCCAACAAGGTTGGAGAATCGATGATTCCACCCTTCGACTCTGTTATTTGTACGATCTTCTCCATCAACTGTTGTTACATGCACATTCCAGGTTTCAGGTGGAAACATTGCGAAATCGTAATGGTCCTCATCCTCCCGGGTTCGCATTACCAACTCGCTGATAGCTGCCGTGTACGTACGAAGTGTCAAAATATTCTACTAAGTCCAATGCATTTTGGGGCATTACGGTTCGCAGGTACTCTATTCCTTATACGACATCTTCAACAGAAAGGAAAGCAAGTCCATCAAGCATACCACAGAATAAATTAAAACCTTCGTCTTCTCAGTACGTTGTTTCCAAACCTAACTCTTGAATTTTTCTATGGTTGCTTTGGGTTCGATGATAGAAACAACCGCGGATCACCAAGTGTTCCCCGAGTACCCCCGTAGCGGCATTTATTATAGCCTTATCAAAATCAATGTTAATTGTGACTGGATCCGGATCAAGGTCTCTTGCTGTACACTCTTGAATTTACAGCATTCAACATATTTTCATATATTGTTTACGATTTACATTGCAATAAAGCATATACTGTCGTTATAAATATATTGTGAATGGCAACTCTTAGTAAAATTCCTGTATAAATAAACATAACCGCTTGTAATTGTTGTATTAGAAACTAACAATAAGAGGATTTGTTTAATGAACCTATTCAGCCCATTAAGCATTGTAAACTAACAATAAGAGGATTTGTTTAATTAACGTAATCAGTCCATTAAGCATTGTAAAGAAACTATGGAATGTATAGGTAGTTACCTATCATTTATTACTGAACAATGAAATATTTTGAATCCAGTAATATACAAATTATTTTGTTTGCTAAAGAAACTATGACCGATTTTAAGAAATTGACAACCAGATTTCAAATCAGCAAGATATGATACTGCTTAGTTAATTTTTGCACGATTGCAATTGGTGAGTAAACAGCTTATTTATAGATAACACTTCCTTATAAAAATGTTGGATTTTTCTCCTTGGATTTTTTCCTGTGGATTTTTTTTCTTGGATTTTTTTTCTGTGGGTTTTTTTTCCTGGATTTTTTCTCTTTGGGCGATTTTTCCGCTTTCGGCCTCGAATAACATAAAGACAAAAAAATTCGAGTTAATGTACCAGCTACTAATGCAGAAGAATTTTTTAAAAGAAGTATATTTATTCCTCTTTTAGATAATGTAATAGCTGACTTAAATTTTCGTTTTATAAAGAATTATACAATGTTTTGGAAATCAATAGTACCATCAACATTAATAGAAGAATCTAAAAATGATATCAATTTTTTTAAACAAAATTTGGCTGAATATTTTTCAAAGTTTAAAAACCAAACTAAAGATTTTATTTTACATCTTTTGGATGCAGAATTGGAACTTTAGATTAAAAAATGGAACAATCTAGTAAGTTTACCAGATACAGCAATTTCTACTTTGCAAGTGTGTAATGGGTTTTTGTGAGCGTGCTAGTGAAGCAGCAAATTTTCTACAACCATCTTGGACATGACCATAGTTATGACACGAAGTGTTATTTTTTGTTTAACCTAAGGTTTTAAAAATAATAATGGGTCAAAAATATGCAGCAAAACAATATAGGAAAAAGTTAGGACCACTAAACAAAAATTGGCAAATCTGTTCCGGCAAGCATTAAATCCGTTTCTACTGCATGTGAGAAATATTATTCACCAACAGCGAACTATCCAAGGTATCAAAAAGAATCTAAGGTCTGATAAAGTTTTAATACCTAAACTTTTCCGAAAATTATAATTGCAAATTTGGCGAGCAGGTGCAGTCAGCTCACTTTGGAGGATCTAAGCCTCAGCTTTCGCTCCACACAGTAGTTAGTTACCATTTCGATAAAGAAAAACATTTAATAAAAACTTGTTTTTATACTGTCACCGCTAATTTACGTCATGATCCTGTCTCGATCATTGGTCATCTGAAGCTGGTAGTTAACGAGTTAAAAATCAAAATAGATCGAATTATCTAGGTACATTTTTTAACTGATGGGCCGACCACCCAGTACCGAAATCACAAAATGATCTGGCTAGTAGCAGCTTATTTACCTAAACTAAAATTACTTCCAGGTAATTCGATTTTAGTGAGAAGGGTCATGGTAAGGGCGCGCCTGACGGGGTAGGAGGCTGTTTAAAGAGGACTGCAGATTCGCTAGTAGCGAGTGGTATTGATATTGCTGATTTTAATTCATTTTTGTCGCATGTATCTGAAAAATGCAAAGGCATCAAAATATATGGATTATCTCTTAATAACTTGGATTCCAAAGAAGCACTTTTAGCAAAAACGTTACCGAAGTTAAAGAACTAATGCAAACCCATGAGTACATCTGGGACAAATCTAATCCATTTATGGAAGTCCGGAAGTTGTTATGCTTAGACTGCGTTGTTAGGTGTCCTGATTACCAGCTGGGAAATTTTAATGTTGAAAAACTACATGCTCTGTTCAAGAAAAGTATAAGATTTCAGACATTAACTCTAACAGCAGCTCAAATCATGATTTAGGAGGTGAAAGTGATGAAGACATTTCAGAAACAGTAATCGAAAACAAAAAAAATTGAGTAAATGACTATGTTCTAGTACAAGTTAAAGGCAAAAATTCATTAAAAAAGTTTGTGACGTTAGTACTTGATTTCTGCACAATAAAATACATGAAGCGAGTGTTTGGAGCAAATAAATTTGTTTTCCCTGAAAAAGAAGAAACATATCCTATAAATAACAGTAACATTCTAAAAATTCGATCGCAATCGAGAGCAATAATAAAAGCTAAGAAGATGTTTCAAGTTCCTCTGCTTAAAGACTATAATAATATTTAAGTTTGTTGGTGTTATGCATTCCTACTTTTGTTCAAACATTTTTTAAACCTTGTAATAAATGTTTTGCAATTTAAAAAGTGTTTTAATAAATAAAATACCTAGCAGGAATGCCTGTTTTAAAATATTATTTACATCGCAAAATTGATAAATGATCACCGCGTGCAGTCGTTAATTGCTACACATGGGACTTAAAATAAATAGCTAAACTCCGCAAGCTAGAGCATCTTTCGAAACCAGAAACAAAGAGCCAACCTCAGGGAAATGAGACGGGCAAGAAGCCGAGGTGTACGTACTGCCGAATACCGGGACATTCAAATGACGAATGCCGGAAGAGGGCCAAAGCCGAAGCCGCGGCACCGCCGAAACAAAACACGATCCCCACAGCGAAGACGGCTATCAGCTGCTTTGGGTGCGGCGAACCCGGAGTAATTAGGAGCAACTGTTCTAAGTGCGCGTTAACAGTAAACGATGCAGGATTCTTCCTCGTGAACACGGAACTGTGCGACACCCCAAGTGCAAGACCGGTAGTAACAATTCGCGTCGGTAACTCTGTTGGTGGTGCGTACCTTGACACCGGGGCAAAACAAAGTGTCGCTGGCAGAGCATTGTACGAACATTTACAGAGACTAAATTGTGTGTTTAGCCCGCAGGACGCAAACGTGATACTCGCAGACGGTGAAGTACGCCCCAACAAGTGCTAAAAACTATAGTAGATGTGAGGCTCTTGGACCGTGTGATAAAGAGTGACTTCATTGTATTACCAAGTGCTCATAATAGAACCCTCCTAGGCATAGATTTTATGCGCCGAGCTAAACTCATCCTAGTTACCGCTGCCAACCAATGGAGTTTTGCTGACCAAACAGAAGAGTGGTACGCCTTTAGACCAGAACCTACCCTTAGTTTTCTGTCAAAACCATACCAGCTGGCCCAGATCAATCTAGACACCCCCCGGCCAACTCCGATCCGGCCCAAACCGGCGCCTAACGATCCCAGGGCACAATCACAACAGAGGCAGACCTTGTTCGGTCTCGAGACACCTCCACAAAGAACAGTACCAGCTCCACGAGACCCGGACATGGCAAGAACGATCGACGATATATTCGCGGACGCCCTCTCACCGTTCGCGGAGCCACAGCCTCTTCCGAGTGGAGTAATATTCCCGCATTCTCCAAAGAAAAAGAGGCCACGAATAGTCGATGTGCAAATGATAGATGTAGAGGACCTCACTCCAAGGGCCGATGAAGCCACCGCCCTCAGCCAGGTCGACAAGGCCAGGCTTGCCACTCTCCTGCAGAAACACGCTGGCACCTTCGCAGCAGTTGGAGAGGCCACGCCTCACGCCGAACACCGGATTGACACCAGCGACCAACTCCCACTGGCTACGCCGCCATATCGGATGCCTCCCGCAAAACAGCAAAAACTAAAGAGCGAGATCAACAAGATGCTCCTCGAAGGAATCATCGAAGAATGCGAGTCCGCCTGGGCTGCTCCAGTGGTAATGGTTCCAAAGCCGAATGGAGAAGTAAGAGTCTGCGTCGATTACCGAAGGTTAAACAGCATTACCACCGCCGACCATTATCCTCTCCCGCGGATGGATGGTCTCCTCCACGCTGCCAAAGCCACCGTCCTATATGCCCTTTGGACTACGAAATGCTCCAGCAACCTTCCAACGGTTAATCGATCGATTTCGCGCGGGATTAGCAGGTGCAACAGTTCTAGCATACCTAGATGACATTATTGTTCTGTCGGAATCACGAAATAAACATTTTAAAGACTTGGATACAGTGCTATCGCGATTAAATAGTTTCAAACTCAAACTACGGAGAGGCAAGTGCATGTTTTTCGGCGAACGTGTACATTACCTTGGTCACATTCTGACAACCAACGGCCTACATGTCAACCCGGAAAAGGTCGCGGCCATCGCCAACTTGCCGGAACCCCGCGACACGAAACGCCTTCTATCATTTCTGCAAATGTGCTCATGATACAGAAGATTCATAGAAGGTTATGCCGCCATCTCGCGTCCACTATCAGCACTCCTAAAGAAAAACGCGGAGTGGAAATGGGGAGAAGAGCAACGTGAGGCCTTCCAGACGCTAAAAACCAAACTGTCCACAGCACCAATTCTTCGACAGGCCGACGCAGACTAAGCTATGGCATCAAAACCGACGCCAGTGGTTACGCCATAGGCGCAGTCCTATCCCAGGGGGAAGCCGCAGACGAACGTCCGGTTGAATATGCGAGTCGTCTCCTCACCCCTGCCGAAAGAAACTACAGTACCACTGAACGAGAAGCACTAGCCGTAGTTTGGGCAGTGGGAAAATTCCGAGGGTACATCGAAGGACTTCCAGTAACGCTTCTTACGGACCACCAACCCCTCAAATGGCTAATGTCACTAAAGACGCCTACAGGCAGACTAGCCCGTTGGGCCCTAACGCTACAGCCATATCAACTCACGGTCACCGGTTTTACTATCTTAAATACCTCTGCCTTTGAATATTTCTAGTGTTACGAAACGAAACAAAAGAGAAAGTTAAAAACACATATATCCAAAATGAAAACAAAAAACAACCTAAAAATAGGATTCTGGAATGGTAACGGAGTAAAAAACAAAAAAAAAAACGAGGTAACTATATTTCTCGAAGAAAATGAATTAGACGTGATGCTACTTGGCGAAACCCACCTAAAACCTTCACACACTTTCAACATACGTAACTACAAAAGCTACAGAACAGAAAGGAAAGACCGAAGAAGAGGAGGAGGAAGTGCAATCCTTGTTAAACAACGATCAAGCACGGCGAATTGCCACTACCCGACACCGACAACATCGAAATTACAGGAATTAAAATAACACCAACTAATATCAACATATCGCATCGCATGGAAGAAAGAAGCTAAATATTTGGGAGTTACTATCGACAGCCACCTCAAATTCACTAAACACGCAGAAGAAATAAAGAAAAAGGCAACACAACTAGCGGGGAGACTATTCACAGGAATACAATAGAACACATAATAAACGAAAACACAAGACGAGCTATAGAAACAATGGGAAACCACTGGAACCCGGAAATAAAAAGAATCACAACCACGAAAGAAAAAACAACAGACATAAAAAAGTTAATAACAGCTCTAAAACGTAAAAATGAAGAAACAGAAAAACGGAACACAAAAAAGTTAAAACCGCAACAGCAAAAAGAAAGCAGGAAGAACAACAACAACAAAAACAAAAAATGCAAAAACTAGATTGAAAGAAAGAAAGCACAAAAAGACAAAGATGCAAACTAGAAAATAGAAAAAACAGGAAGAAAGGAGACGAAGAGGAAGAAGAGGACGGCCTCGACTCGCTAAAAAGAAAAGATCCAATTAACAGAACCGCAGTTGATCGAGCAACCGAGCCGGCAAGACGTAGTAACGATGTCACGAATAGAAGAGTTAATCAACGCAAAGTTACGTGAACTGTTAGTGCGGATTTTGCGACTATTAGAAGATCGAACAGCCTTTGAGTTAGACGCCTTTCAGTTAAGCGTTCTACTAATTTAGATTGTTATATTTGTTTCATACTTTTTGTCCGTGTTACTTAGTGCCTCCAAAAATGGCTCGAACGCGGTCAGACAATTTGTGCCCCGTGTTTGGTGTACCTGAAGAATTTAAAGACAATGTGCTACCGACATATGCGGACGATATGAGATATTATTTGTATGCACGACAAGAACTTTTAACTGTTAATAAACAAGAGCCTGGTTTGACAGATGTGTGTTCGCGTTCGTCACTAATAAAGAATCTCAAATGTTTATGGAAAAAAAGTTCAGTTAGTACGGACCAACAAATATTACATAAGATAAAAGAGTACTATCAAAAATATCGTAATATTAAAAAGCGTGTAAAAAAAGACGGAAAATTATGTTCTTCGGAAAAAAATTGTTTCATTTATAAAATCAGCAGAGAAAACACTCTTCGATATTTCGTTATGTAAATGTACAGACTTCTTGATCTGTAAATGCAAGTTCCTGTAGCGGAAAGAGCTTTCTTAACAGATCAAAGCAACCAAAATGCTTCATAAGAGGTTGAAACGTAAAGAGGAAGACACAGAAAGAAGACAAAAGTTCCACTTGCAAGTTAGTAAGGACAAAATAGACAATAAACGTTCTTCTTCTACAATACAGCTTGTAGACACTTCAATATCATCTAATGAATGCGATGAAGATACGGAACATGCAACGGATGAAACGACTATTAATCGAGATTCTGCTTCAACTTCACAAATGAGAACTGAGCTTCCAAATGTAGCACAGGCTTGCGACAGAACTGGTGTTTCTGATAGAGCAGCAGCAATTCTTATAAATGCGGCCTTGAAAGATATGGGAATAATTAATAAGGATAATTGTTCGAAAATAGTAGATCGAAGTAAAATCTGAAGGGAAAGAATAAAAACACGTAGAAATCTGAAAAAGGAAAGTTGAAGAAGGCTACTCTTCATCGGAATATAAAATTTACTTCGATGGTCGAAAAGATAAGACCTTAACTTTGATTAAAGAATCTGAAAGAGTAGCTAGAAAAACCATAACGGAAGAGCATATTGTTGTCCTTTTCTTCGAATTGCTTGAAAAAATGCGACAGATTTTGATCCATGCTCTTCTTTTTTTGTCTGTCAAGCTATTCTTCCGCAGCTACATTCCATATTTCTGGATATTTTTTATTTCAAAAATAGAAACTGTGTAATAATTTAAAAAGGTGCTTAACGTGCCTCCGCCGTATTTTTTGGGTGGATAAACGCTCTAAATATCGCTGGGGTTATAAATACTGCAATGCCAATGCATCTCACAAGCTTACAAAAACTTTTGTTTTTAAGGGATTTTAGGGTTATTACAACCCTGATTATAGGACCCCTGTAATAGAGATGCTTTTATCACATGGTATACTGCGAAACAAACGCGCGGTGCGGTGATTCAAGAAGAAATTTTCAAATATTGTATTTTAGACGTAACGATACCTCGACGGGTTTCTATAGAATTTCAGAAAAGAATTATGTACAACGTCAGATAATCTGAACCCTTTTCGCGAAACATGTACAATTGCGGGTGTATGTAGTCTTGTATTTCGCCGAAACTTTATATTAGACCAATCGATATAAGACTGAATATCTCAACGGGTATAGCTTAGGTGATAGAAAATCGGCTGTAGCTATTCAGTGGTTATCAGGGCCGAACATTCAGAAAATACTCGAATTAGACACGCCGATAATCCACGTGAAGTTAGATTACGCAAAGGGATGCTAGTTGATGGGTTCTGTGAACAAATATGGTGTACGAGTTTTACGGATGCTATTTTCACGGTTGCGAAACGTGTTTTCCCAATCAAACTGTAGCGTTTGGAAGCGACTAAAATGATTCAATGTTTTCGAGGGAAAGAACGAAGGCTAAAGCATCGCGATTCGATCGTTTTAATTATAATTTTGTACATATGTGGGAGTGTAGGTTTCGACATTTTATCAAAAATAATATCGAAGCAGAAACTTTCCTAGCTTCTCACGTCGTATTAAATAGTACCCCTCTAAACCTTCGGGATAGTTTTTTTGGAGGTCGCACAAATGCTATACGACTTCATTGTAAAACCAACACCGATTTGAGTATAAAATATTACGACGTCTGTTCTTTATATCTTTACGTCAATAAATACGAGAAATATCCTATTGGTCATCCACGGATACACGTGGGACAAGAATGTATAAAATTTTAGCTTGACACGAGATGACACGAGATATCGATACTACCTTTAATAGGTATGGAAAACGATTGAATATTCCTCCAATCGCAGCAGACCAGAGAATAGCAGAGTTACCCAACTTTCTATCTCTTGAAGTAGAGAATCAGTGGTTTGGAAATATCCTCCAGATAATGACAACTTATACCACTTACTTTATAGGTCAATCAACACTAGCACAGTGTAGCGTCCAGCTCACTATTTCACCTCTAGTGATTTCCGAAATGGTTCAGTGTTCTACCCCGGACTCATTATTGAACCCCTGTCACCGTCCCGGTGGTTTTTGGGGCTGAGAATTTTTATCCATATTTTTTTTTTATTATTATGTTGTAATTACGAGTGTGTTTAGCATTTTCATCGTTCATTAAACTTCTTTGTATTTTCGAATTGCGTATTTCTTGGTAACATTTTAAAAGTTTCCATTGTATTTATTGACATTCATTTAAAATTATTTATTATCTGGTAATTGAATATCTTTTGGCGACGGATGTCTGTGTACGTGCCTTAAACCCATTAAATTTTTGAAACTTGAGATTTGGTTCATGTTAAAAATTATTTTACTTAGAATTATTCTTTGTTTAGATGTCTCTTTGTATATTTTAAGTTTAGATTAGAGTAAGATTTATGTTTCTGAACGCGTTTATTACTCCGTTCCCATGGACTTGCTGAGCTATCATTCTTGTTATATTTCATAATCAGAAGTAAGTGCTGATTTAGCTGTTGCGTGGGAAGATTCGGATAAGAATTGTCACATACCTAAATTATGTTAAGTTCTTTGTCTTAAAGTAAGATGTAATTAATGTAAGGTTTTTAATTGGAGGTTTTGTTTTTGAGAAGGGGCTATTTAAGCTTCATTCTTTCCAGAGGAAAGTTAAGTTCCTTTTTGGCCCTCGAAAAGAAAGGTCCATTAATATAATTTTCTACTCTAATTAGAAATTTTATATAATTAAAATTAGTAAAATAGAGTTGATTTAAGTTCGGTTGAAGAAGTCAAGTGTTTTATGCGGGTAATTAACACCGAGTTTTCGGCGACGCATTATAAATACAGGTGATGAACATTACGTTACTTAAACATTCTAATTCAAGTGGCAAATTAGAACCGCACTTGTGTGTGTTTAATTAAATAAAGGTGAACTACGAAAATTGGTTAAAATCAAACGATTGAAGCAAGAATAAGACCTTGAGGTGAAAAGTTCGGTAAACGAAGAATGTTAAAGTGTGGGTAATTGAACGAACAAGCGGAACATCTAAAGAATTGACGATTGTAATAATTAGTTCCGGGAAAGTTGCCGGTTGTTCTCCCAATTGAGAAAATAGTCGCTACTGCGGACTTTATAAAGTTTTCCCGGCTAATGGTACTGTATCGACGCGTTTTACCGATGCTGTACGCGTGTAACGTCTTTGACGGAGTTAAGTGAATCGATTCTGACAATAAAGTGTTGAGTTTTTGTTTTAAACTAAGGATTAGTAGCTGTCGAACCGCAGGCATACCTGTAAGTACCTTTAACAACTTATCACCTCTTCAACTGAAGAACTCGCCTCCAATTCGATCGTTAGAGGAACATCACGGACACCAGTTATTTTCGACGCGTACTTCTATTTGATTTTGTTTTTGGTTGATTTAAATTGTTGATTAAAGTCAAGACGGGCGAATCGATCAGAATAGAGTCTTAGAATTCAATTATGTCTTGATTATCAAACTTTAGACCCCTCTGACTCGGTTCGCAGTCTTGATTTATTATTTTGTTTGATGTTTTGTTGTATGCATGCTTTAGTTGTGAATTAAGTTAAGGTAGTTCTCGAGTAGCGGCATTTATCGTTTGCGGCGAGTCGTACGTACGACCAAGCGATCTGCGGCTGATTCCCTGTGCGACTTTTAAATTTAAGATTGATTTGAATGATTTTATTAACCATTTCACTTGCTTTAAATTTTAATATACGAATTATTATCTCATATTTGACTTTCTCTGAATCGCCTGTTTTCATCTACGGAGTGTTCGAATTTCCGGTTTTGGCGAACATTTCACAGTGACTAAAAATTCGGTGGCGCCCTTAACAACTCTTCCTGATTTAAGTAAACTCGGCAAAAGGTAAGTGAGAGACAAATAATTCGACCCGCCCCTTCTCGACTAAGTTAGCTGGCAAACCACCATCCCATTGTTACCTTCTCTAAACCATCGTTTTAGAGTGTAACAGATTGGCGCGGCCAACGTGGAGCCCAATTGTCTCTCACTGTGTTAAGAAAATACCTAATTTTGACGTTTCATAAATTTGTTTTTACCTATTAGTCGATTATTTGTTAGATTGAATTCTGTTCAGCGTTTTAGGTGTGTTAAGAAAAATTGTGTTCGATTTGTTGTCTTTAGATCAATTGTTGTTTCCGATTGGAAGTCGATATTGCTTTCCACAAGCTTATTTGATGTTTATTTATGTATCGTTATCGGCGAGTCATTGACCGGATCACAAAGGTCAGTTTTTATTAGTTGGCGCGTGCTAATTGAGATATTCTTTTACATCGGGAATCCGATTGAGTCAACACTTTTCTTTTACACTTTAATTTATAAAGGTTCGTTCACGTTTAATTATCTACAATGTATAAGTTAAATATCGCCAGATTATCACATGACGAATTAAAATATGAGGTTTCAATTAGGGGTGGAGATACCACCTTAGGAGTTACTGCATTACGTGCTTGGTTAAAAACATTTTTAGCAGAGGAAGCAACGGGAAAATCTCCAATCCGTCCTTCTTATCCTTTTGATTTTGTTACCGATAAAGCTGCAATTACTTTAGTTATATCCGAAATTGATGCATTAATTACCGAATTGGTTACCAGTCCTTCATCAAAAACTTCTTCTATTATCGAAACAAAATTTAAACATGCTTTAAATAGAATTAATAACGCCATACCAAAAAGGTGATGATTCTGAAGTTAAAGAAAAATTACTTCAGGAATTAGTCGTTCTTATTTCCCGTTATGAACTCTTAGATCGTCAAGTGGTCGCGGTGGAAAATACTTCTGATCCACCGGAAGAACCTATTGATGTCAAATTAAATATCGAAAGTACTCCTTCCACCTCTAATGTGAATAATATTTGCCAGGTTGCAAGTACTACGGTGCCTCCAGTGTCAACTAATCATTCGAAATCGACCCCTTGTTGGAAATGGGATATAAAATATAAGGGTAATAGTGGCTCACTGTCTTTGAACTCCTTCTTAGAAAAAGTTTCCGAATACCAAATTTCTCGTAATGTTGGTAATGATCAGCTGTTTGCCGAATGTTTAGATTTATTCCAGGATCACGCTTTAATTTACGTGCGCTCGGTTAAGAATGAGGCTAATTCATGGTCTGAATTAGTTCGCCTTTTAAAATTACAGTTTCAGCCTGTCGACTTTGATGATAAATTATTAGAACAAATTCAAAAACGAACCCAATCCGAGAAAGAACCGATCGGAATTTTCGTAGCAATTATGAAAGGAATGTTTAATCGTTTAGAAACTAAATTATCGGAAGACGCACAGTTAAAAATTTTACGTAAAAATATTAGACCTATTTACCAATCGCGATTAAGTTTAACCCAAATTAACTCTATTAATGAATTAATTGAATTAGGACGTTTAATAGAAAACAGTTTAGAGTCTATTGAAAATTTTACTCCTCCTGTTAGACGAAAATACGATTTGGAAGGCGACATTGCGGCCTTAGGTATCCCGGATGCGCCAGTCGCGGAAAGAAAAATTGAGACACCAAAAATTAATAACGAGACGCGTGATCGGCCTGTTTTTAATCGTGTTCCCAATAGATCATGTTGGAATTGCCAAAGTAAACAACATTTGGCACGAGGTTGTGACCGACCTAGGTCAACTCAATATTGTTATCGTTGTGGTCATCGAAACGCTACCGTACGTACGTGTCCAAATTGTTCAAAAAACTTCTAAAGAACGGATTAAAAGACCGACGATTGGTCCGTTCCGCTAATCAAGTACAGTCGGCAATATTTTATAATTCCGCATTTAGTGAACGTGAAACCAATTTTAAGAAAACCAAAATTATTTTAGACTATGTTTTTGATGCATCTGAGGAAGATCAGCGTCCATTCATTAACGTTCAAATTTTCGGTAATGACGTACTCGGCCTTATGGATAGCGGTGCTACGCGAACGATCATCGGCGATAAAACCTGGAGTCGTTTAAACAAATTAGGCGTTCGTTTAAATAACAAAGACAAAATTAAATGTACTGTAGCTAACGGTGAAACTATTGAATCTATCGGTTCCGTTGACTTGCCTATTGTGATGAAGGGCAAAATGACTTTAGTTAACGTCCTTGTAGTACCGGAGATATCGAACTCCTTAATTCTTGGAGTTGATTATTGGAAACAATCTGGGTTCGTTCCAGACTTACGGAAAGGTCAGTGGAAGTTTGCGTCGATCGCCACCGCTGACGCAGTCAATGACCCAAAACCAGCTGTCGTGTCACGCGCGGATTTAACAGCTGAACAAAATTCTATATTACATTCGGTGATTGATCCTTATTTTCGGAATCAAAAGCGACGTTGGGTTATACTAATTTGATCGAACATGAAATTAAAACTACCGCCTCCCCAATTAAGCAACGGTATTATAGAGTTTCTCCTTATATGCAAAAACAAATTGACGCCGAGCTGGACAAAATGTTAAAGTTGGATGTGGTCGAGAAATCTAGTAGTGCGTGGTCGAGTCCTATTTTATTAGTCAAAAAAAAAGATGGCACGCATAGATTCTGCGTGGATTTCCGAAAGTTAAATAAAGTAACTGAAAGGGATGCTTACCCTTTACCTTATGTTTCAACCATTTTAGACCAATTACGTGATGCTAAATTTATTTCTTCTTTGGATATCAAATCTGCGTATTGGCAAATTCCGTTAAGTCAAGACTCAAAACAATATACCGCGTTTACAGTTCCCAATAGAGGTTTGTTCCAGTTTAAAAGGTTACCTTTTGGTTTGGCTAATGCTCCGGCTTCATGGCAGCGACTCATTGATAAAATTCTTGGACCCGAATTAGAGCCCTATGTCTTTGTTTATTTGGATGATACTATTATATGTACTCCAACTTTCGAAAAACACATTGAGGTGTTGGCTGAAGTTTTGAAAAAGATTCAAGGAAGCGAATTTGACCTTAAGCTTTGATAAGTGCCGTCTTTGTCAATCTGAATTGAAATATCTCGGGTATGTCGTAGATTCCAACGGTTTATCGGTAGACCCCGAAAAGGTTGAAGCAATCATTAACATCCCAACGCCTACCACGGTATCAGAGGTCAGGCGTCTGATTGGAATGGCTTCATGGTATAGACGCTTCATACCGGAATTTTCATCAATTATAGCACCTTTGACTAATTTGTTAAAGAAATCAGCAAGGTTTGTTTGGACTCCTCAATGTGTAGAAGCTTTTGAAATTATTAAGAAATGTTTAGTTTCAGCACCTATTTTATCTTGTCCAAATTTCGATTTACCATTCACCGTACAGGCCGACGCTTCTGACTTTGGCATTGCGGCCGTACTAACGCAGAATATAGACAATGAAGAACGGGTTATTTGTTATAGTAGTAGGTCTTTGACACGAAATGAAAGAAAATTTTCCACCACAGAGAAAGAATGTCTCGCGGTACTTTGGGCCATCGAAAAGTTACGACCTTATTTAGAGGGAACCCATTTTACGGTTATTACGGACCATGCCTCTTTAGTATGGTTACACAACTTAAAGGACCCTACCGGACGTTTAGCGCGTTGGGCTATACGTATGCAGCAGTATAGTTTTGATATTGTTCACCGGAAAGGTAAAGACCATGTCGTTCCCGATACTTTGTCTCGTGCCGTACCCGTGCTGAATGCAATGACGGTAAGGAATTCTGCGGTCGGTGAACCCGACAAATGGCTAAATAAACTTATGAAATCAATTGAACGCGACCCCCAAGCTTTCCCGAATTGGAAAATAAATAACGGTAAATTATTTAAACACGTCTCGGTAGACTATCCAGACTTATCTAGCGAATCAGATAACTGGAGGGAGGTAGTTCCTAAGGCGGAACGTTCAGCCTTATTACATAAATTTCATGACGAGCCCACTTCAGGTCATTTGGGCATTTTGAAAACTTATGAGAGAATCTCTCGGCTTTATTATTGGCCGAAGATGAAAGTCGACGTTGGTCGCTACGTAAGGAAATGTCATACGTGTATTGCTCATAAGCCCGGAGCAACAACGCCCTGCTGGATTGATGTCGCGTCATCCAGTCGTAGAAAAACCCTGGCAAATGATTGCTACGGATATTGTCGGACCCTTGCCACGATCAAAGAGTGGATATTCGTATGTATTGGTAGTGGCGGATTGTTTCTCAAAGTTTGTCTTGTTCTTCCCGTTACGTAACGCTACTGCTGCGGCAGTGACTAAACGTTTAGAAGAGGATGTCATTCTAATGTTTGGAGCTCCTCAATATATCTTATGTGACAATGGGACTCAATTCCGTAGTCGTGAGTTTACTAAAATGGTAGCTCAATACAAATCGCGAATAATTTTCAATGCGCATTATCATCCCCAGGCCAACCCTTCCGAAAGAGTAAATAAGGTAATGAAAACCATGTTAGCCTCATACGTAGGGGATAATCATCGTGATTGGGATAAGTACCTAGCCAAAGTGGCTTGTGCTATCCGAACTGCCGTGCATGAGGTAACCGGCCTGACACCATATTTTACTAACTTTGGTCAAGAAATATGTCTTGACGGTTCCCGTTTTGGTCCTACATCTGACAATGCCGAACTTAATGACATTACATTCGGCGATCGAACTCACTTGGCTCCTAGGAGCAATGTTTTTAACGATGTTTACCGTGATATTAAAAAGCGATTAGAGGCCGCTTATATACGATCAAAAAAATATTATGACTTGCGTCGTCGTGCCGCTCCTTTTGAAATTGGAGATACCGTTTGGAGAAGGAACTATGTCCTCTCCGATGCTTCCCGTCATTTTACCGCTAAGTTAGCACCCAAATTTGTGGGTCCTTTTCTAATTCGACGCAAGGTGTCGTACCAAACTTATGAATTATCTAATGCTTCTGGCACTTCAAGAGGTGTGTGGAACGCAAAGGATTTGAAGCTCGATCCCTCCCAAGAATAATTTTTTTTATTATTATTTTTTTTTATTTTTTCGTTTTGCGCCGTTGGTCAGATATTTGTGTCGGTGGTTTTGGCGTTTTGCTATCTCAGGTAAGGTTGCTTTGTGTCGGTCGTGGGTTAGTTGTGGGATTTTACAACATGTGGATACCGTGAAACATGGCGTGCCCTCTTCTCTACTCATGACCGGTGCATCGTGTCGAGCCTTGCATTTCGTCCAAAATCCACCGATTCCTTTTGGCTTACGGTACCTTTTTTTTTTGTTTTGGTATTCTATCGCTTTTAATTTTTTTTTTGGTTAGAGTAATTTGGGAAATCACTCTTCTTGTAAGGGGAGTGTCACCGTCCCGGTGGTTTTTGGGGCTGAGAATTTTTATCCATATTTTTTTTTTATTATTATGTTGTAATTACGAGTGTGTTTAGCATTTCCATCGTTCATTAAACTTCTTTGTATTTTCGAATTGCGTATTTCTTGGTAACATTTTAAAAGTTTCCATTGTATTTATTGACATTCATTTAAAATTATTTATTATCTGGTAATTGAATATCTTTTGGCGACGGATGTCTGTGTACGTGCCTTAAACCCATTAAATTTTTGAAACTTGAGATTTGGTTCATGTTAAAAATTATTTTACTTAGAATTATTCTTTGTTTAGATGTCTCTTTGTATATTTTAAGTTTAGATTAGAGTAAGATTTATGTTTCTGAACGCGTTTATTACTCCGTTCCCATGGACTTGCTGAGCTATCATTCTTGTTATATTTCATAATCAGAAGCAAGTGCTGATTTAGCTGTTGCGTGGGAAGATTCGGATAAGAATTGTCACGTACCTAAATTATGTTAAGTTCTTTGTCTTAAAGTATGATGTAATTAATGTAAGGTTTTTGATTGGAGATTTTGTTTTTGAGAAGGGGCTATTTAAGCTTCATTCTTTCCAGAGGAAAGTTAAGTTCCTTTTTGGCCCTCGAAAAGAAAGGTCCATTAATATAATTTTCTACTCTAATTAGAAATTTTATATAATTAAAATTAGTAAAATAGAGTTGATTTAAGTTCGGTTGAAGAAGTCAAGTGTTTTATGCGGGTAATTAACACCGAGTTTTCGGCGACGCATTATAAATACAGGTGATGAACATTACGTTACTTAAACATTCTAATTCAAGTGGCAAATTAGAACCGCACTTGTGTGTGTTTAATTAAATAAAGGTGAACTACGAAAATTGGTTAAAATCAAACGATTGAAGCAAGAATAAGACCTTGAGGTGAAAAGTTCGGTAAACGAAGAATGTTAAAGTGTGGGTAATTGAACGAACAAGCGGAACATCTAAAGAATTGACGATTGTAATAATTAGTTCCGGGAAAGTTGCCGGTTGTTCTCCCAATTGAGAAAATAGTCGCTACTGCGGACTTTATAAAGTTTTCCCGGCTAATGGTACTGTATCGACGCGTTTTACCGATGCTGTACGCGTGTAACGTCTTTGACGGAGTTAAGTGAATCGATTCTGACAATAAAGTGTTGAGTTTTTGTTTTAAACTAAGGATTAGTAGCTGTCGAACCGCAGGCATACCTGTAAGTACCTTTAACAACTTATCACCTCTTCAACTGAAGAACTCGCCTCCAATTCGATCGTTAGAGGAACATCACGGACACCAGTTATTTTCGACGCGTACTTCTATTTGATTTTGTTTTTGGTTGATTTAAATTGTTGATTAAAGTCAAGACGGGCGAATCGATCAGAATAGAGTCTTAGAATTCAATTATGTCTTGATTATCAAACTTTAGACCCCTCTGACTCGGTTCGCAGTCTTGATTTATTATTTTGTTTGATGTTTTGTTGTATGCATGCTTTAGTTGTGAATTAAGTTAAGGTAGTTCTCGAGTAGCGGCATTTATCGTTTGCGGCGAGTCGTACGTACGACCAAGCGCTCTGCGGCTGATTCCCTGTGCGACTTTTAAATTTAAGATTGATTTGAATGATTTTATTAACCATTTCACTTGCTTTAAATTTTAATATACGAATTATTATCTCATATTTGACTTTCTCTGAATCGCCTGTTTTCATCTACGGAGTGTTCGAATTTCCGGTTTTGGCGAACATTTCACAGTGACTAAAAATTCGGTGGCGCCCTTAACAACTCTTCCTGATTTAAGTAAACTCGGCAAAAAGGTATGTGAGAGACAAATAATTCGACCCGCCCCTTCTCGACTAAGTTAGCTGGCAAACCACCATCCCATTGTTACCTTCTCTAAACCATCGTTTTAGAGTATAACACCCCATTCGTACCTTAACCCATGCCTTTCAGGACTAGGACGCTTAGGTCCATATGAATAGCTTATCTGGAGCTCTATAATTCACTTTATAACTTAACCAGTTTGCTAAACTTAAAAAGCTTTTACCAAATTTTACAAAAGACGACACCCTACTATGGAGAAGACGAATCTAACCCTACTTAAAGAAGATGAGACCCTTAAAAGTCACATCCATCCAACTTACCTCAGTTATAGACATGTCAATCCTGTTCTTTACGCGTTCAATGAATTTTGCACCCGTTTATCAACATAGGACTACGGAAGTTGAAGTACCCGCAGCTGCAGTCATAATCGCCACCGGCGTGAAGACTAACTGCCTCACACAAGTACCCTAACCTTGGTCACTTTTCCTTAATTGGACATCAAGGACTAGGACGCTTAGGTCCATATTGGACCCATTTCCCTGATCATAGAATCTCTCGGAACTATAATTAGTTCTAAATTTAGTGTGGGAAAACCCCGACAACCAAAGGATTAAACTCCTAGGTTTTATGATGAAGACCGTACAAGGAAATGTACAATTTTACCGCCATATAATTTATATCACCCCGTTTTCCCCAATAAAATGCATGGGAAGTTAATGTTTGTATTATGTAAAACTGGTGGGGAAACATCATTTGATAGTATTTGTAACAACACCAAACGTGAAAGCAAATTCATAGGGATATACGTTGCTGACGAGCAGCTACGTAAAGCCATCTGTTTAGGTTATAGCAATATGTTTTCCAAAGTTTATTCTCTTGACCCGGTTATTTACTAAATTTATATTCGCGACCCTTTTACTGTTAATATATTCACAGTATAAAAATCAATGTTATATTGTTTTTTTATTAACTAAAATCTTCATGTTTGCAGGAATATATGTTAATTTTATTCGTAGATACGGTTCGACTTTTAATCTGTTCCTGTACTTATTTTTTAGGAATACCAAAGCATAGAGCCTTGCTTCACATTTATAGGTTGTCACAACTGGCATCAAAAATTTAATTGCTTTTTCTGATAAAGTGGGATATTCCTGACGACATGACAGACAAAATTCTATCAGTGGCTGTCTTTCTCTGTGAGTGATGTGTCACAAGACAATTCAATGAGAGGCTCAACTCAACATCTCCAGTCCACCTCCTCTCGGGTTTAATGGACGGGATTTGATAAGACTAATATATTTTATGCACTGTTGCATTGTTTTTGTTAAAAGCAGTGACCTTTTTTGCAGGAAGTGCTTCTCTACGGATGCTACAATGTACCTATACGTAGTCTAGAGCTACAGGTTTGATTCTAGAAAACTGTCCAGTACGAACGCCTGCTATTGCACGTGCCCCATCGTTACTCAGCGCTACACATTTCCTCCATTCAACGGTATTTTTCTTTAAGTAACTGTCAATTAAGTCAAATATTGACTCAGCTGTTGTTCTTGTTGTTAAAGGTTTACAAAACAACGATTCTTCTTGAATACTATTTTTAAAATTATATCTTACAAAACACATCAAATTTGCATTATCTGTCAAGGCTGTACTTTCGTCAACCTGCAGTGAAAAAAATGAACACTGTTTTAAGCGAGTTACAACTGTTTCTTCAATGTTGTCTGCCATATCAACGATTCTGCGCTTTACAGTGTTATTTGAAACAGCCAGCGAATTTACAAGACTGTTGTTTTTTATCACAAATTCAAGAGGCAACTATTTCCATGGCGGGAAGTATTAGTTTCTCTGCAATTGTGTGCGGATAGCCGGTCACAGCAGTTAATGTAGATATTTCGTAAGAAGCCAGTACAAGATTTTCACTTTGAGCACTACCAGAAAAAAAGAAGACACATTCTTTTAAGATGAAATCTTTTAGTTTATCAACTCTGGATGTTTCAGTTCTAAGCGTCTCTTTAGCTTCGATGACTTCATCGAATTATTAGAAATCGTCGTATTAAAAATAACACACAGTGGTTTGTTGTCAATACCAAACCTAGTTGACTTTTTGACCAATATTTTTGTAATGTGGAAATAATAATAGCAAGTAGTTTTTCATTTCTATTGCAGATACGCGACTCCAACATTTTTGTCTTGATTTGGGTTTGACTGAATCATTTAAATGTTGCATTGCATAGCGATTTGTCTCCGTTACTGATAATCCAATGATATAATCCGTTATAAAACGTGAAAAAACTCAATAGGTTCTTTGCAATTCTCGTAATTTATATTTATTATTGATTCTATTGCATGTTCAGTTATTTCTGTACATACCGTGAAATGGGGTGAAATTGATTTTACGGGGTGACTTTGATCGCTACTTCCGAACTTTATAATTTTGAATTTGGCGCGGTTATTTCAACCGTGTGACCTTGCCGGCGGCAAACAAGTTGTTGTTTAGTTATCACAGCAGCGATCTTGTGTGGCAGAATATTATAAATATATCGTTAAAATTGTGATAGTTGGTGTCAAAAAGGTAAGTAATTTATTATGTAATTGTATCTATTAAATAATTTGTGTTCCACCTCTATATCCACTCAATTCTTTTGCTTTTTATCGACAGGCACATATTTTATACACATGCTCTTAATCCATAACCTCAATTGTGAGTCTTGATTATTGGCGGTTTGCTTAAAATTTTAATATTTGCTCCCTGGGGTGGAATTGACCGTTGTATTGGGGTTAAATTGATCATTAGAACGGGGTTAAATTGATCGTTTTTTCGAATGCCATTTGTCTTAAATATTGAGTTATTCTCATTTACTAATATTATACAGTGTGTAGAAAATTAAGTGCGCGCTATTGCTATCTTTCTTATTACTATGAAGTTAAATTAGTGAAATAATAGTCTCTTTTTGCATATTAACACGATCAAAAGAAAATAACAGAGATTAGCAATGATACGCCCTTAATTTGATACACTATGTATTAACATAGGTACTAAAGGGCTATACCTATTTTTTTTTTAATAGAAATTCAACATGCCAAGGATCTATAAAAGAAGACTAGGTGCAAGAAGGTACAGAGATTACGATGATCAGTTAATTGAAAATGCTTTAGAAAAAATAACGGACGAAGGGTGGAGTATACGAAAGGCGTCCAAGATATACAAAATTCCATATGGTACTTTAAATAATAAATACCATGGGCGTCACATTAGAATTAACGGTGGGCAAGCAGTTTTTAGCGAAAACGAAGAAAAAAGTATTATTAAGTGTGCAGCAACTTGTGGTGAGTGGGGATTTCCCCTTAATCTCACAGATATACGACATTTGGCAAAAAACTTACTGGACACTCAAGGTCGTACAGTTTCCAAATTCAAAGATAACCTGCCTGGTGTTGATTGGGTATATTCACTTTTAAACAGACACAAGGATGATATAACCCAACGGCTTGCTGCAAATATTAAACGTGCACGCGCAGATGTATCCCGAGAAATACTAATAGAATACTTTCGTAATTTAGAAGTTACATTGAAGGATGTTCCTGCATCCAATATTTACAATTACGATGAAACCAATTTATTAGACGATCCTGGACGCAAAAAATTAATTTATCACCGTGGAGTAAAATACCCTGAGAGAGTATGCAATTTTACTAAGTCGGCGACTTCAGTAATGGTGTGTGGATCTGCCTCCGGCGTCTTATTACCTCCATACATTATATACCGCGCCGAAAAGTTGTGGCATCAATGGACTGAAAATGGTCCAAAATTAGCCCCTTGTTGTATGCAGAGATGTTGTGCAGCGGGTGCTCGATACAATCGAACTAGCCACGGATGGATGGATGCTGAAACATTTTCAGATTGGTTTTCGTCCTCCTTTTTACCACACGCAAAAAAACAAGAAGGCCGTAAGGTATTAATCGGCGATAATTTGGCATCTCATTTTTCTGAAGATGTAATCAAACTATGTCAAGAAAATAATATTAGCTTTGTCTGTTTACCTAAAAACGCCACGCATCTCTGCCAACCCTTGGATGTGGGCTTTTTTAGGCCTTTTAAGATGGCTTGGCGTGAGGTGCTACTTGATTGGAAAAAGACACATCCAACGTTAGCTTCAATTGATAAGAAAGATTTTCCGCACTTATTGCAATCAACTTTAATAAGAATGGCTAACAAAGTGTTAAAGAATCATGAGCAAAACGCCATTAAGAGAAATCTCATCTCATCATTTGAAGCAACAGGTATCATGCCACTAAACAAAGGCCGCGTGTTGGATAAACTACCAAGAGAAAATACTGAAGAAGCTACAGTTCAAAATTTATTGGTCGATTATTTGAAAAATTAAAGATTTTCCAGCACACCAACTCGTCGAAACAAGAAGCGCACCAAATTCGTCGTCTAAGCGGGAAAAAGTGTAACGGCTCAACACTCTGATCCTAGTAGTTCTGATAGCGACATGGAAGCAGAAGTCACAAATGATAACTCAGATGACAATGAAGACCTTCATGCCATTTTAGAAGATAACGAGGAGATCGACTACTTTGAAGTTAACCGGGAAAATATAAAAAAGGGCACATATGTGTTGGTAAAGGTACGTGGAGGACCCCGGAATACTATAAACTATCGTTATGTGTCTATTGCACAAGAAGTTTCGGAAGATGAGTTTAATGTTTTGGGTATGAAATCCGTCGACAAAACTAAGGCAATTTTTAGAGTTGAAGAAAATGATGAATTCACGGTAGAGGTTGAAGATATTATCGCGATTTTGCCAGATCCCACTGTTGACTCAAATGCCAATAATGTAAGGTATATCTTTCAGAAACCAATTGATATTAAAGAATTGTAAAACTAATCCTTTTTCTCGTGGTTTAATATTTTTATATTTGTTAATGACTGTTACAGTACTTTAATTAACAAGTTTCTTTTGTTTTTCCTTTAAGTTATAAGAATACTTAGTATTATTTGATTTTGTATTTTTCAGAAAATGTAGTTTCAGTATTTTTGATTCTTTTCTAATAAAAGGTCTTTAAAAAATTAAAATGTTTTAAAGTTTATTTTTTCCATTTATTCTATAATTGCTCAAAAAGGGGTTAATTATATTATAATATTTATTTTTATTTTTATATAGATTCACTAAACCTTCCCCTTTATATTTTTAATTTTTATATTTTTAATTTTTATATTTTAATTAACGCTACATGTTTCGACAGAGTCATCTTCAGGCGTATTCTATAAAATCAAAAAATATAAAATCGAATCTTAATTAATTTGTCAAACTTCAAATATTTAACCAATTTTAATTTAATTTGATTATATATGTTGGTAAGTTTATTCATTTTTATAACTTTTTGATTTTTTAATTCATTTTTCAGATTTCTATTATTATTATTTTTTAAAAGTTTATATAATATTTGAAGTTTGATTTTTCTATTCCAATGTAAGTTTATATTTAATTAAGATTCGATTTTATATTTTTTGATTTTATAGAATACGCCTGAAGATGACTCTGTCGAAACATGTAGCGTTAATTAAAATATAAAAATTAAAAATATAAAGGGGAAGGTTTAGTGAATCTATATAAAAATAAAAATAAATAATATAATTAAAATGTTTTGCATTTTTAATGAATTTATTCACAAATCAAGTGATGATCAATCTCACCCCGGGTGGTCAATTTCACCCCATAAATTTAAATTCTTTATAACTTTTTAACGCAGTAATAAAATTTCATCAAGGTCAGATTGATCACAATCTATTACCTTCCAACATACTTTAGTGCTAATACTAGAATGGTGGTCAAAGTCACCCCAATTCATGTATAAAATTGATCATGTAAATTATGGATTTTTTGACGACTTAAATTTAATTTTTGAGTTCTGGCAACAGCAAGCTTGTATCGTAAAACAAGAATACTTGTAATCAAACACTTAAAATAAATTAGAAACTAAGGTTTAAAAAGTTATTCAACAAAATCTAATTTTTTTTATCAATTTCACCCCATTTCACGGTACATTATTATTTATAGAAGCTATTCGCTGTTTATACTTTGGTTTATAAATAATAATAATTTAAAAGAAAAGGTATTGTTTTTACAAAAAATTCTTACTTTTATTATCTTCGTTTTCTTCAATATCTTCATCGTTTTCGTCTAAACTAGAACTATTAGTGTCTTCATTTAAACAGTATATTTCATCATTTGATCATATTCTGAATTATCACTATCGTAATACGGATCCTTTTCACTTTCGTTAGAAGCAAAAGATTTTTCTGCTTTTGATGTTATTACAACATTGCAGATAATCAGCCCTGTGATGTATCACTTATGTTAATAATTACATAAACGTTAACTCTGGTTTTAACATAAATGTGTAAAATTGGTGTGATGTATCGACTGGTATGACAAGTTGTATACCTTGCCTATGTAATTTTGTGTATGTTATTTTCAAAAATTAACACTTACAAAATACATGTCGTTAAATGTGCTTCTCATAGAATTTAGAGGTTAAATCGTAAATTCTGACGTGTGCGAAAGAGTGCTAAATATAAAAGACTGTTTTTGTGATTAGAAAAAAATGGACGTTTTGCTTATACTTGCCTTAGATCAAGAAAAATTTCATTTAAATATTTTATTTTAGAAACAACATTAGAAGAGAGAGATGGATTTTAAGGGATCAAAGTAATCCTTTTGATTTAAATTAGGGTGTATTTAAAAGAAGCTTTCGCCTCTCAAGAAATCAGGCATGGGATTTAGTGCAAAGTCTGCGCCCTCATTTAATTCAACATCAGAGAGTTACCCGAATTTCTTTAGAACTCAGAGTACCTATTTTACTAAATACTATAGAACCGATAGAATTGTTATCTTCTATATTTTGTAGGTTTTGTCTGTTTTATGCTTTCTAGCTCATGGAAGTTACCAAAGGTGCATTTCAAATAATGTGATTTTTCCAAATAGAAAGGTCTACTTTTAGCAAAGCTTTGGCAGAAATAACTGATGCTATTGTGCAGTATATTCTCCCACAATGGATTATATTTCCACGTACTGCAATTGAAATGGATAGTGAAAACTGGGTAAAACTTACTTCTATTATAATCCTGTTATCCCATTTATCAAAAATCTGATTTATTTTAGTTTTATAGAACTGGGATTTCCTGGTGCTATAGGTGCAATAGATTTCACACACATTGCCATTGTGGCACCTCCCCTGGATAATCCAATTAGACCTGCTGTAGCTTACTACAATAGAAAACGTTACTACAGTCTGAATGTGCATGCAGTAAGTAGTCGTAACTTTTTATGTGCTCAGTAATGTTTAATGTATCTTAAAGATTTGTGATGCAAATTTGAAAAAACTCAATTGTAACGCACGTTTTCCTGGCTCTACACATGATTCCGCAATATGGGAGTTAAGTCCAGTAAAAGAATTTTTGGAAAATAAATATTTAGCTGGTCGTTTGGATAGTTGCTGGATTATAGGTAACAATATCATTTTGCATAACGTATTATTTTAATGTTTCCATTTTAGGTGATTCTGGTTATCCTTTGCAACCTTTTTTGTTGACCCCTATATTAAATGCGGAGGAAAATTCTCCAGAGGGGCGCTACAATAGAAGCCACATTCGAGCAAGGAATTGTATTGAACGATGTTTTGGGCTCCTAAAGCAAAGGTTTCGTTGCTTACTGAAACATCGAGTCTTACATTATTCACCAGTTCGTTCAGCAAATATTGTTTACACATGTGCAACATTGCACAACATGACAATCAATGAGGGTATAGATTTTGAAGAAGCACAACATGAAGCTAATAATATAAATCTTGGAGATAACGAAGGTTAGTAGAAATCATGTAAAAAAATAAACTTTTTTTTTTATTGTAGATAATGGAGTATGGCTTGGAGAAGGTAGTAGAGTGAGAAATAATTTAATTGCAAGACATTTTGTTTAGTTTTCTTTATTTGGGTTTTTTTTTTTTTTTGATTTATATATTAATAAAGAAATCTTCAAAACTTTTAAATATTTTATAATACTCTAATTTTAATTTTCCCTTCTCAATTTTATTTTTTTCTTGGTGTGTACACACAAGATCTTTTATAATGTTTTGCAAGGCTGCACTCTGGCGATGAGTTCCAATTTTTTCTACAAAGTTTAAACGTTAGTACAAAAAAGTATATAATTAATTCTTAATATTTCGCTTACTTTTTCTAATTGTTCTTGCAATTGCAAGTGGCACACTCTCACTGTCCACTAAAGCTTTTTGCTTAGAAGCGGTGGGATCTTCAACACTTTGATTGGCATCTACTGAATTTAAACATAAATTTAATATATTTTTATTACCACATTTTAACTTACCTAATAAAGCATCTTCCACTAAATCTATAACTACTTGGGATGACTCTGGATCCTCTTCAATACGTGAAGTACCTGCTACATAAAACAATACAAATAAAATGATTTCATTGCCAGTTCAATTTGTATACAAAAATTAAAATTAAAGTAAATATACATACACCTTCTATATTAAAAGAGTCCATCACTTCATGATCCCCTAAATGAATTTTGGAGATCAATTGCAACAATTGCTCTTCCAAATCTGTGAGCTCCTTTTTAGAAGCAGGACTTCCACCAGTTCCTTCTTTGTAAAGGAGCAGCTTCCTACTTTTTCTTTTAACATTCATTTTCCACTCATTGAAAACCTTAAAAAATTGCATGTATCTATACTGTATATTTTTGTTAATAAAAATTAACATCAATAAACTATCTATGTACTTACATGACGCCACTGCTCACCACTTTTGTTAGGGCCATCCAAAGAGTTTGCAACTATTGCAAATTGTTGCAACAAAGAACAAATTTCTCGAGCTTCGGTAGGTTTGCTTTTTAAATTTTAAATAATTTTGTTTGACCGCACGAACTCCAGCATACTAAGCAGTTGTGCTTTTGTGGTTTTTTTACCACGTACTTTTCTTTGATGATCCATCGCTACAATGACGCAAACTATTACTTTCATTACATATTATTTAGTAAGCCAAGAGCAATTACCTTTGTAAAATAAGTTTCCACAAAATTTCGTATTGTTCCAATTTTTGGTGATGTAAAATTTTTAGTTCGGTAGACGTGTTGACATAAATTAGAAAAAAATAGACAGATAGCACAGTGTTGCCAAGTGCTTCACCATGTACATTTGCACATTGTGTTAATTTGAGTTATTTTTTACGTACCTGTTAAGTTTAGTTAATACATCACATCACATTTAACATAATGTGTTAAGTGACATGTTATTTGATGTATGTAATTTGAATTTTACATATGAGTGTTAAAGTTAACATAAATGATATATCACAGGGCTGAATGTGTATTTTTGTTTTTTGAGGTTAATTTTTCAAAACCGAATCGCACACGTCATTAGAAGCATTCACTGTTGAAGTAGTTTTATTATAGTTACATTCAATTAGATTACCATTAAATTGTAAAGCTAAATCTACAATTGTTTTTGATCTTCCACTTATTTTTTAGTAAAACACACTACCGAACGTTTTCAACTGTAACCGAAATATAGAATATTATTAGTTGTATGCGTTACCGGTTAAAAACGTCTGGTATCGGATTAGACCGCCATCTTACAGTACATTTTTTAAAACATCGATAGATAACGTCTTTGAGAAATGCAGCACTTAAAAGTTGTAACATTCGCCAGCTACGTAAATTTCTTCTATGAACGGTGGTACAATAAGGTTTAACATATTGCCAGTCGTAATCGTCTGGTAACGCAGCGAACGTGTTAAATCGGTATCATCGATATTAGAATATCTAGAGCATTTCTTCTAAAAGTCTTTTTCGTACAGTACTAATTGAACAACGAAAATGTTTAGCTATTTCTTTTTCAGTATAGTTTTCGTTGACAAGAAGTTGTAATTGATTATAAGATATATTTAAACTTGGACGACCACGATCTGAAACTATAAGAAAGTTTAAAGGAGTGATAACACCTTGGTTATCTAACCATTGTTTCCCATCGTTCAGTCAGGTAAGATGACCCACTGGATTCATTATTATTACAATCTAACGAAAGTAAACCATTAATTAATTGCTTCTGACGATGCATTAAAAGTATCCTCAAAAATATTTTCTTGGAACCTTATTAAGTTTCTCAACACAAGGTTAAGGTTCGCCTTAATATGTTAATCTAGGCGTAAACTCAGTTGTAGCTAGTACATAAGGGCAGCACCGAATCAAATTTAAAGGTTATTAGCAACCTAGCAGTAATTTAAAATAAGAACTAATTTTGTTTGTGTTTTAATTAAAACAAAATTACAGTATATGTATTCTGAAATCACCTGCGCAGAGCTTGCTCAAAACTTCCCAAACAATGTGTTCAAGGTTGATTGAGTTTTTTAAAGCGTGTAACTTATTTAATAAAACTCAGCACGGATGTATGAAAGGGAAATCGGCTGAAACTGCAATTTTTGAATTTCTTCACTTGATCTTGACTAATATGTAAAACAAGCAACTTACATTAGGACTATTTTTAGATTTGTCAAAGGCATATGATTGTGTACAACACGACATTTTGCTTCAAAAGTTATCTCACTATGGCGTAAGAGGAATTGCAGAAAAATGGATCAAGTCTGACTTATCAAACAGAATACAAAAAGTTTGTATAATTAAAAATGCTCAAAAAAACATTACTCAGATGCAGACCGTATACAAATGGGTGTTCCCCAAGGAAGTGTTATTGGTCCTATCTTATTTATTATTTACATTAATGATATAACACCACTTATGCAAGGAATTCCACACCAAGTAGTTAATTACGCCGATGATACAAACGTTCTGATAACTGCTGATTCAATTCCTGAAATTATTAGTAGGAGTAAGGTTATTATGGATACTGTAACGCAATGGATTACAAAAAACAAACTAGTTATTAATAAAGAAAAAACAAGTTTTATTCTGTTTAAAACGCAAAGTGTGACTAATCCAGTTACTTTTTTAAAAAATGGTGATGATTTAGTAGATCTAATATATTCGTGTAAATTTTTGGGTTTACAAATCGACAGTGAATTAAGTTGGGAGAATCATATTAATGATGTGAATAGCAAATTGAACAAGCAACATTACACTCTACGAATTATAAAAAGATACGCTAGTAAACATACGTTAAAAACAGTTTATTTTGCAAACATTGAATCTCTGTTACGGTATGGCATAATTTTCTGGGGTCAAAGTTCTAATGTTAACAAATTATTTGTAATTCAAAAAGCTATAATTAGAACCATTTTTAGTTTAAGTTACTTGCAACCAATATAAAAAGGAAGTTTCATTTTGAGTCACCTGAAATACGGTAATTATTTTTTTAATGGAGGTATCTGTTTCTTAGCGTTTTTTGTAGCAGCCGTGCCAGTTACCGAGGCAAGGAGCCTCGACACAAAATAGAGACATTAAATTGGCAGGACCCTCAACTAGAACGCCAAGTATGGAAGATTTGCTTCACCTTCAATAGGTAGAGTATCAGTGGCATCTATAGAAGCAGACAATTACTTTTTGAAACAACAGCGAGATCAAGCAATTACAAAACTCTCTAATTTGTCATTGCGATTTAGTTTCGAATGCATAAAAAATAATTATTCTATTGTTATGATGTACACTGGAATACCAACAAGTGCATTGTACTTAACTGCGAAATGGCAAGTTAAACTGCTACCAAAAATAGATCGAATGCTAATGACATTCATGAAGCTTCGTTTAAACTTGCCACATGAGGATTTCATTGTAGCATATCAACTGTTACGACCATTGTTATGACATGAATTTATGATCTACACTAGGTTTTTGTAACCAATTAATAAGCGACATTCCGTCCGGAAAGCGCAACCAGGCATCCCTACCATGTGCATTTGCTAATTTCAAAAACTGTAGAATTATCTTCGATTGTACTGAAATATACTCTGTAAAACCTAGCAATATGGAAAAACACAGGTTAACATATAGCTCGTACAAGCACAGGAACAATTAGAAAGTTTTAGTAGGCGTTCCTCCAAATGTGTCAGATAAAAAAAATAGTTGAGCACGGTAAAGTGTTAGAACAAATGCGTTGTGGTGACCTTATATTGGTCGATAAAAGATTCTTAATTAAGGACCTACTGCCTCAAGGTGTACATTTGGAATATACCACCATTTTAACCACACCACAATTTACTGAAACTCAAGTTTATGAGACACAACAAATAGCAAAGGTCAGAATACACGTTGAAAGAGGTATTCGAAAAATAAAATGTTATAATAACATTATATGGCTGCACTAACAAACTTTTAATACCCATTTATAAAAGAAATTGAAGAATATTACTCATAATTTTTTTAGTATGCCTATTTTTGACAAATCTATTGTCTAGTTGTTGTAAAATATTTTTATTTGTTTTCAGGATTAAACTTCTGTAAATAAACCAGAGCTACAAGTGTAGGACCTAAATTCAACATTTGAATTTAGCGCCAATAATTGTTAAGTTGGTAGAAAGGTAGATGTCCGGAAATGTCGTTATGTTATGATGCAATGTAGTTATTATCTTTGATGTAGTTATGAAGCATGGTAAAGCAGCGTTGATTACCGTAGTTAAAATAAATATATATACAGGATATTTTGACAATCTTATTGAAGAAGCTCCCTATAATAATTTAGGTGTGGGGTTGGACGACAAATGTAAGCAGTATTATATGAATTTTATAATTTACTTGCAAAAAAGCGTGCACCACGTGTTACGAACGGCGAACCGCTACTTTTAATTTTAATGGAATTGTTGTAAAGCTTATGGACAAATACTGTAAAGCAAACTAAATGTAATTATGGATACAACGAGAGAGGAAGAAGTTGAATTAACACAAACGACAGTAGATGAAGTTATACGATTAACAGTTCGTTCCATTTTACAACATGAACAAGAAAAAGAGGTTACGTTAAGAAACAATGTAAGCAGTCCAAGGTTTAAGCATTCAGAATTGTCAAATTTATTTCCTGTTTATGATGGCACTACCGATGTTGAAGTATGGTTGCAACGTTTAAATGTTATTCAAAACACTTATAAAGTATAAGACAATGTGTGTATTAGTAGCTGGTAAATTGCAAGGTGTAGCACAATCATGGTATCACTCTCGAGTTGATTTAAGATCTTTGAATTGGTTAGAACTTATACAAGAATTTAGAAGCATGTTTACTTGTCGACCGGATAAAATTTCACTTATAAAAAATTTGAAGTTAGAAGATGGAAGAAAACTGAAAAATTTCAAGAATATTATAATGATAAAGTAATATTGGGTAATGAAGCTGGGTTAAGAGAAGCAGACATACTGGAATATGTTATTGACGGTTTCGACGATCCTGTTTTACAGAGTCAAGCAAGAATGCAAGAATTTCAAAACATTAGCAGCTTATTAAGTGTTATGAGTAAAATCACAACGAATGATCGAGAGAGACATAATTTTTATTTTAGGCCTAAGACACCTAAGCCATTCAATAGCCGTGGTCCACCACCTAGAGAAGAAAAAATTATAAGATGTTATAACTGTAACGCTGTTGGTCATTTAGCTTCACAATGCATGAAGCCAAGACGAGAACGTGGTTCATGTGTTATATGTGGTTCAATGGGCCATCTTCAACGATATTGTCCACAACAAAGAGATTCAACAAGTACCAGACAACATCATGGAGGATCATCATCAAGAGTACCGGATAGTACAACAATGGTTTTGCAAAAGATAGAAACTCCTATTCCAGCATACACGGTTTGGGTAGAGGTGAAATTAAACCAAATTAGTTTTAAGGAACATGCATTTGTCGACACTGGCAGTTCGATTTCGCTAATGCATGTTAGTTGCGTTCCGGCAAATATGATTGTTCCATATGTATCTAATGTTAAGTTTTGTGGAATGAATAATTCCATTATTAAACATATTGGGTATTGTTCATGCCATTCTAATTATAGACGGTGTTGAATTTAAGTTACAATTTTATGTTGTTCCTGAATATACGATGAATTCTAAGATTCTGTTAGGGCGAGATTTTTTGTCAAATGAATTAGTTAAGTTAGAGATTCAAATTTCAAAATTAGTATAAAGAAAATTGATAATGAACGTAATGATTATGATGATGACGTCCAAAATGAGATTTTGAGAATTGAAGTTGATGATGATATACATAAGTGAAAAACAATTAAACATAAATTCATCCATTTCATTTTCAGATCGTGATAAAATTCAAAATATTTATTAGGATTTATACTTAAAGCCTGCGAGGCCAGAAATTCCTGGTTTAACTTATGAAATGCAAATTCGAGTTAAATCGGATAATATTCCTATTGCGTTTCGGGCAAGGAGGTTAAGTTATTATGAAACAAATGTTTTACGAGAAATTTTAGACGAGTTGTTACGGATAACATTATTCGAGAATCTAGATCTCCATACTGTAGCCCTATTGTTTTGGTAAAGAAACGGAATGGATCTTATCGTTTATGTTGTGATTTTCGTCATTTGAATAAAATTATAATAAGGGAACATTATCCAATCCCTAGAATAGATGATCAAATTGATAGACTCAAGAACAAAATTTATTTCACATCGTTAGATTTAAAAAATGGGTTCCACCATATTAAAGTTGATGAAGAGTCGATTAAATACACTTCTTTTATTAGTCCTTTAGGTCAGTTCGAGTGGTTGCGAATGCCATTTGGTATTAGTACGGGTCCCTCTGTGTTCCAACGTTACATTAACGAAATTTTTAAAGAATTAGTAAGTAAAGAGAAGATATTGATCTATTTAGACGATATACTTATAGCAACCGATACGATTGCAGAAAATATGTTAATTCTCAAGGAAGTATTTATGTTAATGACTAAAAACTCATTAGAACTAAAGATTGATAAGTGTAAATTTTTGCAGACAAGTATCATTTATTTAGGATACTTGATTAGCAAAGATGGAATACGACCTAACCCTGAGAATGTGCAGGTTATAAATGATTATCCGATTCCAAAGAATGTTCATGAGTTGCAAAGGTTTCTTGGGTTAGTAAGTTATTTTAGACGATTCATCAGTCAGTTCTCAGTTATTGCAAAACCGCTTTATGATTTAACTAAGACAAATGTAGAGTATCAGTTTTCAGAGAATGCGCTTCATTCTTTTGAAAGCATCAAAGAAATATTAAGTAAGGCGCCTTTATTAGCAGTTTATTCACTATTTTTACAGACAAAACTCCATTGCGCTTCTCTTTCAAGGGTTACGGCGCAATTTTATTACAAGGCCAGACCCACAATAAATTATTGCAACCAGTATTTTATTTCAGTAAAAAAACCACCACTTGTGAGTCACAGTACCACAGTTATGAATTAGAAATGCTCGCTATAGTTAACTCTTTGAGTAGATTTCACATTTATTTGCAAGGGATTCAGTTTAAAATCGTAACAGATTGCAATTCTATAAAACTTGCGTTAAACAAGAGAGAAATAAACCCGCGGATAAATCGATGGGCTTTAGTTTTACAAAATTACAATTATGAACTTGAGCATAGAGACAATAAGCGAATGAGGCATGTAGATGCTTTAAATCGTTGCAATAACATTAGTACTGGAAGAAAACACGTTCGAGCAAAATTTGTCAATCGCTCAAAACTTAGATAGTGAAATCGCAAAGATTAAGTTAGATTTGAAAGCTAGAGAAAGTAAATATTATCAATTACGCAATGGATTAGTATATAGGAAAGGGAAAACTGGATTATTCTTTTATGTTTCTCGTTCCATAGAGGACAAGGTTATTTTCGCATCACATGATGCGGACATATCGGATTAGATAAAACTATAAAATACTTATGTAAAGTTTATTAGTTTCTACAGCTATATTTCAAAGTTAAAACGTACTTACAAAAATGTTTAAGAGGTATCACTTATTCTTCATCTAGTGGTAAAGCACAAGGAGAGTTACGTAATATTCCGAAGGATGACAACCATTTCACACGATTCATATTGATCATTATGACCCGTTCGACTTAACTCCTACGAAGAAACGATATATATTTGAAGTCATAGATGCATTTACGAAATTCATTTAATTATATGCAGTAAAAACCACTAAATCACTTGAAGTTATACTGAAGTTAGAGGAATACTTTTCATATTACAGCAAACCTCTACGTATTATATCAGACAGAGGCAGTTGTTACACATCCAATGAGTTCGAAGAGTTTATTTTGAAATGTGGTATTATTCATATCAAAGGCCGTATGAAGTTAAGAAGGTACTCGATAATGACAGATACGTTTTAACAGAGAATTTTCAGGTTACGCAGGTACCGTTTCATGGCATTTGTAGTTCAGACAATATGCGTTCATGGATAAATTAACTTATGGAAGAAATTATGTTATTGTTCGTTCATGAAATTATTACGTTTTACGTTAAATGCGGATGTCAGCATCTGTAATTGTTATGTAATTATGCTTTTAGAATTAAGAATATTGTTAATCTGTTCATTTAGATAGTTATGTATGTGGATGTAGTTATGTTCCATGTGATTATGTAAACAATGTCGTTATGTATTTTGGAAATGTAGTTATGTACGAATTGCAGATCATTATGTATGGATTAACATAATTATGAAACTTGTTATGTAAAGACTTAAGTTGGATTCATAGTCAGATTGTAAGCGTAGTTGTAATTGTTGCGTAGTTGTAATTGTATCCGTAAGAAATGTATCAATTCATAGTTCAATTGTTACGTTGGTGGACAATGTACATTCTAACTTTCTAACCTCAAATAAACTATGGAAGCCAAACTAATTTCATTAATAGAAGCGAACCCAATAATTTACAATAAAAGTTTGAAAGAATTTAAAGATGCGCGAAGAAAGGAAAGAGTGTGGGAGACGATCGCGGAGAAGATGAGAAAAGAAGGTAGGAAAAAGTAAACCTAATATTGCTTTTATATATAGCTATGTACAAAATAGGATTACATTAATTTTATGTACTTGTACTTGGTGAATGCCAACGCTTATGGCGAAATGCTCGTGAACGGTACACCAAAGAGCAACGAAAAATGCGAAATACAGCATCAGGATCGGCTGCAACGGAAGAGGACGAGTGGCCATTGTATGGAGCAATGTCCTTTTTACTTCAATACATCAAGCCCAGAAAGTACCAAATATTGTGCACAATACAATATAATTTTTGAAGTAACAAAATGATGTGTTTTAGAACAAGTGGTAATGTACAGCGAACCGAAACATTCAACTCCACAGAGAGGGAATCGGGAATCGATAATGTCCCCGGCTTCACCCATGTATACAGAATCAGTGATGTCCCTCAGTGATGTAGAAGTAATATATGCACAGCACGAACCGCAGCCGGGGACTTCTACTTCAGAAGTACTGCCTAGCACTGAAACGCCCCGGACAAATTCAAAAAAGCGGAGGCGTGGTGCATCATCAGATGAAGGGGAGGATTTAATTGGCACTGCCATGGGAGCTGTTGCGATATACTTCGCCAATGTCAGTAAGGACGATTGCGACGAATGCTTTGGGAAGTATATCGCAAGTGAATTAAAAAAGTTTTCAAAACGTATAAAAAAAAATGTTAAAAGGGATGTAATGGAAATCCTATGTAATTATGCCGATGGATTAAGTTTATTTTGCTTTGTCAGTAATTCTAGGAATATTTTTAAATAACTTGAAAACTTTTATTGATGTGTAGGTACATATTTTGATTTAAATACATTTAAATATTGGCACGTTCATATTGCCATGGTACTTTGCCTTTATACATAAAATAATCATTAAATGCTTCCCTTAAATTAAAAATTGTTCTGGTTGCATTATTTGCTGACATTCTACAAACAGATGTCAACTCAGTTATTTCCTGTCGCCAATCTCCTGGTCGATCGTCACTGTCTTCAAACCCTGGAGGGCAGTAAAGGTTTTCCTTTTCTTTTTTAATAAAATTGTGCAAACAAATTATGGCTTTCACAATATTGTCCACATTTTCAGGATGTGCACAAATTGACTGCTTTAAAATTCGCCAGCGGGCTACCATGATGCCAAATGTGTTTTCTATAATTCTACGAGCTCTTGACAATCGATAATTAAAATTTTTTTTTGAATCTACTAGATGCCTACCAGGATAAAGCCGCATTATGTATTTCTTAAGGGGAAAAGCCTGGTCTGTCACAAAAACATATGGCATTGATGTATTTGTTCCCGGTAGCGGTTTTTCACTTTGCAGATTCAACGATGCATTATTCAGTGCTTTTCCAAATGTAGATTATAACATAGGTATTATGTTTGTTAGAGTCTCCTACAATTTATCATTTCTAAAAGTGTACGGGCACTTTTATCTCGACAATGGAGTCCACTCCAACTAATCCGTCAAGACTTGCTCCTAGCAGACCAGAATTACTCAACCAAATACCTATTTACTTACATTATACTATCTTATATAAAGACATATACATTATTTACAAAAGTACCTATAAAGTTAAAAATTTATAAAATATATGTTTATAAAATTGGGTAAGTTTTAGGATGTAGGCATTCGCTTTGTGGTCGCAATACATTTTAAACTTGTAAAAACCTGCACATAACGATATACTAGTATCATCTTGTTACAAGCATACGCGCAGTCTCAGAGCTTCGCGAACTTGCACTGACTTGTTCAATTTGTCACTCTATAAATACGAATGTGAGACAAATACGTTTATTCGTTTCCTGAATCTTGAAAAAGAAAGTGCTAAGAAAATAAAAAAATATAAACTGGTAGTTTATCACACAAATTATAGTGAATCAGTGTTATTTTGTTTGAGAGTGCCGGAGAAAAGTAAGTAGGTACATTATTTATTATTAAATTTTAGTTTTGTACTCGTAGTTAGCAAAGATTGATAAATTACGCCAATCATGACTTCAGTTATTAATAGTTTAATATTCAAATCATACAAAATTACACGAGTACTCCTCAATAGTTTCTTTTTCAAAGTTTTAGCAATCGTTATTATAGTTACAGTGCAATCTCTGTAATCCGAACTAATTGCTGCAAGGAGATGTTCGGATTATGGAATGTTTTCCGAAAAATCTAAAAAAAAAACAACTATACGTACAAATTACGTATGTATTTTATTATCAACATACAATATGTTACCACTTTGAAAGATAAATTCAGAAAATAAGAAATCCACAACTGTACAGCTGCGTGTTTTTTGATGGATTTCCAATACACATTCTCATTTGTTTGCTTTTTTTCCATAGTGAAGTTGATTTATTATTTTCCATAAAAATGTCCAAAAAACGAAATTTTACACAAAAAGAACTTGAACATGAAGCCAAGAATATTATAAACGGAAGTAATGATGACACAGATATCTCCGATGAATCTACTAATAGTGGAAATTATTTATCTAGTGAGATTGATGACGTAATATCTGATGTAAATAATGAAACTGATAGCTCTGAGTCCGATGTAGATTCAACTAGTAATAATATTGATAGTATTCGTCAGCAAACTTTATACGATTTTGTGTGGAAATTTGATAATAATTTTCATCCAAAAGCTTTTGACTTTGATCGAAATAATTCAGGTGTTACTGAAATTTTCACATTAGAAGAAAATGCTATAGAATCTGATTACTTCACATTATTTTTTGACGAGCCTGTTATGAAGATTATAAAAGAAGAGACAAATAGATACGCCAATCAGACACAGGAACACAAGAAAATGAATAAAGATTGAACAAATGTAGAATTAGGAGAAATGTATTGCTATATCTATTCTAACGGGAATCGTGCAAAAGCCGAAAATGAGAGATTACTGGTCCACAAACAATTGTATTAGCACCCCATTTTTTACAAAAATATTCAAGAGAGACCGGTACTTGAAATTAATTTACAATCTTCATTTTTTTGACAACGCCGGTGAAAATATAAAGCCCGATGATCCACTGAAGAAAGTACGACCTATTTTAGATAATTTGAAAGACAAATTTAGTAATTTGTTTTATCCATTCCAAGATATCTGTATGGATGAAAGTTTGATTTTATGGAAAGGAAAACTATCTTTCAAACAGTATATTCCTTCCAAACGCAAGAGATTTGGAAATAAACTATTTGAAGCTTGTGATGTAGAAACCGGAAATATATTGAACTTTATTGTTTATACTGGCAGTAAAACTGATCTAGAAGATTGTAAAGAAACATTTGGAATAACAGGAGCTATTGTTAAACACTTTATTGAACGAGTACCTAAATAAACAACACATATTATATGTAGATAATTGGTACAGTAGCCCAATATTGTTGCTAGATTTATTCGAGCAAGGTACAGGTGCGTGTGGTACCGTAAAACCTTCACGAAAAAAATGCCTTTTTTCGGCGAACTTTAAAAAAAAATGAATGTGAATCTGCACATCCTAGTAATATGTTAGCTATAAAATGGTGTGATAAGAGAAATGTAAATATGTTGACAACAGTATTTACTGGAAAAGTTCAATATACCGGTAAAAAAGATCATAAAACGAATGAATAAATTTTTAAACCAGAATGTATTTTACAATATAATAATAAAATGGGAAGTGTGGACAAAATAGACATGCAAATCAGCTTTGTTGAATGTGCAAGAAAAACTCTTAAGTGGTATAAAAAATTATTCTTTTATTTGCTTGATATTTCTTTATACAACGCGTACATTTTAAACCAAATAAAAACCGGAAAGAAGCCGGCTTTTTCCGATTTTAGACTGCAAGTGGCACAACAGGTAATAGAAAGGTACCACGTTTCACAGGAAATCCTTCTAACACTGTCCACAATCCTCTGAGACTCGTAGAAAGGCATTTTCTTGCACCAGTACCTCAAACGGGAGCTGAAGGATCCCGAACCCAGCGCCGATGTGCAGTATAGCGAAGTACAAAAAGAGGCAAAGGAAGGACACCAGATTTATGTGTTTACAGTGCAACGTCGCTTTGTGTGTTACCCCATGTTTTGAAATTTTTCACAAACAAAAAAATTACTGAAATACTGGTTTGATTTGTACAAATATTAGTTTATTTTTGTTTTTTCTCCAATAATGTAGTTATTTTATTGTATATTTATGTTTATAAATAAACAAACGCTATCTTTATTATCTAAATCCAAAACAAAAAATAAAAACGTTTTTCAAGGTACTAAACGTACCTGTACATCAAACGACAGGTAAAGAGAAAATTCATGCCGTACCAGTCCGTCACTCGACACTATTCACACAAAATATGAAACGTACAAGTACGTTAAAAGGTTTACTTTGACGAAAAATCAACTCTACATGTACGACAGCAGTTCAGCTCGAGAGTAATATTTTGCGTACAAGTACGGCACTCGGACACCAACGACAAGAAAAATAAACAGTACACGTACGGCACTAGGCCTGAAAGGGTTGAAATTAAAATTTTGTATTGTTGCTAAAGTGGAGCCAGTGAACATGACAGTACGTAGAGATAAATTGCATAACTATTTATTATTATTCGTTGTATAATATTTTATTTTGACATTTTTTGTCATGTTAGTTTCAAATATCCTTAATATTCCATCATATCAAAACCTTAAGTAACATTCATAACGTTCCCCTTCCCACATTCATTTATAATGGCCTATGCCTGGGAAACGTAGAGTAAAGCAATACACTTGCGATAACAACCTCTCTTGATCCTCGTTTCAAACTATTACCATTTAAAAACAACGACGCTGCAGAAAGAGTCAGAAAAAACACGGTTGCGGAATTGGCCGAAATAATTTCAAAGAACGTAGTACAACCAACTGTTTCAGAAAAAAGCAAATCTGCAGATACTCCCAGTGAACCCCCCAAGCAAGAAAAAAAAATCTCAATTTAAAGTGCAATAGACAAAATAGCTGCTGAAGATGTAAGTAAACATCCTGTGAAAACCTCGACTTCTAGGGCCATCATCGAAGTCCAAAGATATTTGGAAGATGATCTTTTAGATCGAAAAAAAAACCCTTTACAATGGTGGAGAGAACACCAATATATTTATCCACAATTAAGCCAATTGGTAAGAAATAAATTATATGCTGTGGCCACCTCAATGTCATGCGAAAGCCTGTTTTCTAAAGCTGGCCAAATTATAAGTGAACGTCGACGTAGTCTTAAACCAAAAAAAGTGGAGATGTTGCTATTTTTAAATTGTAATTCTAAATTTTTAAGTCAGTAGTTTTAATAAGAAAATTAGAATACCTAACTGAAAAATATCTACTGAAATAGTGAATTATTATTGTTTTCAAAATACCAAGTTTTATTAGGTTAAGTTACCTTATTTTTTAATGTTTATTTATTTTAATTTTTAGTTAGAATCATGTTTATTCTTTTTATTTTATTGATATTTTATAAGTTGTTTTAATAAATGTTTGTAATATTTTTCTTGTTGTTTTTGATTAACACTGTTTATATCCCTCATAATTGCTACAGTTGAGAATTAGGCATCTGCATCACGTGACTAAAAGCACGTGACTTTTTACCTTGGATCGTAAACAAATCGACGACATAACCTATGCATAAGATATTTATCAAATATTTATTAGCATTTATACACATCCTTATGATGGAATTAGAGTGGAGTTCATATTATAAGACATTGGATAAAGAAAGTGCTGATCGTTACCGCGAAAAAGTGTGCAGCACTATAAATTTTGATCCTTATTTAATCAATTTATCCCAATGTAGTAAAAAGACAGAAAGTTTTCCAAGGATTATGTATCCTGATATTGTTAATTATTTATTATTTAATAAAAGTGCATATACTCAGCAAGAAATGAAAGTCTATAAGGGCTTGGAAGCATATAAGCAAGCAACTTGTGGGTGGGTGCGCAATGTATATGCAAGGCAATATAATAATAACGTGGTTGTTATTGGCAAGGTAACAAATAATAATTATTTTATTATGAGATATATATAACATATGTAATTTAGGTATTGCATTCACAGCGTCTGAATGAGCGTTGTCTAACTCCATGGATAATTGCCAATGAGGATGGTGTAATACAGTGTGGTCACTGTGATTGCGTCGCAGGCTTAGGTGAAGCATGTACACGTGTGTGCTCTACTTTTTTTTATTGATCTATCAATAAGAAAATTAACAGAAAGATCAGTAACTGATGAACAATCAAAATGGACTATCCCGTCAAAAGTTGGTTCTCGAATTCTTGTTTTGTATCCCATCATTTGAGTAGGAACCCAGTCAGGATGATTCTTTTCTGTTAATTTTGCAGGTTTACCTTAAAATACAATTTGTTAAAACTATATAAATTTATCAAAAAAACATAAATACATGTAAGGTTATATTACAATTAATTATAATTGATCGTAACATAAAGGCTACCTGTTATGAAATGTTTTGAGCAAATTCTTCCATATTTTAATTTTTGCTCAGTCAAATCTGCTCTTCTTAATGCTCCTATCCATTTCTCCCTTCGTTCTTGAAGAATATTGCAGACGTTGCCTTTATTATTGAAAATGGATGGAATCCTATAAAATCCTAACTTATCCCTAATACCTGTACTGCCCCATCCAACTACCATGCAAGACATTTTTATATTTTAAGCTAAAAATAACTGCAAAACAGCAAAGCTCTTATAGATTAAGTGGTTTGTTTATGATCCACGCTGATGACCATCAAGCTGATGACGTCAATTGCAGATGCCTAATTCGAAGTTTAACGTGCACTTGTATTTTCTTATAGAGAAATTAATCTTAAGGGGTTATATACAGTTAGAATTTTCAAAAAATCGATTCTTTAAAAATTTTATTTTCTTAATGTATATATATTTAAGAATACACACAGAAAATTTCATATCGTTCCGTGAATATTTTCGAAGTTACACGCAAATTTGAAAAGGCATTTCAGAGTGCTTGAAAGTACAAGGCTGGAGCGGCAGCGCTTACCTGGAACGCTGTACCTTTTATGCACCTGCCTATTGTAAATGTTCCCTTCTAATGTATTTAGATGCGTAAAGCAACAGTGTGTTATTATTTTTTTTATACCTAAAAGGTAAATTTTTATTTTTCTCTCCCCAAACTGGAAATTATTTAAGAGTGGTAGTCAGTATAAGCAGCTAAGCCAAGCAGTAAACTTGTGAGTTCGTTCATTTTTTTTTCAGTAATCTTTTCGTGAAAATGAAGCCTTCCAGAGAAATGAGAAATTCTCTTTAACATACGTAAGTCGAGAATAAAAAAGCGCAAAAATGTTTTTAATTCAAAAACAGCTGAAACGGATGAAAGTAGTTTCAGTGCCTCGGCGAAAAAAATTAAAGAACAAGAGGAAATCTCAGTTCCACGTGATCTATCTGTTGAGTATCGCATTAAATTTTATAACAGTGTTTGCAGCAATTTCTGAATATGCGAAATGTAAGATCTGTGACGGAAATGTTAAGTTTCAATCTGCTTCTGAACGAGGATTTGGTTTTAAAATTGTTTTGCTGTGTAATAAGTGTGCAGATCGTAACATAAATTCTAGTCCTTTTGTCGGGCACTCTTATGAAATAAATCGACAATTTTTATTTGTCATGAGAGTCCTCAGATTAGGGTTAAAAGGTGTAGCAAAATTTTGTGGATTAATGGACATGCGAGCTTTTATATAACAGCTCACTTTCGATTTAATAATGAATAATATTCACTCCAGTGTAAAAACAGCCACCGAAAAACTTTTTCAACAGGCTTGTACTGAAGAAAAAAATTTGACATCCAAACCTCAAGGTGATGAACATTCGACAGAATTAACTGTATCTGGCGATGGCACATGGAATAAACAAGGGTTTACTTCCTTGTACGGTGTGACATCATTGATCGGATACTAAAATCATTGATATTTTTGTAAAAAGTGCCTACTGCAAACTGTGTGAAACTTGGAGGAAGCAACTCGATACCGAAGAATATAATGAATGGTATGCAGAACATGAAAATACTTACACTGCAAATCATTCTGGTTCTTCTGGGAAAATGGAAGTAGATTAAGTCGTCGAAATGTTCCAACGTTCATTGGAAAAACTTGGAGTCATGTACAAAAATTACATCGGAGACGGTGACTCCAAAACGTACTCGGCAATTTTAAAGGCTGCAAGTTACGGTGATCAAGAAGTTGTGAAAAAAGAATGTGTTGGACACGTACAGAAACGAATGGGCACGCGACTCCGAGATTGTGTCAAAAAAAAATGTTGAAACAGTTGAAAACAAAAAAGGGAAAAAAAATACAAAAAAAAACTCTCGGTGTAAAAGGCAAACTTACTGGAAAGATGATCGATAAATTGACAGTTTATTATGGCTTAGCAATGAGGAGAAATTGTGATTCCGTTAAAAAAATGTATAATGCTATCTGGGCCACATATTATCATTATTGTTCAACTGACGAAAAACCTCAACACGATAAGTGAGAGATAAGTAAGGACCAGACTCATGGTGCAGCTGGCAGAGGGTTGCAGCTGCCAATCAATTATCAACTTTCAACATGATTATGAGCCATTAACAGAAGATGTTGCTGTGGCTATACTTCCGATTTTTACAGATCTGAGCAGTGAGAATTTATTAGAAAGATGTGTAGGTGGTTTTAACCAAAACAACAACGAGAGCAACAATCAACTGATTTGGAAAATCTCTCACAAAATTGTTCCGGCCGGTTCGAAAACTGTGGAAATCGCTGCATACATAGCTGCCGGCATATTTAATGAAGTAATGGCATCACTATTGTATTATGTAAGTTAAAAAATTTTTTTTTTATCCTGTGTAAAGTGCTTTTCAAACTTTAAACGCGTTTTTCTTAACCCATTAACGCCCACGGTTTTCAAAGTCGGTGACCAACATTACTCGAAAACGGCTAAACCGATTAGTCTCAAATTTTAACACGAGCTTCTTAAATATATTTTTTAGTAACTAATCGAAAATTTTTTCTCACCGATAAATATTTTTTTTTATAAACAATTTAGGGCCGAAATATGGCCATTTTGTCAAAAAACTTTATTTTGCTTATGCCTTCGATTAATTAAAGGGTTTGGTGCAAAAAGGGTACAAGTGATTTTTTTTACATTTTTGATTCAAACGCATATATGTCAAGTTAAACCTACCCTCTGTTAGTACAAAAAAGATACAAGTGCATTTTGATATTAGCAGTGACATTTTTAGAGAAGTAGCATAACACACTAAACTAAAACCTCACAATGGTTTTTGCAAAAACGATAATAAAGGCACTAACTCAAATTGTCAACTTATACACTTATACCCTTTTTGCACCAAACCCTTCATAGACTTAACATTACTTTAACGAAATCTGTTTGGTTTTTTAATTTCAAAGGATCCAGTTCAGAGATATAGTGGTCACCGCAAAACGTCTTTTTTGAGAGGAGCTTCCGGAGATCAGCTGTAGCTCCTTTTCAAATAAATATTTTTACTAATACTAAGCCTTAAAATACAGTTAAAAGATACCATAATATGTGCACAAATTTTTAGATCAATAATTATAAAAGTTTTCTCTGAACAAAATCTGGAAAATTCGCTTTTTTTCGTCCTTCTAACTGTATATAACCCCTTAATTAAAATGAAACCAAAACCGCTATTGTACGTTGTATTGTTGTATATTGTCTATTTAAACTCCTTAAACTTTGTTCCGCCGAATCTGAATAATATTTACTAGTTTTGAGTATAACCTTAATGAAAATTAATATATAATTATGTAAATGAATATCAACAAGAAATGATTCTAATATTTTTTAAGTTTGTTATTTACAATTATTTAAACCTCAATCGACATTACACATAATACCCATGTTAATTATTTAGAATTATTGTAAAATATGATTATTCATTTAAATTATGTTTCCTATTCCAATAGATTGTACATCGTCCTATTATTCAACACGATTTATCAGGTAATTCGAGATAAGTGAACCTGCAGATTATGGCATACATTAAACCTTCATTTGCTTGCTGCATTCCTAAATGGTGTAATGTTAAGAATCGTCTCTTAAAATTTGCAAAACCCGATTTTTTTTATATACAAACTATTCTAGTAGAGTTAGAATTTGCTTTAACTCAAGATGTAGTTAGTTCAAATTTAAGCACTTTTCCAATTTTTTCCGATCACAGTGCTAAACAGAAATTTTTTCATAATAAATCTAAAAGTCTGCAACAAAAAAATTATAAAATGAAAACTTGTTTAATTAAATCTAAGAATAAGCTGAAAACAGCTTTTAAAATCAGCAACACCAAACTCTTTTTGCAGATAGAACAGTCTTTTTCAGATGCTGGTGTTGAATTTATCAAGTCACAATTTCGAAATTGTAATGTTAAAACTCGTGGTGAACGTTGGACGCAAAAAGATAAAATATTTGCTTTGGCTTTGTATAAAAGAGGTCCTCGCAGTTATCGATTTCTTCGCAGGTTTTTTGAAATTACCAAGTAAATCGAGTTTGTTGTCGATACTGAAATCTTTTGCTTGTGATACCGGAGTAAATTCTTTAATTTTTGAAAAGTTACAAGTTAGAGTAGCTAAAATGACATCATTAGAAAAATATTTAGATTTAATGGCATGTCTAATCATGTCTTAGTATGCATGGTTGCAGCTTGCACAAAAAGTGGAAACAACCAGTTGCCTATTACTTTACGGAAGATCAGGTAAAGACAAATCATTTGAAGGTAGTTTTGAAAGAAATCATTATTGCATTACAGCATATCGGGCTTAAAATTATTTGTTGCATATCAGACCAGGGTACGACAAATGTTGGAAAAAAAGGAAGTTAAATCCGACCTCTTTTTCTCAGTTTTGTAATCTCAGTAGATTTTCTGGCTAAAATCACAAGGGACTTTGTGACGATAAACAAATAAATACTTAAGATATGTATAGAGTACAGCGCCGTGGTGCAATGGATAGACCAACTCACAACAGCCTGCAATACTTAACGAGGGTAAAACCTCATCATATCCAACGAGAGCCTTGGTTAGTGGATCAATATGCTTTTGATGCATTATTAGACCTACTCCAAAGCGACGTTGTAGACGAGTTTGGTGCATACACCCGATCATTCTACACGCTAGAAGGACATTACAGCAATCTATGGAATTATGACCAAAAGATTGTCCCAAAACCAGATGATCCTGTTCTCAAAGAAGCAATTAGATTAGCTTCCCGCGCCTTTAGGCTACCATACCCAGTCACATCAATTAACTGGACAGCCCTGAAGACCGTTCCCTTCATTTCAACCTCCTCGGCAGGATGGGGATACGTTGGAAAGAAAGGAGAAAATGATAACCATGAGCGAGCAATTAATAAAGTCGTCAGTTCATTGAACTGGTGGATTGAAGGCCAAGAGGGGACGAACACTCCCTTTCTCTATAGGCCAGACCTCGCATGGACCCGCACACAGATGGGAACCTTTGAAGGTCCCAAGATAAGACACGTCTGGGGAGAAGCGTTTGAAAACGTTATCCTAGAAGGCATGTCAGCGGCGCCTCTTATTGAGGCTTATCAAATAAAAGGTGAGCCAATGACCATTGGACTGCATCTTTACAAACGACTACCCTCCATCATCAACAGGGCACTTAGCACTGCAGATGAACAAAGGATTGCTGTAGGACTAGACATCAAGTCATTCGACTCGACTGTACAGCCTTGGCTTATCCGTGAGTGCTTTTCAATAATCCGAGAGAATCTTAGATTCCCAGGATATATGGAAGAGAAGGCGTTCGAATACTCAATTGAGCATTTCATTCGCAGACCAGTAGTCATGCCAGACGGCAGAATGTGGCTTAAACAGATGGGCGTTCCATCTGGAAGCTACTACACACAGTTAGTTGACTCAATCGCTAACTTAATCGCTGTGTACTACGCACAGCTGAAAATTTATGAACGCACTTTCGAGACATGGGTCCTCGGCGACGACTCAATATTTGGCATACCACTCGATTTACCACACCCAATCCTAGAAGAGTTCGCTACTCACTTACATACACTAGGGTTCACTCTATCCACCACAAAGTGTGAGATAGCTACCCGAGCAGACCAGATGGTCTACTTAGGACATAGTGCTCGTGGCACACGCGTGTCAAGAGACACTGCAGACATGATGCGACTCGCGCTCTATCCGGAAACCCCGGTTACTGGGCCCGCGATGTCGATCGCAAGAATCAAAGGATTATTTTCCAACAACTAATTAGTGAGGCATACTGACAGACCAGGTCCTTTTTTCATGGTATACGATTAAAACATTGTAGCTATTCACGATCCTCCACATCTTTTAAAAAATACTAGAAATTCACTGAAATCGTATAATATAAAATTTGAGTCGAATGAAGTTGCTAAATGGGAGCATATTATTAAATGCCACAATTTTGATAGTCAGAAAAAATTTCAAGATCTTTATGAGATTAAACGCGAACACTTGTTGTTGCAACAACCTCATCTTAAGATGAAGGTTTCAATTGATGCTAAAACTATGAGTCACACAGTAGCGGCGGCACTTGAAACGATGAGTATTTTTCTTGGTAAATCATCTGATGTAATTCATACAGCAGAATTTATATCTGATATTGACGCGCCCATTTGGGCGAAACGTAATTTAAAATAAATTGAATATGTGTTATTTATGGCTGTTCTCGCTATTTCCTAAAATTTTTATTGCAAACAAGTGCGGATTGTGTGGTTTTTTTACTAAACTCTTTTTGTGATAATGTGTTAGAACATGAATGCTTTCGACATTATAACGAAAATAATCACAATTTAGTATCTGATGAAAAAGGGATTTTAACAATAGGTACATGTAATCATAAAAACTTTCGATAGCTACATACCTATTCCTGGAAACAGTTTTAATTTTTTTAATTTCAGTTGATAAAGTGGTCAATCCAGAACCAGCAAATGCTGATGTTTCGTGGGAGGAGCTTCTAATTAAGTATGTTCAGGATAGACCACCACTATATAATCTAAAGGTACCCGTAAACCAAAGAACAGCCTTAAAAAAACCACCTATGGAATGAGATATTTCACTTACTGGATGAAAAAGTTGCTGTGGATATCTTGAAGACAAAATGGAAGTACTTGAGGGACTGCTACGTGAAATCAAAAAAGAAAATAAATGCTTACAAACCTAGTGGATCAGCTTCTCAACCACCACCTGATCCAGGGTTCAGGTATTTTAACTTGATGAGGTTTTTGGATGATAACATTATCCGACAACAGTAAGTTTATAATGTATATTTATACTTTGAATTTTTCATTTATGTGAAAGCTATTTCTCAGAAACATTTGGTATTAGAAAAATGTGGATAATGAAGAAATATCTGTTTTATAATTGTTACATATTTTAAGTGTACAAGATATCAAAATTTTAAAAAATCATCAATGAATCTTGAGAAAATCATTGCATGTATTTTTTTACTGTTACATAAATTAATATTTTTATTTCCATGACTGTGAGTTCTATATCGTTACCGTCCCCTTCAGTTTCAAGCGATTTAGAAAGTAGCAGCACTGAACCAGCGGAGATGCAACAAGAAGATTTGTTGTCCACAACCACTAAAAGTAAGTCAATCCATTTTCCTCAAAGTAGACATGTTAAATAAAATAAAAAATACCTAATTACTTCAAGAAATATTTATTTTATATTAGAAAGAAAACAAGACGAAAAACAGGAATTCCACAAGATCTTGTTGGATGCGCTCGAAAACCCACAACCAATGCAAGGGTTAGATGGCTTTCTGATAAGATTAGGAGAAAGCTTAAAGCGCTTTCCATACAGAGAAAGAAGTAGACTGGAAATCGAGATAATGCAGTTGGTGTTTGATAGAGATGAGTTAAACATATTATAAACTTTAATAAATACATATTTTGTATACAAACACAATCTGTTTAATTTTCCCTACCAAATCTTTTTCTGTTTTGAATGTATTTAAAAAATATCTGAAAAATAAATAGAACTTTTGTCAAAGTTCCATATTTTAATTAACACGTTCGCAACAAATATAAATTAATTGCCTAACTAGACATTGAGATATATATAAATTAAAAATCATTTTGAAGTGCTTTCTCCCACTGCCATTCAACTGCACCAGCATTATAAAAATAGTCAGTTCTGGTAATGTCTCTTAGTCCAGCAGTTGCTGTGAAATCATTAATTTCCATATTATCAACATATGAGTCATTTTGTTGCACCAATAAAAAATTGTGTAAACAAACACAAGCCTGAACAATTTTCTTAATAGTAGATTCCGAAGCTAAAATTGGTTTTCGAAAAATCCTCCACTTAGAAACTAACAGACCAAATGCACTTTCGACAATTCTCCTTGCTCTACTTAGTCGATAATTGAATACTTGTTTTCTCATATCCAGATGCCCTCTGCGAGGATAGGGGCGCATCATATAATTTGTAAGTGGAAAAGCTTCATCACCCACTAAAACATATGGCAAGTTGTTTTCAGTTGTTGGCACATTTAAAAGATTCTGTTCAAATCCTACTCCCATTTGACTGGTTTTAAATACACCACCATCACTCAATCGTCCCGCTGCTCCAATATCAACCATAATAAACTTGTAATTTGCATCAGCAATCGCAAGGAGATTAATTGAATGGGATCATCTATAGTTGTAAAATTCTGAACCAGATTTTGAAAGGGCCTGAAAAATCACAACAATCTACATGTACATCATACATACCTACTATACTCTATTAATTTATTTTTAAAAATTGTGGCATGCCTATATGAAAAATAAGTTATAATAATATACCTGCATTGTAACATGTTTTCCATCTATTGCCCCTATGCAATTTTTGAAATTCCATTTTTTTTCAAATTCCTTAGCTACTTGCTTCCAATTTTTAGAACTAGGTATGATAAAAACTTGATCTTTTAAACAATCCCAAATAGCTTTACAAGTTTCTGCAATTATGCTGGAAACAGTCTGCTTTCCCACCCTAAAGTTGTATGATATAGATGTCATACTATCACCTGATGCTAGATATCGTAAGGTAATTTCCAGGCGGATTCTCGGTTGAATCGACTCCCTGACCAAATTTAGTTTTTGGATAAACGGTTGTACCTGACTAAGTAATAAGTCAAAATGTTCTGGTGACATCCTCAGAAAATTTATATATTTTTTTCTGTCATTTACACGCATTTCTTGTACTAAATTATGACTGGTACCTTGCAAAAGCGTTTGGTCTTCTGTAAATATATCTCTAACCCATATTTTCCTATTTTTTTGTTTCCTATTGATGTTCAAATATAATTGATACAATTTTGCTATTTTGTGACGATAGAAACTTTTGTATAAAAAGGTATTCCTGTACTTAAGAACTAAAACTCCAATTGCTAAAAAAACGGTTTTACTGTTTATTTCCATTTTTATTACACCGTTTTAGTTCTGAAAACCGCCCTTCGGGGCGTTGTAACGTCCGAAAAAAGTACAGAGTTGATACTCTTCCCATTTGTTTCTCTATGGTTGTAGCCAAAGTAACTAGGGAATGACTCATACTGCAGAATGATGCATGTTACATATGTTTCAAAGGACTTGTACGCTAACAATTAAATTGCTACATGTATCTTATTCTAACGACCTTTTGGTTGCGATGGGCGCATTTTTAAAACTTTATAACCATTACTCATCTCGAAGTTACTGTGGATGCAGCTGAACAACATTTATTGTGACAATTTCAATCAGTTCAAAAACAAACTCAATTAAAATTTTAAAATAGATGAATATGCTCAAGATTGAAAATATTTTATTTGCAGTTGTTGATATAACCACTATAACAAAAAAATGATTACCTAGTTCATGTAATGTAGATGTGTTTATACAAAATGCGTATATGATTGATTCAGGTATTTACTTATTGCTTCTATCATAGGCAATACATTTTGGATTACATATTTTCTTAGATACAATAGAATATGATTGTTTTTGAAAATGTATGATGTTAAATTTTACTTCGAATGCTCGGTGGAGCTGGTTCGAGCTAAACCTTTCTTTTCATTTAATTGCAACTTGAAATAACACCACAAACACTATTTACAATTTATTTACAATATTTTACACTGGTTACTAACACTATAATAATCATTTTTGTAATAGAAAACTGAAATAACGGTAGCCAACGCTACAACTGTCGACGCGTACCTACTCGTACAAGGACCGAGGTACGAATGCAATGCCCTTAATGCCTCACAAAAAAACTATATTAAAATTATGAATATTTGGCTGCCTATACAACCACCTTAATAATAGAAAAAATATATACACAAACCGGCCACCTTGAAATGCGGTAGCATTCAACATATAACTATTACATTAACTTTTATACAAAACAAAAAAAAATGTTAGTAAATAAGCAAGACACATAACGGTACATGGAAATAAAACAAAAAAAAATGTTTACACTGGTAATGCACACAACTTATTCACTGGCCGTTTGATTATATTACCACTAGGCGTTTTAACTGCACATGAACGTATAACACCATCAGCAGCTTGATGAATTTCTGTAACCCTGCCTAGCAACCAGTTGAGAGGTGGAAGATTGTCTTCTCGAATGAGAACTAAAGTACCAATTTGTATGAGGTTAGGTAAATTTTTGTACCACTTAGTTCGCTGATGTAGCTCTGGAACCACTTCTCTGCTCCAACGTTGCCAGAAATGTTGCACAAGTTGTTGATTTCGTTGGTAGATAGATAAACGGTTTTGTTTAGTAGTTAAATAATTAGGCTCTGGTATTGCACACAAGGGCTTCCCAATTAAGAAATGACCCGGAGTCAAGGGATTTAAATCTAAAGGATCCGTGGATAGACAGGATAAGGGTCTGGAATTTAGAACACATTCTATTTGGTTTAGAACTGTACAGAAATCTTCATATGTTAAATTTGTGTTACCCAAAACCCTTGTTAAATGTAGCTTTGTAGATTTTACTCCACCTTCCCAAATACCACCTTGATGCGGTGCGTGCGGAGTGATAAATTCCCACTTAATGCTCTGAACATGCAAATGATCTGAAATTTTCTTTTGCGTACTTGGGTTCTGTAAAAATTTATAAAGATCCTGCAGTTGGTTCCTAGCACCTACAAAGTTCTTTGCATTGTCACTAGATATTGTAAAAGGTTTGCCTCGACGTGCAACAAAACGCTTAAGCACCGCAATAAATGAATTTGTAGATAAGTCTGTCAGGACTTCAAGGTGTACTGCGCGCGTAACCAAGCAAACAAATATGCAGATATACGCCTTTATTAGTTTGGCTCCTCTCAGCTTTCTATCCCTTAAAAGAATCGGTCCTGCATAATCTAAACCTGTATTATAAAACGCAGGTTGGTTGGGTTCTAACCTTTTGGAGGGTAAATTGCCCATTAAAGGATTGTAATATATAGGTTTTGCACGAAAACATTGAATACAATTTCGAATTACTTTCTTTGCAATAGTATTTCCTGAAATAGGCCAATATTGTTCACGCATACACGCAAGTAGTTGTTGAACACCACAATGTAATAAATCTTTATGAAATCGTTGGAATAATAATTCAGTAAGGGGATGACCTTTAGGCAGTAACACTGGATGTTTTTTTTCATATTCGAATCGAGACTTTGCGATGCGACCACCTACTCTGAGAATGTGATTCTCGTCTAAAAATGGATTTAAAAATAAAATGTTGGAAGTGGCTTTTAATGGATTTTTACCCATTAAAGCTTGTATTTCTTTAAAATAGCAAGACTGCTGACAAGCTCTTATTAACAAATTAGATGATTGTTGCAATTCTGTAACTGTTAAAGTTCCAAGGTTCCGAAGATGCGAGGGACCCTTGCAATTTGATATAAATCTCAGCATGTACGCTACAACACGCTGCAGTTTCCCAAAACACGGTTAATGTAGTCGCCTTTAACTCTAAAACTTCTGTACTAGCAGTAGTAAGGTAATCCCTTTTCCATGATTCTTTTGTATCTAATAGAAAATTAGGTCCAATCCACCACTGAGAATTAGTTAGCATTTCAGCTGTTGAGATTCCCCGAGAAATAATATCTGAAGGATTGTCTTCAGACTTTACATGACGCCAATGATCACCGGGAAAGAATTCCTGTATGGCAGCAATACGATTGGCTATGAATGTTTTGTATTTGTTGGGTGCGGATTGAATCCAGTTTAAGACTATTGTTGAATCAGACCAAAGAAAGACTGAACTGCAATCGATTGTAAGAGCATTTTGCTATCACAAAACCCGTGTAGCTGTATTGTGCATTTTGGACTCAAAGTTACGCACCGCGGAATTTGTAATAAGTTTATATTAAGTAATTGCGACTTGAAATTAATCCACTGCGACTGAATAGAACATGGAACAGATTCATCCCATGAAAGCTTAAGCTGCCATAGCTTCTGTATGATTATTTTACCTGTAATTAAAATAGGCGACAATAAACCTAAGGGGTCAAAAAACTGAGATTTCATTGAAAGTATTGAACGTTTTGTTATCGAAGGACCATTGTTGTGAAGTTGCACATTGTAATAAATGTAATCGGAAACAGAATTCCAAAAAAGACCTAATGCTTTTGCATTAGAACGTTCACCCAAAGGAACAGTAAAAAACGTGGTTTTCGAGTCACCAGTCTCCTTCATGACGGTTGGACTATTAGATAAAAACTTTCGAATCGGAATGTTTGCTGTATTAAGAATTTCAATTATTTTATTCTTTATTTGAAGGACTTCTTCTACAGTATCACATGTAAAGAGTAAATCGTCCATGTAAAATGAAGTTTTGATGACATTTGTTGCCTTTGAAAACCTGTGTTTATTTTGATCAGCCAGATACTCTAAGCATTTGGTTGCTAAGTAGCTAGCGGATGCAGTGCCATAAGTAACTGTATTTAAATGATATGTATCAAGGGTTTGTTTTGAATTGTCTCGCCACAATATACATTGGAATTTTCTCAAAGACGGGTGTACCTTTATCATACGATACATCTTTTCACAATCTGCAGTTAGTGCTATTCTACCTTGTCGGAAACGTAACAGTATAGAAAACAAGTCGTCTTGTAAAACAGGACCAACAATTTGAGTTTCGTTGATCGAAATATTTGAATCTGATTTTGCACTACCATCAAAAACGATACGTATTTTGGTTGTTAATGAATTACCCTTAAATACTGCGTGATGAGGGAGATAAAAATTGGGAATCTCGTTGATTGGCATTTTCCTATCGAGAGTTGTAATTGTGTAAACGGCAGCGTCTTCTAGACCTGCCACATTACTAATTATTTTTGTTGCATAACCCAACTGAATATATTCATGCATGAATTTTGAATATTCTTTGTAAAACAAAGGATTCTTTGCAAATTTTTTCTCTAGGCTGTAAAATCTGTCTTGCGCACGCTCTTTGGAATCACCTAACAATGATAGTTTTGAATTGAATGGAATTGAAACTACGAGTGTACCATTTTCATCTCGCGTTACAGTTTCAAGAAAGTGTGTCTCGCATAACTGTTCTTCAAAAGATAATAATGAGAGGGGATTTTGTGGTTGGATACTTTCAATTTGCCAAAACCTAGTAAGCGTTGAATAGAGTGTTTTATTCGAAATGTTACTTTCTTGCTCCTCAATTTCATTTGTGAGAGCAACGTTGCAAAAGCTGAGTTGAGACTTGACATTTTTCCTTCCAAGATTGCCAGAAATGACCCAACCCAATAAAGTTTTTTGTAAGACGGGCATGTTTCTACCTATTGAAATTTGACCAATACACATTAAACTGTAAAAATGAGTAGCACCGATAAGAATATCAATGGGACTAGATTTGTTAAAGTTCATATCTGCCAATTTTATGTTTGATGGAATATCAAGCAAAGTATTGTCAAAGCTTCTAATCGGCAAGTTTTGTGTAATTTTGGGAATTACTAAACATGGGAGAGTTGTCTGAAACGCATTTTTAACGAAGAAACTTTGATTTGCATAGTCTTGTTTAAAATGGACGTGTTTCCATTGATACCAATCACAGAAGTATTTATTGTAGTAGGTTTATAACCTAACTTTCCGCAAAGATCGTTTGTAATAAAACTAACTTGAGATGCAGAATCTAGCAAGCATCTTGCATTTATCCATTTATTTTCCTTTATGAGGACTCTAATAATTGCTGTAGATAGCAAAACTTCATTGTAACTAGTACATGATAGAGCAGTTTGCTCAGATGAAAGTGAAGAACTCGAAATGGTCACTTCGCCTGAACCTGAAGGACCTGGTTCATCGCCTTGAGAAGTTCTTGAGACTGAAGTAATTTCCGAGTTGGAAAAACACAGAAGACTGTTATGAGGTTTATGACAATTATTGCACTTATGTTTTGAATTGCACTTGTAGTTGCTACTATGCTTCAAACAATTTTGACATATTTTCAATTCATTTGCTTTTTCTAACCGCCTTTGTACTGATAACGACAAGAATGCTGAGCAAGAATAAATTAGATGATTACCCTTACACAAAACACAACTGTAATTTTTTGTAATTGAAAATGACTGTTTTACATTGTGCGCAACATTAGGTTTTGTAAAGTACTTGGAATTTTTAATACTGTGATTTGTGGACGATCTAGTATTAAGGTTGTGATTCTTAAAATTGCTAGGGGATATATCTTCTAAAATCTCACATCTAGATGACAAAAATGAAAGTGATTCATCAACAGATGGTATTTGCTTTAATTTAACTTTACTGTAAGAAGCAGCTGTATTTACATCTACTTTTGATTTGATTATATATGCTAAGACTGCAGCTTTAAATTTATCATCAGAAAGTTTGTAATTATCTAATGCCCTCAAGTGACGGGTTAGATTGTCTTGAAATTTTCTCAAATCAAAGGCTGATTCCTTTGTTAGTTTAGTGTGTTCGAAAATTGATTCTAGATGTGAAAAAATTATGAGTTTTTCATTGTTAAACCTGTCATTCAACATACTTAAGGCTATTTTGTAATTTGCAGCCGTCGCTGTTAAATCGTGAGTGAGTTCCTTTGCGGAACCCCTTAATGAATTCTGTAAGTAGTAGAATTTTTCTACATCTGATAAAATAGAGTTATTATGAATTAACGCTGTAAAAGTTTCATGGAAGCTAGCCCAGTCTGTATAGTGACCTGAAAACGTAGGTATGTTTAGCATCGGAAGCTTAACATTGCAGTTCGATTGAAATGTTTCTGAACTGTTTAATGAATTACTGGGTGATTGCGAATTACATCTATCTTTGTTTTTTAAAATGAGCGAGGCCTTAGCAATTAATTGAAAATATTCCTCTTCGAACTCTTCGTAACTAGGCAAATTTTCTAATGTTATTGAAAATGAGGACGCTTGTGCTGAAAGTTCTGTATATTCATTTGCTATAGATTTATTTTGATCTAACCGAACCTCTAATGAGTGAAATTCTAATTCACTGCAAATTTCTGGATCTATTGAATTAATCATGTTCCGGAATCTGTCCAATTTATTAACTAAAAATTGGAGCTTGGTAATTAAGAGTTTTGTATCTTTCGATTTTGCCATTTTGAAAAATTATTTGAAAATGAATGATTGAAAATGTAATGAAACTAATTGATATATTTTTTATATCAAAGAATTCTGTAATAATGAAAAGAACATTGTAGATAAAATACTGTAAAAATGATGCAACGTTTTTGCATTTATTGAAAATACATACAACTAAAAGGTTTGGGATAACTTGAAATTCATGTTCAGGTAAAAATGTGAACAGTACAGTTCTAAAAATAAAATGTTTCTATTGTAATTAAAGGAAATGGTTTACCTGGAATATTCAAGGATGCCATTTCTTTGTTCTTTGTTGTGTTGAAGACTTGCTTTCACCATTTTATTAGCACAAATTTTCTTAAATTCTGTATTGTCTCGTAGGACCAAATGTTTTTGAAAAAGTATGTTAAATTTTACTTCGAATGCTCGGTGGAGCTGGTTGGAGCTAAACCTTTCTTTTCATTTAATTGTAACTTGAAATAACACCACAAACACTATTTACAATTTATTTACAATATTTTACACTGGTTACTAACACTATAATAATCATTTTTGTAATATAAAACTGAAATAACGGTAGCCAACGCTACAACTGTCGACGCGTACCTACTCGTACAAGGACCGAGGTACGAATGCAATGCCCTTAATCACAGGGTTGCCAACTGTGAACTTGGAAAACGCGGAAATAATAATGTTCAAAAACACCAAAAAGCGCCACATGTATGAAACAATAGGGCCAGTGGCGTAGCGTGAGGTTTAAGTTAGGAGGGGCGTAAATGGGAAGGAAAGTGGATTGGGAGGCGAGCGCCGCGGGGGGTCTGGGGGGCGGCAGCCCCCCTGTAAAAGCGCCGCAGGCTAAAATTTTTGAAAATTTGAAGGTCACGCACTTTCCTGACGATAACATTTTGTACCCTATTATAGGGCCTTAGAAATAAAAATAAAAACTATTCATTCCGAAATTCAGAAAAAATTTATTCAGTTACATGACATACCTCGCAAACTTATTCTAGGTGTATTAAAGTAAGTTTTTATGAAAGGTATATGACTAAACCAAATCTAACATTTCTATATCATAGTGATCGTGATCATGCACATTTAATGCTATATCATTGCTAGTTGTTGCTCGTGCATACACAGCATTTGTATCAATCAGTTTAAGTGTGCAGTCAGGAATTTCATATGTGTCCACAACACTTATTGTTTTTCTTTAAACCATACCTTATGTACAATAAAGAGTTTATTGTATTATTGTGCAAACGATTACGTAATTTATTTTTAACAATATTCATATGACTAAAAAGTCTCTCCACATCAGCATTGGAATGTGGTAAAGACAAAGCAGCCTTAACTAATTCACATAATGCTGAAAAAGGGTTTTCTCCCGATGCATCTCTGTACAAATTCACCTCAGCCCAAAATTCTTCAGTACCATTTGTTTGACACCATTTTACACACAGCAAATTTGTCCATTGACTCTCTATTTTATCAATAAGTAAGGTATCACTGTAAAATTGTTCCGCAAGTTTGGTGATAGACTTTTTATCATGAAGTTTAAGGGCTTCATCTTTTGATAGAATAGATAGTTCATTTAATAATTGTATATTAGATGGCAAACGAGTTCTAATTTCATTAATTAGCCGAATAATAAAATTTTTACATCTTATTTTAATGTCTGTGATTGTATTAATATTTAACTTTTCATTCCTACTGAAAGACTCAAAATTATAACCGAAGTATGGGTTTGGATCTAATTTATCTTCAATGGGATCATTAAAGTAATCGAATCTCGACAGCCGACTTGGAATTAGGACTCTAGTACACAAGGATTTAATTAAATTGCCCAAATCTTCCAATAACTTTGTAACATCAACATTTTCACCCTCAAAGAGTTTGTTACATTTCTGGACTTCTTGTAAAATTGGTTGAAGGTAAAGCAAGTATGCTTTAATGCAATTGTCACTGTACATTGAATGTAGAATTTCAGCAGTGTAACAATTTTCTGCGGACCGTGCAAAGTCAAAATGTAATTTTAATTCCGACCATTGACTAATTATTCTGTTAACAGCTGGCTCTATTGAAATCCACCGTGTGTTTACACATTTTGGGAATTTTTAATGGATTCTTATCATCATTCATTGCTTTGTACATTTGTTTATATGAATTTTGTCTATTTGAGGAATGGGAAAACCAACTATAAGTTTCTCTAACCAAGAATTCTATATTTCTTGGCAAGGTGTTTTCTGTTGCCTTCGATAAACTTAATTGAAGTGAATGGCAAACACAGCGTGTTAGAAATAAATTAGGTAATTTGTGTTCCCTTTTTAATATCTGATATACACTATTATTCGATCCAATCATAACAGATGCATTATCTGTGCCTATACCTTGCAAATTTTTGATATTGATCGTTAGTGAATCTAAGACTTTGATTAAAGCTGCCACAATATCTACAGCTGTACCTGAACTAATTTCAACTAAGCCTAGAAAGGTTACAACAATTTTGTTATTACATGAACTATAGTACCTTATCACAATTCCAAGCATTTTAGTAACACTGACATCTGTCGATTCATCAATTATCAAACTAAAGGGATTGTTCCCCACATCCATCACTAAATCCTTTACAAAATGATCACTAATAACATTGGTAATTATTTGTGAGCATTTTGTGCGATGCAGTTTAAAACCTGAAGATTTACTGTCTGCAAAAGATTTGTTGCAGATATTAGTCAAGTGGTCTACATTTCGTATCGATGCATGGGCAGCCACAAAAGTACAAGTCTTGCTTCTGCCTGCTGTTTAGATGTTACCTAAACACAACATACTTAATTTTAATTTATGGTTAACAGTGAATAAATGGTAAAAACAAACCTCATTTTGTGTTGGATAATTTAGTTTTGTTTGACGTGAATTTGAATATGGTTCAGCTGCACGAGTATGTTTTTGGGTTTTGGTATGCCGGTGTAAGTCATGCAATTTTGCTAAAAGTTCACATTTGCAAAATTTACAAACTGCTTTAGTATTATCCGTCTTGTTTTCTGAAAGCCAATCTTTAAATTGGGCTATCTTTTCCCATTCCTTCCTATATTTTTGCAATGGCATATTAACAATTATATAGGTTATTATAGGTACCTAAGAGAAATTACATTAAAATAAGGGAACTATTTACTGTTGACGTTACCTTGCACACAAAAATAATATAATACACAAATAACGAAAACAAAATGGTAAAGTAAAGAAAAAGTAATTAACAAATTAAGATTAAGTTATAAAAGTAAAGTAAATTGGTAACCTTAAAGACCGAGTCGATTCAGGATTGTCCTTTCGTCCGGCTCCGGTAGTCCGGTCGGTAACAGGAAAGGAAACTGCTACTGCGTGCGCCGCACTGCGCTGTACAGCATATTAAGCGACTTACACTTACACATTACCACAGAATTAACAATTAAGTACTTCCATTTATTCTAATTCGTATTTCAATTAAAGCGCCATAATAGCACAATAAAAAACACCGTAAATGAGCGGGCGCTCAAAGTTATACAATTTCGCGCAATTGGGAATCCAAAAACACCAATATTAGCGCGGAAACCACTGTGTTGGCAACCCTGCTTAATGGCCTTAATGCCTCACAAAAAAACTATCTTAAAATTATGAATATTTGGCTGCCTATACAACCACCTTAATAATAGAAAAAATATATACAATGATGTTGCCAAATAGAAAACGCATGTCGAACTAAAATCACACCTTCAGAATTGAGAACAATTATTATTTTAAAGCCATTTATGAAAAATTAAATCTACTGGAAGTAGAAGATAAAAAAAGAATGTCCATAATGCAGAAGTTTTTGCAAATACTTTTCCATTTGAGGAGGTACAGCAAATAGTAAATTTTGAAGAAAATCTGGTTTCTACGGACAAGGAAACGCTAGTACGTTTTGTATTATGCACTATTGCTCTTGAAAGCATGTTTATTTTAGACTTTTTACATTAACCGAATTGGGGGAAATAGCTACAAGGACAATATTCATCGATGTTTGAAAACTGTATACACAAACAATGTAGTCAGATTTTGTTCTTAGTTATGCCACAGAGGAAATTTTAAAATTAAAAATACAAAAATTATGAATGCAGTTAAAGATATTTATTTATTGATTGTAGTTTAGGCACAGTATTATAATTTTTACTTTTAATATTACAGATGTCATGACCTTAACATGTTCCTCTTTAACAGAGAGCGAATTTGAATTAATTTTTATATTTATTATTTACATATGTACATGTATATCTATATATGTAGTTTTAGTATTTAAAATTTGTATTAGTTTATGCTTTTTTCTTTTTTGAAATTGTTTTTTAAAATGCTTATGAATATTATTATATTCATAGAAACAAAAGTGGTTTTGTTTTTAAATTTTAACTAAAAAGCAATCAAAAACAACCTGAGAAATCGTATAACAATTAAAGGGACTGAATCAATTTAACATTGCCAAGTGTTTTGCTGTATAAGATATTCAACACCATTTCAAGAGCTTAAATGTTTTTAATAGTTGTGTATAATTTTCAATAGTTTTCCAGGAAAAAACTTAGGTAGCTTATTTGTTTCAGATTTTACACCTGTAATAAACACTTTCTGCTGTGGTTAACCACATAACTTCTCTTCTTAACTGGAACTGCCTATGCACCCATGTAACACAAGGTCAGACCAAGAATGTCCTTAGGACGTCCTATTCGGAAATGCAATATATCCTAAGGAGGTCTGGTAATTGCCAAAAGACGTGCGTCAACCGTCGATAGACGGCCAAATGAGACTGTTTGGGCCGTCCTTAAGCAGTCCCATCTGGTTATATGCAGACTTGAAGAGGCCCTGATCTGGCTTTACTTGACCTGTTCAGTACATGCAGCAGGTGCTTTCATGGTTCACTTTTTTATAAATCATCAAATTAATAATAAACTCAGGAAGAATCAATGTTATTTGCTTCAAGTGTACCAATAATTCAGTAATGAATTATACAAGTAACATATTGTAACTCTTAAATGTTGTAAGCAATTTTCAGACGACTTTTTTTTATTTCTTCAAGAAAACTAAAATTCCATTACTTAGTATATTACTTGTTTAATCAAAAATAAAAATAAGTTAACTTGTCTGAATATGACTTTCATGGCCAGTTTATCAATCGACTGGTAAAGTTGTTGTTAATTTTAACCGCTTGGTAACTGCAAAGTATGGTATATCAATGTCTTGTTAATTGTTACCAGGGAGATAAATAAGTCTACCATCAACATAAAGTTACCGGTCGGTTAGGGTGGCAAATAAATCTTAACAGGAACCCGAGTAAGTTTAACAGTAACTCGAGTTCGTACGAATAGACTCAAACGTATAGAAACGTCAACCTAAAAATTAAAATTTTATTTCATAATCCAATCCTAACTTTGTCGTCTTTTGTGTTCTTTTCATGGAGGTATAGTACAAACCTTATCAAAAAGAATAGAAATACCTTGAAAACTATATACAACTAATTATGAAATGTTTCAAAAATGCAGTTATTAATCCACTCCAACTGCTTATAAGCCTTCGGTTTTATGCCAGTGGAAATATGCTCATTACGGTGGGAGATTTTGCTGGAGAACATAAAACGTCAGTATGCAACATACTCAAACAAATGGAGAAGATCGGTCTTTAGTTGTTCAAGGATTTTATGGTATAGCTGCCTTTCCACGAGTGCTTTCTGCAATAGATTGCACACATGTACGAATTCAGTATCCAGGTGGAGAACAAGTTGAGCAGTTCAGAAACCGAAAAGGTTATTTTTCTTTAAATGTTCAGACTGCATGTGACTACAGATTAAAATTTCAATATTGTTGCAAGATGGCTTGGTGTTTATATCCTTTTGGGAGATAGTGGATATCCAAACTTAAACTATTTGATAACACCTCTGTTGCAACCCATGACAGCACCGGAAACTTTATTCAATCAGTCGCATATAAGAACAAGAAATGTAATCGAAAGGGCATTTGGGGTGTGGAAACGTAAGTTTTCGTGTTTGGCGTTGGGTTTTAGAGTAACGCTTGAAACAACACAGGATATTATTGTCGCCACAGCCATTATACACAACATTGCTATTGATAGGAATGATGCGTTACCTGCTGTAGATCCTGAAATCGAACAAGCAATATGAAAAACGAATAATACACAATTATTTTTTTTGGCGTTTATAAAAAGATTATCTGTATTTAAAAAATTGAAAGAATTTATGTTTTTTAAAGTCTCCTATTTTATTTTGTTTCTACTTTCTTTGTTTCCAGTTCCAATTCTAAAAGTTGTAATTCTAAATTAATTTTTTTGATTCTTAGTTTGTGTTTTTCTGCTTTGTTGTTTATGTCCATTTGTGCTGATAGACACTGCAACTGTAAAAGTTCTTTTTTTACTGTAGAAATGACATTAACGTTGTTCACAGCTTGCTCCTTTGCCATGTACTTCTTTTTTTAATTAGGTGCTGAAATAAATATAATAAAATATTTTAAAAAGTGAAAAATTTAGGAGTGTATATGAGAAAACATCAAGCTTACATTATACAGTTTCTACTTATCTAGGGTATAAAATATTACCTCGTAACTCTTTAGATAACGGCGTTTTCAAATCAGCAGTATTTGTGCTCCACTTTTGCTTCACAGCTTTTACTGGTGGCACTACTACTGGTAGTACTTTTACAGGAATGCTTGTCGAATCTGCAAATTATAGTTTTGTTATTCAGTAAAAAATTTAATATCTATATAATTACCTTCTAATTGTACAAATGTAATTTCAACTTCATTGCCTTGTTTGTTTAACATGTCTTCTGCCGTACCTGCCACGAGACTAGTCGATTGTGACGTCAGTTTCGCTACACGTGCGAACCTGCCGCAGCTTGTAAATGCATTATCGCATTAAAATTGTTTTAAATTGGTTTTGAGAGAAACATTTTGTTCAAATAGGAAGTGGTGTTTTGTTCCTAAATGTAAATCAGGAAATAGCCCCGATAAAATATTTATCATCGTTCCATCAAATTTGCGACGAAAAAGAAAGTGGTTTGCAGCAGCGAAAAGATGTGTCTTTAAAAACGAAGTTTTATTGCTGCGAAGACCATTTTAATGTAAGTACAGTATATAAGCTTAATTTAAAATTATGTTGAATTCTGAATTTTTGTAGCTTAAAGAAGATATGGAAAATTGTATGGAGTTTCAGTTAAGTAAAGTTCGTGCACGAATGAAATCGTACTCCATATTTTTCTCTGTCAACCTGATAAAAAAAACCCAACCAAGCTGCAGTACACATTGAAGAAGATATAGAGCCATTTCCACATTCAAGTAGGTCCTGTAGTGAAACTATTAAGTTTGCTACCCCTACGGTTGCTGTTCTAAAAAGACAGGTTTTATTTTCCGATAGTGATGGTAGTGACCCAGTAGTGACCCGTCAACAGCTTACTCTGTCCATTTAGATACCCACTCTAGTAATGAAAGTAGCGAAACAAATAGCGAAATTGATAATACGCAAATTAAGTTTCGTAATATGTTCATAGATAAAATAGAAAGAAAACCACGAATGTACCTTGGTATTCCTAAAAAAAATTTACATATCGTTGAATTATTAAAAAACAAAACTTCCTCAGAAAAACATTTTATTTATTTAACATTGTATAAAATAAGAACAAATGACTCTTTTGAAAAGTTTTTTGACCTCTTTAATCTATCGTAGACATATGCCAGTAAAATTTGTAAACGTCATGTTATTATTTTATCAAAGTTACTGAAAGAATTATTTACTTGGCCAGACAAAATGTCTATTAAAAAGAATCTGCCAATTTCTTTTTGAGTTACGTTTTCGAAAGTACAGTCAATTACTGATTGTTTAGAAGTAGAAATTCAAAAACCGAGTTCCGTCAAACAACACGCATTGACATGGTCGGAGTATATAAGAAATGCAATACCGTAAAATACCTCATTTCGTCAACTCCAGATAGTCTACTAAACTTTGTGTCAAGTGGGTATGGTGGACGAATTAGTAACGCTAATTTATTTGAAAATTGGGGCTTTGCCGGAGAATGCGGTTGTTATGGCAGATAGAGGATTTAAGAAAATTGAATCTTTCTTACACAAAAAAAATTGTACTTTGGTTAGACCTCCAAGTGTTGTCAACAAAGAACAAATGACAAAAGATGATGTTCTTCGTACTAAGCGAATTGCTAGCGTTAGAATTCATATTGAGCGGATTATAAAGAGGGTAAGAGATTTCAAAATTTTGAGTCCACACGCAACTGTAAATAAAGATTTAGTCCAACAACTAGACAATATTATTATTATAGCATGTGCAATTATTAATTTACAAAAATCCATACTTAAACAAATTTAAAATGTAACATTAGTTTTAAAATAAACTTAGCAAACTAATGTATTTTTGATATAATTCCGTTAATAAAAGTGACAGTTTACGTGAGGGGTCTTCAACCAGCGGCCCACGGGCCGCTTGCGGCCCGCCGATTTGTTTTCTGCGGCCCGCCAACAGCAACTGTACGTGGTTTTGTCGCTTTATTATCCTAGCCGCTATCCTGTATTTAACTCGACTGTCGGCATCATGCATACCAAACTTTCTAAGAAATTCGTTCTTTTGTTTACAAATTAGGATTGCTTGTACGTGTAGACTGTTGTTGACTATGACATTGTTCAAAATAAAGTTGCCACTGTCGGCGCCATGAGAGCGATAGTAACGCGGAGGTGGAAGCGGTTATAGCGGGCTGCGGGGGCGGGGTTGGCGGCGCGCGCGGCGTAGTTCGCTAGCGAGTCAGTCAATGCCGAGCGTTGAACGGCATGTGTTGCGGCAGCCAGTACTAGTCGAAAACGCAAAGTTACGGATGAGCGTCGATTATTTCAAGAAAAATGGACGAACTTATATTTATTTGTTTGTGTTGGAGAAAAGCCGATTTGCCTCGTATGCAATGAATCGGTCGCTGTAACCAAGGAATATAATATCAAACGTCATTACGATTCCAAACATTCAAGTAAGTTTGCTCACCTTCAAGGACAACTTCGTATTGATAAGGTGGAGTCCCTGAAGAAACAACTTAAACGACAGCAGCATTCATTCCACAAACATAGTGAAGACAGTGAGGCTGTAGTAAAAGTAAGCTATATTATTTCAGAAAAAATTGCACGTAAGTCAAAACCATTTACTGACGGTGAATTCATAAAAGAATGTTTGGAGGATGCAGCAGAAGTGTTATCTCTCTTACAGAAACCACTTTACTCCAAAATAAGTTTGTCTGGTGTTACTGTTGCTCGGAGGATAGAAGACCTGGCAGGGGATATAGAAAGAATGTTGTCGGAACGTGCGTCACAATTCGTTTATTAATCCGTTGCGCTCGACGAGAGTACAGACTTAACTGATACCGCGCAGTTGGCTGTGTTTATTCGCGGCATTGAGACGAATTTTATTATCGCTGAAGAAATGGCTGCTTTAGTTCCAATGAAAGACAGCACAAAAGGTAGTGATTTGTATGAATCATTTAATGCTGTCGTAAATAAATATAAGCTAAATATGTCAAATTTGGCTGGGATTACTACGGGCGGCGCTCCGGCTATGGTTGGAAAAAATGAAGGACTTGTTGCTTTAGTAAAGAAAAATAATCCTGATGTTTCTTTTGTACAGTACCGTTGCATCATTCATCAAGAAAACTTGTGTGCAAAGTCTGTTAATATCAAAGATGTTATGAGTATTGTAGTAAAAACTGTGAACTTCATTAAATCTCGAGGCTTGAATCACAGGCAGTTTCAGGAATTTTTAAAGGATACCAATGCTGAATACGGTGACATAACTTATTACTGCGATGTTCGTTGGCTGAGCCGAGGTGAAATGTTAAAACGCGTTTTTGACTTGCGAAAAGAAATTGCCGATTTTATGCAAAGTAAAGATTTGTGCCGCATTTCAGCGATGATGAATGGCTGGCCGATTTGGGTTTTCTTACCGATATCACATCACAACTCAATGACTTGAATCAGAAATTACAAGGAAAAAATAATTTATTTCACGAATTACTTGATTTTTTAAAAGCGTTTGAATTAAAACTCGAACTCGATCAGCCAGTTCGAAAGAAAGATTACCACGCATTTTGCTCATCTGTCGTTATTCTAGATTTCGAATATGGACAAATATATTTCTGCACTTCAGGATCTGAAAACACAATTCCATTCACGATTCCTTGATTTTCGGAGAGACGAAAAGTACCTGAATTTATTTGGTCGTCCATTCAGCGTTTCGGTTGAAGAAGTTCCGGAAGAATTTCAGATGGAATTGATCGAGCTACAGTGCAATTCAACCTTAAAAAATAAATTTGATGTTGATTTGCTTGATTTCTATTCGAAATACGTCTCCATTACAGATTTCCCTAAAATCAGAGATCATGCATTGAAAACAATATCACTTTTTGGATCCACATATACATGTGAGCAGTTATTTTCACGCATGAAAAACGTGAAATCCAAAACGAGGACCAGAATCACCGATGTTCACCTTGAGAACAGTTTGAGGATTGCAACCAGCAATATGAAACCAGATATTGATAAACTGGTTAAAAATAAGCAGTGTCAGGCATCTCATTGACCAATTGCATTGTATCGATTTTTATTTGCCCCTTTTGTTGATGTTGGCTCAATAAATAAATGTTTTCTACTTATCTACTTGTTTAATCATCCTGACCATTGCCAATAAAAAATTCGTTATAAAAATGTGCAGAAAAAAAAATTTTTTGGCCCTTGATTTGTTGTAAAACGTTGAAGACCGCTGGTTTACGTCGTTTTTTGACATTACGTAACATCACCTTTTTCACAACTCTCTTATCACAGTTATGCAAAGTAGTTATGTAATAATATTACAAAACTGTCAGTTTCACACAATAATTATGATTGGTTAATTTTTTATAAAAATTCGAAAACAATAATTATGATTAGTTAATTTTTTATGAAAATTCGATGTTTGCTTTCCATAGCAACCATGAAATTAAGACTTTTGATTTCAGATTAATGTTAATTAAAAAGTCAAAAAATAGATAAAATTACGGAATTAGAAATTAGAAAAAGTCTAATTTTATTTGATTCATGTAATTTGCAAAATTCGCTCGCTCCCCTCGCTCGTTTTGGTTACGTAAATAACTATAAAACAATTGACTTCAATAATTAATAGTATAATTAATTAAATAAATGTGTTATATTTCAATATGTTCTGCATTATACATGTAAATCTGTTATTATGTTACTTAACAATGTAACTGTTTTTTAATCCTTACAGCTAGAATATAAAATAGGAAATACATTTTGCTTCCAAAATACTAAAGCATTTTCTATTACATTATCAATAAATTCTGCATCATAATTAACCTCCATCATTGCGACTCGTTTTGTTGTTTCAAAGTCGGAATGCGCAACGCAAAAATATCCCTTTGATACATTTTTTGATTGCATCTGCAAATTAATTTGTGCAAGATATTCTTTATTTATTGCATTTTTTTAATTTATATAGTTCATAAAAGTTTTATTAGAAATGGGACATTTCACCTCGATTACATCATGTTTCGTAATCCCATCTGGCCAAGCTCCTATGATATCGAAATTTTTAAGAATTGTAAAACCGCACTTTTCTACTTTACATTTAAGCATTTTTTCTACTTCACATAATACGTCATGTTCTAAGTTTCTACCTCTACTCATGACTAAACTGTTAAATTTTTTTGAGACCCCTATTATTTCATTCACCATGGCATATAATTTTGACGCTGTTATTCGTCCATATCGCAATTAGTGCAATAGAGAGTTCTCACTTTGAGTGTAGGCGAGTTTTTCAGCCGTTCGATCATTTCAGGTGGTATAGTGCTTATACAAAAATTTATAAATGAGTGAGCGGTTTGATCCGAATCACCATAAGCAAATTCCATCATGAGTTGGTGAACTTTGAGTTTTTTTATAGCATTAACTTGGCCATAGTGTATAGTAGTTGGACAATCGTAGTTTTCGCATTTCATTCCAGCAACAACTTCTTCAAGAAAGTGCGTCGAGTCTGGCATAACTATCGAATGCTGCTGCAGCTGCCGTCCAATATTCGTAGCTTTAAGAATAGTTTTTGATGAACCAATATTCGACAAGCTAGGTTTTTTCTAGTAACAAACAACCTCTGTTGGAGATGGTTCTTCAGATATACGACGCAACCACATCATAAATGCAATATCATGTTTGCATAATCCTAAAGCTGCTACACAACTAAGACACAAACGTTCTTTTATTATTTCATTTTCCTCATCGACAGTTGCGGTGACAAAGTATGGTTTGTCACGAATTTTATGTTCTGGGCAAATGCGGGCTTTGATTATGCAGTTGTAATTAATTCTTCTTGAATGTCCGAAGCTTGAAGAAAGTCCGAAATTCCATAAGCAAAGTCTATTTTTTTAATCATCGGAACGAATCCAAACTAACCCAATTTGGAACATAGTATAGGTATATAAATTATGAAGTAGAATGCGAGCATACAGGATTAATAAAATATGGCTGTAAAGGTTTGTACTTACTGTTTTGTTTTTGCGCCGCTTGATTGCGGTTGATTTAAACAAACACTATACCATACACAGATACCATTTCAACATTCACCGTGGGTAAATTATGTGAATCGGCTTTCTGATAGCCGTTTTCCATCCTTATCAATCAATTTATTACACAAAATAACCCGAACGAAGCTTCAACATACATGAATGACGCACGAATGCACTGGCGCGCTATTGCTAATAGCGAAACTGACGTCACACCAATCAGATGGCGTTCGCGGAATTTGAATTAACGGTGAACTTTGCGTTTTCTCGAAAACTATTTGAAGTATCGATTTTTTTTTGGGGATTTATATTAAACATTGGTTTGCATAGTTTGACAAGATTTTTTCTTAAATATTTTTTTTGTAAACATCCCTATTGTAAAAATGTAATTTCAACTTCATTGCTTTGTTTGTTTGAGATGTCTTCTGTCTTTTTTTCAGCAAAAGAAGTATCAGATTGTAGGCCCTATGGTTAAAGTTTTTTGCAAGGTTTAATTACTAACTGTTAAATTATTTACTTACGCTACACAGTGGTGTTGCAAACATAGAACTAGGGTCCTCTTGCGAAACAAGAAATGGGAAAACCGTTTATATTATCATTTTATTTTTATCAGAAAAGGCAGTTTTGAATGTAAAACTTATTCTTGTTTAAGCATGGTTAATATAACATCAAACATTCTGTAATTTAAAGTTAATAAATAATTTATTTGAAAGTTTATTAAATGCATTGCTCTGCCTTTTGGCATCAATTAAAATATTGAAGAAGAAAAAACTGCTTTTATGTTTTCTACACCTGCCTTTCTAGAGCACGTTTCTTTTTTAGCTGCTTTTTAATGCTCTCATATTTTGTTTTTAGTGACTTGCTAGATCGCGGACATGTGCCAAAACTGTTGAATTCAATGATTAATGTTTCCCATTTCTCTTTTTTTTCTTTCCATGTCACGGCGTCGGTTTTCTTGTTTTCTATCATTTTGTGATCACTTGGTGAAAAATTGGAGCTACGTTCTTTTTTTCTCTGGTCACTTATGTTGCACCGTTGTATTCTGTAACGTTCCCAGCAAACACTTATCTGATGGCCGTTATAATGGCCCATTACTGTAACTGATGGCAAAGTGGTGGCTATGGTATAGCCGCACAGGACCATTGCTTTAGAAGTGCATGGAAGACGCAAACACAAAATCTATTTAAAACAATAGTGGGTCAGCAATGGCAATGCATCTATAAATTCTCATCGAGTGGTAGCTATCCGAATTTTATGTGGTTTGGTTATATTTTCAAATTTCCCGCGAGTAGTTAGGGAATTTCAAGTAGTTAAATAACTTTTGTTATAATTTTTTGTTGAGTTCATCTACTTCATTTAAAGTTTAAAGGGTTTAAAGTGTGAAAATGCCGCAATCCGTACCTATTGATAAAAAGAATAAGTAAGTATAATAATTAATTAAGCAATAAAACTTTCTTTCCGTTTATATGACATCCAAATCACTTACTAAATTATTATAACCTCATCAGTTCACGTGTCCTTGCCGATAAAAGTATAGTTTCTTATAAAATTTAAATTCAATTTTCAGTATAATGTCTTTAAAATCTGTTTGTTTCAAGCGATTTAGTAAGAGGCACTAGTACAGGTCACATTTGACCCGCAGTTCAAGATGTTCAAGACAATAATACGGGAGATGTAACTCTACGAGCAAATAGTGAAGTCGATGGCTTACCTGTATCTACAAAAGAAGAGTTCCATCAGTTGAACACAAATTTGGATATCGTTTGTTAAACAACCATGCATTACATAATAATAAATCACTTAATTCTAAATTTGCTTATTGATACCTAAATTGTGAATACACAGAATAAATTAAAAAAAATTTTTTTGGTCATTGTTGAAACTAAAGTTCTACAAAAAATCTCAATTATCTACAAATTACTATTATTGGACTTAGGCAGTAGAATAACGCTCCTCACTTCCTCTTGATAAGGCGTCAGATATGATTTGTTGCTTTCCTGGTTTATACTTGATTTTGATTTGATATTTTTGTATTTGAAGCATCATACATTGTAAACGTGCGGGGCATTTATTAAGCGGTTTATTAAAAATTAACATTATATTACAATTCGTGATCTTGTACGACCATCATGACTGTAACTCGACATCCGTTCTGCGCTGTTCCAACGTCTAACTTAATGCTTAACAAATGTAAAGTAACACTTAATTACTATAGAAACATTTGTTATAACATTACAGTAAATAAACGTTACTTAGTACTAACTTTAAATACGGTGCAATCGAGCATTACAACAAAAACACAAACCGCGTAGTCTTTAAAAGCACAACGACCGTGTATTAGAGTGGGGCAAACTTTAAAAGCGCTCTCTGGTGGTTGGGAGATAAAATAACTCATGCATGATTTGAAATTGGATTTAAAATCCTATTTACTAGTTTTTTTCCAATTAATCTTCATATTTACATGATACATGTTAAAATTAACATTTGCAAAATGAACTCTATCAATAAATAAGAAAGTTAAGTCAATTAATAATAAAATTACTTCGAAAAATATTTTTACATATTTATTTGAATACTTATTACAATATAAATAACAAATAGATATAGATATAAAATCTTAAGCTTTTGCGGTTTTCTTGGTTACGATTATAAGCGACTGCGACTTTTTAGGCTTGGTCCTAGTCTCTTCTTGAGAGCAAACCAAGAAGTAAAACTTGGCCTTTGCCGTATTGTCGTTTGTGAACGCAAACAAACTGACGTTTCGCAAGACATTGCAGTTTGCATCTTCGGAGTGGTAAATGTCACTGAAAGAAAAAGTGTGAGTGACTGTATTATATTATTAGCGATCAGGTAATTAACGGACTTTCACTTTTCGTTAGCGCTTGGCTGACTTCGTTATTACTCGGAGTAAAAATTTGTGATCTTGCCAAGAAGGTTGATCTTTGTCTTAAGTGGTACAGTACTAGTAGGATTCTCTTTTTTTTTCTTTTATTAAACATTTTTAACTTTTTTTGTTTGGTAATATTCGGCGTTAATACAGATCTAGTATCGCGACCAGTTAAATGGTTTATAGATTTACAGCAATTATGGAAAGATGGTTCTAATTGTTAATAATAATATTTTCTTACCTACTACTGAATTATGTTTATCAAATTAAGTTATTAAAAAAAAATCTACTTGCTCAAGAATTCCATTGTTGGTTTGTTTATAAATATTTTTTGAATTGGGATTTTCATTTAAATTTCTGTTTTAAATTGTTATGAACATCGATTTCCAATTTTCACCGGGATAACATAATCTTTGCCTGAAATTGATATCGGCTTCTCTTTCCTTTATCAGAACATTAGAATTTGTATCACGATTTCCAAACAATTTATTTTTGAAGTAATTACAATCAAGTCTCTTATTTTTTTTTAAATAAATCTTGCAACATAACTGCTACTCATTTTAAAAATAGATGTAAAGTTTTTTGCTGCAGGGTTTGTAGGCTGAACTCCGTGGCTACGTACTCTTCCAAATAATTTCAATGTGTTAGCTTAAACTCCTACCTAATAAATATTGAAAACCTTCTTTTTTGACAATAGTCCAAAAGTTCATAAAATTTTTAATTGTGAATATCTAGTTCTTTAAGCTGGGTGGCTTTGGATTATCCCTAAGATTCTTAACTTTAAAGGCCATTGAAGATAAAATGGGAATTGCTTCTTCTGTCCAAAATTTAAAATGGCCGGCGGTCTCAACAGATCTACGCCTCAATTTTTTCCCATTTTGTTACAATAACTTCTTGCTATGTAATTAAAGTCCATTAATTACTTAGGGGAGAACCGGCCGTGATGGACCCCTTTTTGAAATTAGGTTTTATTTTTTGAATACAGCAATTTAAATCTTTTCGATTACATAAATGCACAGACAGGACCCTTGCTAACTATATAGGTAAATAAAACACCGTTTATAATACATAGTTTTTATTTTATCTAACCTAATTTAGAACTTACCAGGTGTGCCATCATATCCACCATCATGGTATGTCGGCACCCCAACATTTTTACTAACACTATGTATATACGCATACGAACTTTTAATGAAATAAAAGTTTATAAAATGTGTACTATGTAAACATATTGCTGTGATTTTTATGTGGGATAGATTGCTATGAATTGCATTGAAAGGATTGTCTAGGATTAAGAGGGAGTTGAAAAATAAATGAGATTAAATGAAGTTGGAATTAAAAAATTTGATTGAAAAGTTGGTTTTATTAAAAAGAAAACTTAAAGATCCCACGACCAGACTAGCTGGACTAATACTGTTAATATACACAGCAATATGGTATATATGGTATGAATGCCTTTAAATGGTCAGAACATAGTATACGGAGAACAAAAATCAGTTTCATCGCGACTAACAACATAACTCACAAGTAAATTGCTTTGTTTTCCTATCAACTCCTGCACAGTCCGTATGACACCAGTTGAAGCATTCCTGACACCGTATCCAATAGTCACCTTTTCTAGATTTTGAATATAACTCGTTGCAAAAAATGCACGGCACATCGCTGCTATTGTCTACGTCAATATGTTCTTCTTCAGTTAACTTTTTTTTTCGCTTTCTTCGCTGCAAGACGTTGTTCTTTTTCAATTTTTTCCCTAGCTTTTTCCTTCCCTTCTTCAATATCTGGCGTATTGTTCAAAATACCCATTTTACCTTTCTTCGATCGTTTTCTAATAGTTTTTTTCTCTATTTGTGGTAAGGGAGATAGCTCTTCGATTAACTTTGATAGATTACTAATGTTTTCTTGACGCTTATAAAACTTTGTAGGAGGAATGGTGACGGTAACAGCTTCTGTTGTTATTCAATTCCTGTAGTGGTGGCGTTTTTTCAATACTGTTCTGCTTGGAAGTAGACGGTAAATCATTTACGCAATTAGCCTCGAAATTGATATTTCCGTGTGTGTCAGCAATTTCTGCGTTTTCGAATACTGCTTGATCAGTTGTGTTAGAAGGGGAAAACATCCAGTCCGGAAATACATCATCATTAAAAGGAACCAGTCCAGTCGCTTTAAAACCACTAGCCGCTATTCCCACTGTCGCTGCCTTTGTATATGATTCATTAAACAATTCACCAACTTGAAAGTGAGTGACGGTCCTTCCGGGGCGGCTAGTCAACCAACGGCGAACGGCTTGGTTATAGTAAGTCGTTAGTGGCCCAAAGAAACTGACGTCCAACGGCTGCATTCGGTGTGTGCAATGGCTAGGAAAACAAAATAATATGATATTATTTTGTTTGGCATATTCTAGAACCTCTAAATCTTTATGGCTGCTGTGCCCGTCAAGTAAAAGTAGTATTTGTCTGTCCTCTAACGGATTAGCGTATTTTTTAAAATGTTGCAGCCATTTCAAAAATACTTCTGCATTCATCCACCCGTTTTCTGAGCCAGTCCTAATGTTCCTGTTGGGGCATGATCTATTAGTTCTTTTTTCATATGTTTTCGAGGGAAAATCATTGCTGGTGGTACAAATTGTCCTACAGCATTCATACTGCATACAATCGTAAAATGATGTCCCCTCTCGGCACTGGTTAAAGCACCAACTTGTTTTCTTCCACGCTGTGCAATAACTTTTACTATTTTATTCTGAACAGTGGAAAAACCGGATTCATCCATGTTGCAGATTTGCTCATAATTTATGTTGACCTTTTTGAATGCATCAAAAAACTTTTTTACTTGCACTTTGTTAAACCCTTCTGCCCGAGCCAAAGAAGTTGCTTCTGGAGTTCTCAAACTTAAAGTTGGATTTCGTTTCATAAATTTACTATACCAGTCCCAACCAGCCATGCAATTTTCTTTGTTAAAATTATGGTTAATGCCCATTTTTTCAGCCAATGCAAATGCTAGTCGACGAAATTCTAAGGCAGTAAATCCGAAAAATCGATCGGCCATTGTTTTTATATGTTGGACTAATTCGCTCTCGATTTCTGAATTAAAAATTGCGGTGGCACCACCTAAAAAACCTTTCTCGGCACCCTTAATTATTTAATTTTTATCCAATACTCGTCGACGTAAGGTACTTTTAGGAACACCATGAGTTTTTGCAGCTAATTTCCATCCCATTTTCTTTGTTTTCACTGCATCTATTGCCGCTTGCATTCGGGTTTCGTCCCAATTTTGTCGTGCATTTATTTTTTCCATGGTCCGTAATTATCTATAAACATAAACAAGAGAGGTGTTGAAACCGTAAGGCAAAATACCATACACAAGATATACATACAATTAATTAATACACAATATTGTAATCATTCGGGTATGATGGCACCCTGTTCCAACACAACCGGAATATTAGGGGTCCATCACACCCGAAAGTCATGTATTTAAAATTTCCCGTAATAACGTAAGAACTATTTGTAACAGCTGATGCAGCTTAGTGTTATAATAAAGGTTATGTTTTATATATTTACAGAAAAAAATTTAAACCGTATAATTCTATTGTTGGTATCAGAAATATGCATTTCAACTATAACAAATACAAAGTTTAAGACTTACCTGATTTGTAATATCTCGTTATTTTCCACAAAACTTGATTGATTGATGAAACGGATTCTTTTGCAATCCGGATGGACATTTTCATAACATTATATAATTCATAGTTCGGAATTTTTGTATTTGGTAATCCGGATCACCCGATCATTCATTACTAGTTTACTCGGCTGACCGCACGGTTGCATTCGAAGGTAGACAAAATGACTTCAAAACGAAAGCACAAGACTTTAACTTTAAAAGAGAAGTTTGATATATTAAACAGACTAGAACAGGGTGCAAGCGGCACAATGTTAGCTTTTCATTATGGTGTGGGGACTTCTATAATATAACGGGTGTCAAAAAGAATAGAACATAAATACAAAGGTAAAACAGATCTAAAATATACATATACTATAGATTTTATACCAATCCATATTTTGTATTTTAGTTTCGTTTATAACTGTGATCAAATTTCACCTACTAGAAAAACACTAAAATAGGCAGAATACACAGAAATAGAGAGACTTCTGTTTGAATGGTTTTGCAAACAACGTACCCGACACATTCCTTTATCATATGAAATTGTGTCAGCAAAATCAAGGCAATTGTATCAAGCAGTACATGGGCGCGACGTCGAGGTTGAATTGCAAATTTCAGAAGAAGATGTGGTTTGCGTTACTTAAAGGTGTGCGGCGAAAAGCTATCTAATGACAAAATTGCTGTCGATCCATTTTTATCCGCATTGTCACAGAAGATCAAGGAACTTAATCTGGTTCCAGCTCAAACATATAACGCAGATGAGTCGGGAAAATGCTTCTTGAAAAAACAATATTTCGTGCACAAGAAAAAACTGCACCTGGGCGGAAGATAAGCAAAGAGCGTGTTACATTCTTAGCTTGTACAAATGCTGATGGCTCACATATGCTTCAACTGTTGGTGATAGGAAAAGCTCAGAATCCAAGAGCTTTCAAAAATCAACAGATTCCGGTTCAATTTAAAATCTTCTTCTAATGCTTGGATGACGACAGCAATATTACAAGAGTGGTTTCATAAATCGTTTTTTCGTTAAGTGAAAAATCATTTAAAAAATGAAAATTTGCCTGAACGTGCTCTTCTTCTCATCGACAATGCTTCTAGCCAAAGATCTATTGAAAATCTAGGAAGTGACAATGGTCATTTTACAACGTTCTTCTTTCCACCAAACTGCACCGCACTTCTACAGCCGATGGACCAAAACGCCGTAAAATTGACTAAGTTATTATACCGCAAATGTCTAACAAATCGCTCTGAAGGATGTTTCACAAATGCTGAACACTTTAAGTGAAGAAACTTTTTCTGATGCAGATGTTAATCAATGGATAGAAAAAGACGAGGACTTGATTTCAATTGAAACACAGGTCAATGAAGAAAGTGACGGAAAAGTTGAAGTCATAAATAAAAATTGATCAGAGTTATAATTTATTTCACTTAATAATATTCCTAAATTAGAATGTTCATGATTGGTGAACAAGATAGAGATATCCAACAACAAATTTTGTTACCAATGAAATACAGAGAGAAGTGGGAAAATGAACAATCCTTTATTAATTCTATAATAGTATCATATGCTTTTAAAGAGAAACATTTGAGAATGTTAAAAAAACTCTTTTCATGACAATTTTATGGCTTGGAAATGGTACTGTCATAACAGTATTTTATTTTACAGGTTTTTAAAAACTCTCAGTTATATTTAGATGTAGAAGAAAATAACCTATATCATAGATACTTCCCAGTACATAATTACCATTTAGTAGGTGATAAAGCATATCAATTACAAGAAACGACAACATAAAACATCGTTTAATTTAGAAATGTTAATATTGTTCAAACACTTTCATCACTGCTAGATCTCTTCCTTTTCTTTGTTTTCTTTAGTAATGCCATAATTTCTTCGTGACGTTTATTATTTTGGTCTGTAAAAATTTTGATCAATGCCTCAAATTCAATTTTTCTTGTTTCATGACTAGCTTTTTGAATATTTATAAGCTCTTCTAGAACAGCACCTCTTTCTTTCTTTGGTCGAACTGTCTTCTTAATATTATTAAACCTGTGCTTACCATCTGAATGAACAGTGCTGTGCAGTGAGATGAATCACCTGGTGAGACAGTGGCAGTAGTAGATACTGTTGGTGATTGAGGATTATTCTCGTTATTTAGAGCTAAAGAATCTATGACAAAAATTGAATTTGTTTTTTGCTTGTCTTCTAATATTAAGTCCATTTCTTCAAAATATAGAGGATTTTTTATAAAACCTTTTCCAGTAAGTTTGCGTCTGTCTTTTGCTTTAACATACAAAGATTGCAAATTAGCAAATTTTTGTCGACATTTATCTCGACCATCTGATCCTGTTCCTACTAAATATCCCACTTCATTTAAATCATTTGCAATGTTTAGCCACAACTGCATTTTTACACTTCGCCTGTCATGGTTATATTTTAGCCCAAGTTTTAGCGAAGCTAAAGTTGCTTCGTGATCCATTTGAGTTGGGTTTTTCGAACTCTTCCATAATTGGGATGTTAATACAAAATTTATTGTGGATGAATTGCATGAGCTGCTTTGTTGTAACTCCATTTGAGACTTAACAGCATTATAACATGCATCTGCTACTTTTTGATCTAAACACCAGTAATCTTAAAAACCTTTTCATTCAAGAAAATTGACGTTACCTTTAAGCTCTTCTGCAGTTTCTGCATCTACTTCTAATTCTAAATAGTATACTTGAACATTCATAATTTTAAAGCAAATTTAAAGTCAAATTAAAGTTAACCTAAAACTACTGTGCTAAAACTTTCAATGCCCCACCTTTAAATTTTGTGTTTAAAAGCAGTGTCGGAGATAGTTTAAAAATTACTAAGTTATTTTAAACATATGTAAATTATAGCGTCGCTAAAAAACGCCTCAGGTACGAGGTACTTAAATGTTTCACGGTGTGCATAAAATAGGTAGAACAGAATGTTTCTCTTTAAGATATGCTAGTTCTACAAAGATTCAAATAAACAGCTTTAATGAACCACTACAGAGAAGCTAGACAGACAAAAATTACCACTTTTTTTTAAAAAAGGTTAAAAAGGTTATTTTTCTATGTGTATTGTTCATAATTACGAGTACTTATGTGTTAGTTTTGTGTTATGTTCCGATATTTTTTAGTTCGCTACCTGAATTTTTTAAACTTTTCTGAGTTCTATATCTAAATGTATTTTTTCTAAATAAAATGTGTTGTTAAAGAAAATAGCTTTAATAAATGTGTTGCCTCTATAATCCGGATTTTTTCTAATCCGGATCAGCCCCTGTTTTTATTAATCCGGATTGTCGATGTTGTACAGTATTGTACGTAACTGTTACAAAAAAGTTATATTTTGCTTTTAGTAAGAACTAAACTTGAATACTGTTCACTGAATTGCTATCCTCACTATAAATACCAAAAAATTTTACTTGAATCCATTCAGAGAAAATTCCTTAAGTGATTAGTATATAAAATAGCCGAGATTTATCCGGAAATGGGACACCACTCGATTGTCTAGATTCCATTTCAACTAACTGGAACAGCGGTGAATATTATACAGTATTGCATTTCTTTACAACCTATCACAGAATAAATTGGACTGTCCTCCTCTACTATCATCACTTAAGTTTCACATACCCAAATATAACTCACGTATCTTTTTGCCTTTATATTTACTTTGTCCTCTTTAGTCGCTCTCAAGACCGTTTGTAAATAGATTTGTAATTGTTATACTAGAAAGTTTAATAATTTTATTCGTATTAAAGCAGTATTTAGTTATTTTGTTTCGTAATTTTGTAATGTTAGTTGGCATTGAAGCGTGACTTGTCAATAATGAGTATTGATACGGCGAATCGCGTATTTTCCATTATTTTGTTCCGAAGTAACGTTTAACAAACCACGTTGTGTTTTGGTAAAATCCGTCTTAACTCGGTTTTACTTGTTATAATCGATAAATAGACTAGTTCGAAATACACGACCATCGTGGACTCTACCTTGTGTGCCAACAAAAATATCTATAAATTGTCTTCTATCGTTACAGACAGCATGCAAGATCACAGAGTGGTCATTATTTCTGTTATAATAATCTACACTATTATGAGGCGGTGCTTTTATAGCAATATGGCAATTATCGATTGCACCGATAACTCCAGGTATTCCAAAAAGATGGTAGAAATAAGTACTAGTACCAGTACTTAGCAGACATGTTACTGTAAATTCCAGTACCAGTACAAGAATTTCAAAAGTACTTAAAGTAAAATACTAAAATACTGATAACCATATTTACAGCACATTTTCTACTAAATACTTCAGCGCTGCTTATAACTTATTTATCTTTTGTGTACTTACTACTTACCAGACTTATTCTCCAAAGTTCTGCTAATTCGTTCTCGTTCATTTTGATTTGGCCAAGAGATACTGTGTCGTAAATTTGCTATTAGAGTAACTATTTCAAAAAATATGTTATGAGATGTGCTTTTGGCCAAATTAAATCTGTCTCCTGCTGCAATAAAGCTTTCGGGTTTAGATAAAGTCCAAATTGTGAATAGTAATTTTTTTTCAAATGTAATGATCTCTTGAACACCTTCAAGTCTCATCTGTTGCAGTTGATTTTAAATTATCTTTAAATAGCAAGAATTAATACCACAATTAACATAATACTTTAATAGAAAATCCAATAATAATAACTTTTCCTTACCTGAAACGTTCCACGGCACATTCTGAAATGTGCCTTAAAATCATCTAAATTATAACTTGGAATTACAGTTTCATAATAATCCTCACTTCTCAGAGGAACAACTCGTTGATGAGCAATCAAATCAGGTACCTGAACTAGCTGCTGAACCTCCTCAACTATAACATTCAAATCCAGATCATCCTCCACTATTTCTTGCAGCAGCACAAAATTTGCAAAAATGTTGGCCATATTTGTAGGTTATGTAAAACCGCTAATTCACAGCTGCTTGTTCAGCCGATTTCGTTCCGCTGTATTACAGCTTGCACAACTCGCTGACCGATTTAACTCAACAGTTGACACCTGCTGAACGTGTCCATTGTTATGCTATCCTTTCCCCCTCATTGCTCACATCGCTTGCAGCCTTTCGATGTGGGTCCTTATGCCCGTTTAAGAAATATCTTTCTTCTGCACAAGATGGCTGGATGAGGAGTAACGCGGGAAAAACTATAACAATTTATGACATTCCATCCATTGTAAACACTGCTTTACCGCTAGCATTGTGTCCTAACAATATTTTAAATGGTTTTAGAAAAACTGGTATATTCCCTTTCAACAGGGATATATTCACTGACATTGATTTCGCTCCATCATACGTGACGGATCTACCAGCTCCTCTAACAGCAACTCAAGAGCTTGGCAATCAATCTAATGAAAACTCACAACAACCCATCGTCAACAAAAATATTCAACCGCTCTTCCCCTCTGAAAATACCGAGTCACCTGCCACTAATGAAAAACCTCAGCAACCCAATTCGAATAAAACTGTTCAGCAAACAAATGAGCAACCTGTAGAAAATTCAGTAGCTGGTCCATCTAACATTGGTCAAGGCACTAGTACAAAAAGTTTTTTGCCATATACGGTGAAGCCGCTGCCCAAAGCTGGGCCGCGTAAAGATTCCACAAAGGGAAGAAAACGAAGATACACCGCTGTGCTTACGGATACGCTAGAAAAAGATCCACTCGACAAAGCGCAGGCATTGAGACAACATAAAAAAGTAGGAAGTAAAGCAAAAGAAAAAGCAGGTGAAAAAGAATGTATTTTCAACCAAAAACAAGTGTGCCACAGCAACTACAAAGAGAGCCGACTCGGAAACCTCAACTGATTCAGAAGAGGAGTGCTGTTGCCTACTATGTGGTGACTCATATTTCAATAACTTACCCTCAGAACAATGGGTCCAGTGTCGATCATGCAAGCAATAGGCTTACGACAAATGTATCACGGGTGATTCGTGGATGTTTGTTTGTTTAAACTGTGACAGTGACAATGATTGACAAATTTATATAAGGTATTCTCACACATTCGTTTTTTGTTTTGTAAAAATAAAGCTGTTTTGGTTTTTTAATTACACAGCTTTTTACTGGTTAGGTAGGTACCTACATCACGTAAACCTTGGCACATTTTACCCCACGATCATGTTATTTATTAACAAATGTTATAACCAATGTGTAAGCAAAAAAAATAAATTTAATTCCGCTTAGTTTATTTTTCACAACAATATTTATAAAAAATGTCACTTTTATCCCTGGTCTACCCTACTATATTTATTCAGTCAAGTATTATTCCTTGGGCGTGTGAGGAATTTCCGGAAAAATGAGGAGTTTTGACCATCGTGGTGAGGGATATTCTACTGCAGTGTTGGCAACACTGCCACCATTATGTATTGCTAGCTGTGCAACGAACGTTGTGCTTTGTGGTTGGAAGTAACAATTCCCAAAACTGTGCTTGCATTACGTCAGAAGATCGTCTCGTTTTTCGGGAATCTGAAGCAATATGTTCCAGAATATGTTTCAAACTCTGCGTGATCGTTATGAACACTGTCTACAACGCAATGGAACACATTTCAAACAATTAGAGTATCATCCCGATAACTAAATAATAACAGTAACATAGTTTTCCAGTACTGTATATTTTGGCGCATACTGCATATATTTATAAAACCTAAATCGGAGTAAAATTGAAAACAAATCGTCTTGTATAGTGGGACCGGTAATTAACGCGTCATTGAGACTTAATCTAGTATTTGTTGTGTAAAAACGTCGAAAACAACACGAAGTATCGTTGTTTGACTCGATTGTTTTAATGCGGGAGGAAATAAGTATTTTCCCTATTATTAATTTCTGTTGGAGATTTCATGTAATCTAGTTTTAAATATAATTATGTACGAATTCAAAAACTTTTTTGTACAAATTGTCATGACAAATTTTGCAGCTATTAGTATTTCTTTTTTGGTTAATATTAGTCTGTAATCGTTACAAAAAATTTATTTGACACCAAATTGAAACATATATACATACATTATATATGAACGAAAGAAAAATGCTATTACAATTAATAAGGCGTCTAGTTACCGCCAGCGTCAATGATTGCTTGGCATCTCCGAGCGTCGAATTTTTAAAGTGAAGGTCTTTTTTCCTTGCAACTTCTGTTTGATTTAAGACCATACATTTTCAATAGGATTAGCGTCAGTCGACTGTAAGTGCCAATCTAATACTTGCAGACCTTTCTCTATTTTCCAATCGCTGCAAAGCCTGCTGTGGTGCTTGAGATCATTATCTTACTGCAGTATCCAATCTTTTTTTTTGTCAATGAACCAACGCACAGAGGGGCCGATGACATCAAAAGTTGGCAAAAATTGAAAATGGAACCGAAGATATCAAAAGTTGGCAAAAATTGATTATTGCAAATTACACTCTAATGTTACATTTAATTTACTTTTATTTCTATTGGATTAATACATAATTTTTGGGTTATTTGGAAAAAAAATTCGATATAATCGCGTGTACTTGTAACCTTTCATTTTTGGTTTTTCAACAAAAACTCATTCTTCATAAAAAATTCTGCTTGTTCTGAAAAGTTGTTAGTCATTTCCAGGATTACAATTTACTATACAGAGTGATCAAAAATGAAAAAAAAAGTGAAATTTTAGTATTCTAATAAATATAATGAAATCTTATAAAGAAAGTTCTAAATGTGCTAAGATATATATTTATTTATTTATCTAGGTATTCGAAATATATAAACATAAAAATTAATTAAAATAATTTGACGATGCCGATGAATCATCACTGTGCGAGTCTTGTTGTACTGATGTACCCGAAACATTAAAATCAGGCGCTTCTAACAGTTGTACAACATCTGCGTCTGTTGTAAGTTTTCGCCTTGTTGGTTGGTGCATACTTGTGATAAGCGGATCTGATGATATTAGTAGTCGATTCAGTATATCTACATTCGTTTGCTCACGAGAGAATTTACGCGAGAACCCTTCTCTGTATCTTTTAAACATTTTATTGTTGGCCTCTTGTGCTTCTTCACTTAACTGTCCTATAGGCAGTAAAGCCTTTTCTATGATAGTAGGCCCATGAATTAATACCTTGTGTACGGTAGGGGACATTGAATACCAGGGATATGTTTTGACAAACAGATGAGCTGTTTCTAATGCAAACGTCTTAAACAGTGCCAGGTTTATAATCTGTCCACTAGCCATGGTTTTCAATATAGTTCGAAATCTTTTGATGAGCTCTACATTGACTCCAGTAATATTGCTTGATATTTCTGCGTTTTCAAAGAAACATCTAGCGGTATTTCCATCATTGCTGTTCCCATAGCCGGGTTTTGGCTTATCGACAATCAATCCAAGTTGAGATCTAAATTTATCTCTAATGGCGTTTTTTGTCGTCTTAACAACTTTTTTGTTTTCTGCGCCCCGGACTTGCCATGTTTGTAAAGGTAATTTGTATGCTACATGTAATAGACATTCAAAGAAACGTATCCATGCATGAAGTATTGACATACCGAATTCCAATCTAGATTCGGATATGATGTTAGCTTCTAGACACTTATCAATGTTATTGAAATTTTTTGATGTTAAACCACATAGAAAACATTTCATGGTCGAAGTTGTATCTGTCAATGAATTGCATATTTTACCATCCACCATTGTAAATAACAATTTGTGGTGGATTTCAATTCTTTGACCTTCGATTTCACATGTTGTCGGCACTAAAGCATGTATTTGGTTCTCTATATGTTCTTTTTCTTTTTTGGCAAGGTCAACTGTCTCATGGGCAAATTGAAATTTGATTGGACGGCAATACCTTGTTGATGAAGTCCTGGTATTATTCCAGAGTATAAGTTGTTGTTGTATCGGTCCTTCAGGATGGCCAGATATAAGCCTCAAAGGCACCAATGAAGATAAAAAAATGCTTGCATCACTAGCTGACCCACTAGCAAATCTCTGTTTATACTCTGAAAAACCAGACGAACCGTCAAAACCCCACTTAGTAATTAAAACTAAATCTTGCAAATTCGTTTGGCTTTTAATAACTTCACTTTGAACCTGCATCAGGCGTAAAGTCGTGTGGTCAAGCAGCTCTTGCAGTTTAATCTCTGCTGACACTTCAGTGACTGAAATAGATTTCTTATCAGGGTAACAATCTTTTTTAGCTTGCTGAATCTTTTTGTACGATGGAAATCGGGTTCTATCCTTACTTCTTATTATATTATATTGGTGCCTTGTAAGTTGTGCATCTACGAACATAGATAAGGGTTCTTCTGGCGAAAGTTGGACGCGTTTACTAGTCTTCCATTTATTAAAAATCATTTTATAACGAGTTGCACGTTTAGGTGTTGTACTGGTAACTTCTTTCACCAACTTTGCTGCATCAGTTTGACCTGAGGATCGCAGGCTCATCTGTGCTGCATAACACAATTCCTCAGTAGAGCTTCCAGACCGCAGCTCTTGAGTCTTCATTCGCTTAGACCTATGTGAAGATTTAGTAAAACTAAGTTTAGGTCTCCCTACTCCAGTTTTTTCAGAAACTACATAGTTTGGAAAACTTATTGACGAATCTAGCCATGTAGCATTTTTAGTCAAAAATCTTTCCCTTATTCTGCAAGAACTAGACCATCTCTTTTTAAAATCAGAGATAAACTGAGATATTTTTTTTTGTAGCTCCGGAACTCTAGATTTTGGGCAGTTAGTTCGTTTTTCCAAATAATTTTTCAGAAATGAAACTTGTTGATCTAGTTTTACTTGACCTGACTCATTCATTTTGTCATAAAGGTATCTTCTTGATAAAAAAATGTCAGTACTACCGGACCCTAAAACAAATTAGAAATGTATGATTTTTTAGGTAAAATATAGCTTAATATATAACTTGATAGTGGGGAATCCACTGCGTGGATTTTAACGAACTTAGGGGAATATGTTTTTGGTACTAATGCAAGCAATGTTCAGCTATAAAAATTCCTCTATTTATGGGTAGTTAAAGTATTTCATATTACCTTTAAAATATTTTTTGTTTATCCCGAAAGCTTTGAAAGTAACGCACATTACTGAATTAATGAGTGTTTTATAAATTAAAAAAAATAGAGATTTTTGCTGCTATTGGTCGTAAAATTAAAATTTTTAAAAATTCATTGATTTTTGTTAATATGCAGTAGTACGAACATACTCAACTTTTTTGAAACACTTATTTCAGTACATTCCTACTGTACTTTAAATTATAGAAATAAAAATAAATTAAGTATTTATCGCTTCATAAGCTTTATTTTTGTCTCATGTCATTTTTTGATTTAATGCAATAATTCTAGTTACTTACAAACAAAAAAAACTAAAATCGCTAACATCTATAATTGAATGTATATTTTCTAAAATAAAAGTTTCAAAAATCTCATACAATTTAGGCGTGATAGTAATAATTTATATTAACAAAAACCTATAACAAATTTTCCAAAATACGCTTACAATTTCCGAATAGGTAATCAAAACATAGGTACAAGTACTCTAATTTTAACCATATTTATCTTTAACGTCGAACGTGCATTTCATCGTACACAAATAAATACAAAACCTTTGTCATTTTGTAAAATTATTTGTTTTGTACCACTGGTTCGTTAAATTTATCAGGTACTTTTCGCGTTAACCACGAAAAAACGTCTCAAAATCCTAATTTTCAAGTCGTTATAATTTGGAAAATATCAATTATCATGAAGCATTGTATATCACCTGTTTTTTTAGAACTGAATTTTTTATCAGATTCATTAGTTTTTTATTATTTTGTTCATCCCTCCAGAAAGGGTAGAAACCACCCTTTAATAAACATTAAAAATTTTTAATAAGTAAACTTTGCTTTAATTAATGTTTAACACACATCCTCAAAAATTTTTATTAAAATTAGTTCGGTATAACTGGGTTCCGATGTTCTCCATTCTTGAGTGTAACAATACTTCACTATGGATAACCCTTAATTACTCGAAAAAGAGCAAATATGAGCAAATTTTTTTTTGTTAAAATGAAAGAACACTGTATTAACAATATCACTAAATTTGCAAAAAAACGCCATCTCACACCTACATGAACTAAACGTTTACGACTTATATGTGAACGACAAGAAACAGGTAGTTAGTGGAACATGTTTTTCAAAAATTTGTTACAAACTTAATATACATTAAAAGCTAAGTTTTGTTAAAAGAAAATAAGCTTACCTGTAGCTAATGATGCCATCTTAATTTAAAATTGGTTTTTTTTTCGTTATCACAAAATTATAACTAAACAAATACAACGGTGCGAGTGTTATTAAATAGTCAATAATAAATGATTTCTACGAAGCACAAGTTCTAACTGTTATAACTAGCCACCCTTGCGGTTTACTGCAACCCCGAAACCGGTCTCAGGTAGCTTGTTTATACCTCTACCGATTCTGGGTAATAATGTAAGATTAGGGTGTAATTTAAAATTTGCAATTTTTGCCAGCTTTTGATGTCATCGGCCCCTCTGTGCAACGTCTAGCAGTCGGCATCAAATATCTTCTGGGCATTTAAATTGCCGGTAAACACGTATAATTTGCCGAAACTCAATTTTGAGAAACTTTCCCAAATATGCAACTTTACGGGATGTTTCACTGTCGGTTGTATCAACTAGTTGTTGGCAGTTGACCAGGCTTGATTTGTACATGCTTAACCCTAATCAGAAAATTCGTCGGTATAGATGACGTTATCCCAATCGCGGTTCAAAATTTCCTTTGCCCACGTCATTCTTTTGTCGTGATTTTTATTCAACAAGGTCTCTTCAATGCAGCTCTATATTTAATGTTGTGAGCACAGAGATGAGTTCTAATAGTTACATACGACACATCGTAATCCTTTTTCTTAAATTTTGTTTGTGCTTGACGTAATGTTAAAATGAGTTTTTCGAAAAAAGATTATGATTTTTTCCACTTTTAGTCACTACCGATTGAGCCACGTTCTGTAAAGTCATCCACGTTTTTAAACAGTTTAAAGCGTGTTATCCACTTCTACACAAATGCCTTTGACTTCCTCATATATTTAGACGCCGCCGCATGACTCACTTTAGGAGTTTTGGGGTGGCTGCAAAAAAACAGCCTCATAACGCAACGCGTAAGATGCACTCATGCCTCTTGTTGTGTATCTCCGTCTACAATTCAAAGTAAACTAATACTTTATAGACATTGCATCAAGGAAAAAGGTTCCCTCTATTGGATTATTGAAGAACGTAAGCGATATCTTTTACCACCTGTGTGTAATGCCGACCACGTTCTTACTTAACCGATTGTATATTAATATAATAAATTTATTGACGCAATGTCTTGATTGGCGATTTTTCTAAATCTATTTTTAAATTCGTTCAAGTGTGTTTGACATATTGGGCGCTGCGAACATGATACAGAAAGGGCTCAGCTATAGTGTCGGTGATTTTTAAATCTTAATTGTGTATAAAAAAATAGGATGATTATTTTGTTATCCAAAAGAAACTGTTGCGAGATTCACTGATTTCATTGGTAACGTAGGACTTCGCCTTCGCATTCCACAACACCTGAATCTACCCAAAAATTCGTCTTAGTGAAACTTCTCTCATTTAAGACTTACTAACTAGATACGCTAAACATTACAAGTTAGTAGTCATGACCAATTTTACAACAATAAATGTTGTTAAAGAAATTATTTCTCAGTACAAAGAAGGAAGTCGAAATTTATCTTATTTTTTACAACAACGCGAAAAATTTATTAGCACATATAAAAACTCAACTAAACAAAAATTGTACTTTAAATATATTACTTTTGGAAATCTGTTGTTTTAAATTAATCAATGGTGCAAGAGATAATAAAAACTGAACACTTGTTTGTTTCAGATATCACATTTACTACAAACAATACTTTACCAGACACTTGTAGTATTAACATTTTCGAAACCATTTCAAAGCATTTAGCAAAACAACAAACTACTTTAAAAGAACTCAGTAGCAATTAATTTACGAGAGTTGCCATCAGATTATATCGAAATTCCTGTAAAATTGTTTGTAAAACCAACGTACAGGTGCCAAAATTATCAATTACATAAACATCTACCAATACAGTATGTAATGTAATACAACCATCTACGGATGCATATATTTAGTGTGGAGTTGACCCCTTTTAAGGCAAAAGGAATAAATTTTCCACCATGTTATCTATGCTATAAACGAAATAACGTTACGTTTTTATTTATGTTTTTACACTGGCAACTTAACCAGATATTAGTTACTGTTTTGACATTTGTAAGTTGTCAGCTGTCAATTATTTTTTTTTCGGCGGTAGTCAGCTGAATGTTGAAAAGTGGTAATTATATTTTTGTTGATCTCAAGAATCAGCGGATCCCAAAAGGTATTTATTTATTTTTTTTGCGTATTATTGTTTGTTCTCAACCATATGACTAATATTTTATTCATCACGCAGTCTGATTGCTTATAACTTTGATTTTTTATGGTGGTTTGCATATTTCCTCTGGCCTCCTTTAGTTTGTTTTTTATTTGGCTTTATTTTATTTTTTTATTGAGGGACGCATTTTACTTTCTTTTGCAGATGAGTCGAAAACGTTTGAATTAGTTAGATATAGAGCATGTCCTTGAAGACCTGTTTGATTTACCTGACGACTCAGGACAATCTGAAGACGATTTGGAATCTGAAGGTGAAGAAGTTCAGTTTAGTACAGTCAAACTTAAGAGAATTTTAGAGTCTTAACGAGGACACTAGTACTACTGCACTTTTACTAGAAAGCCAGCCTAGCACACAACCATCTGTAACAGAAACTGATGAGAACTCAGAAAGACGGCTCCAAAGTCTCAATAAAATGCCCTCTCGTCACCAAACAATACACACAGAGAATGGGCGGGGTAGATCGATTCGATCAACTGAAAAGCACCTACACTGTCGGGCGAAGAAGCAAGAAGTGGTGGCTCCGAATTTTTTACTTTTTGATGGACGTCAGCATAACCAATGCGTTTATTGTAAGCAATAAAAACGGCGTAAAACTGTCGCATTTTGAATTCAGGGTGGCATTAGCAAGAGGACTTGTGGGGTGGCTACCGTAGCCGTAAGAGGCGTTCCATCATGGCCGATTAAGGACAGTAACGGCAAACCTCGAGGCACCTGGCGCACCTCGTTGTATATAGCCTTGTCGGGATATGAGCGTATGCCCGGTGGACCGATAGTTCGTCTCGAGTTACAAAAAGTCTGATGGATTTAAATTTAACTAAAAATGTTGTAGAGAGAAAGGAGGAGGAAAAGGTTGCAGCAGCCGAGGCAGAGGAGAAGGTGGCGAAAGCAGCGAGCACGGCTGAGAAAGGAGTCGAGAAGGTGGCTGCGAAAGCAGTGAAGGGTGATGGAAGCTTTACGAGGTCGACGATGACTAGGCGTACGCCGCCTAGAAAATCGCCGATTCCAATGGAGGCAGAGGGTACGCAACATCTTGCAGGGAGTAGTAGACTGCAAGTGCCGAAGGAGACCCAGAAGGGTGGTAGCACGGCCTCGAGTATAGCATCGGGACCTGTCAGCCGAAGCAGCTCTGTTGCCAGCTCAAAGCGAGCTCGCACAGACAGCGAGGGTGACACGGAACCGATCGCCCAGGCTGATGATTTGTGCAAGATGCGGGAGATCGGTTCCGAATTGAGGAAATTCCTCTTGACGGAAACCAATAAGGTCTCAAAACTGGCTTGTATGCATGTTCTGGCGACGGTGAGCAGGTACGAGGACCTGCTCATCAGGTTGATGGTCGAAAATGCTACCTTAAAGGGTCAGCTCAGTGAGTGCAGGCAGAATAAGGGTGTGGTTGAACAGGGAGTGGTTAAAACGTACGCGAGTGTTGTAAGCCCCCCTGGCGGTGCCAGTGATGGCAGGCTTGTTGAAAGTGGACGCCTGGCTCCCAGGCCGGCTCCTAAGCCGGTGGAAGCCAAAGCGCCAGTGCAAATGGGTCCTCGAAAGAGGAAGGCTACGAATGTAGTTGTCGTGCGTGGAAAGCCTGATGATAGTGCGGAAGTAATTAAGGACAAGCTCCTTAAGAATGTTAGGCCTGAACTGCCCGATTTAAGAGTCGTGGCTCTCAGGCGCGTAAAAGGCGGAGTGATGGTCGAGACCCAGTCTGGTGGTGATCTCGACAAGTTGAGAGATTCGGGTGCGTGCGAAAGAGCGGGACTGCGTCTTGACGCGCCGAGAAGTGTGGGCCCTCAGGTCCTCATTTTTGACGTGCCGAAAGCGCAGTCAAGTGACAAGGCGCTGTTAAAGGAGATTTTTGACAAGAATGTCAAAGAGGCTGGTGTTTGCTCGGAAGCGGAGTTTGAGCTTGCGGCGAGGGTGAGAACGAAGATGAAGGTGAAAGGCGAGGATGCGAAGGTGAATGTGGTGGTGATAGAGGTTCCTGGAGTGGTGGCGGAACTCTTTCATAGAATGGAACGTGTGTTTGTCGGTTGGGAGAGTTGCAGAGTGAGGGAGCATGTGGGAGTTGTGCGGTGCTATAAGTGCCACGCTTACGATCACGTGCTTCGTGAGTGTAAGGAGCCTGAACGGATGTGCTTAAAGTGTGGCGAGGCAGGTCATATGGCCTCCTCGTGTGAAAAAGGCGTGTGCTGTCGGAACTGCAAGGTAAGGGTGTAACACTCCTCCAGGGTAGCTCTGGAGATGTGTAATTGTTTTTGGGGTTTAAAGTATGAAATTAAACAAAATATAAATGGAATGAGATATATATTACGAACATAACAAATCACCGAAGTTATCCGTATTAAATGATTATAACATTGTATTCAATTAGAACAATTACATTGTCGCTTGCCGCGCTTAAGACATTGAATTAAAATTAAAAAAAGTTTTTACAATAAAATTTTAGACAGTTAGAAATTACAGTTTCTGACCTTAGTTTGTTTGTGGGACCCTCTTGCAACAACGCACTTTTACATTACTCGGTTTCGGAGTTTCTGAATTATTTAAACTTTTTAAACACTTTTATTATCAAAATTTTTCTCTGAGGGTTACCGTCTCAACCGATCGCGAGTTATCGACTGCCTTTTTCAAATCAAAAGATGCCTCCACGATAATTGTAATTTTGCGTTCTTGCATTCTTAGGGTATTGACCGTCGGTATTGACGGCCTTTATTATGTTAATATAATCAATTTTCCAACGGATGTGTTTCCTATGAAAATTGTAAAATGCAGTTTCTATTGATGACTGCGAATTACTTAAACAACAGGAAATTTAATATTGAATTACATTTCTTATTTGAAATTAGTTCTTACCATGAATTTGAATTTTTAAATTAAAATCGAAATTTATTTTGATTTTTCCCCGGTGCTTGTTACATAACTCTCCTATTTTAAAAAGAAGGCAAGTTCTTATGAACTTGTCTTCCTTTTAGAAGTGACAATTTCCCTCTATTTCTACAATCTAATTTAAGTGTTTCTAATCATCCTACTTATTTATTTGTCCTAGTATTGACATGAACGCTATTGTAATATTACCCATCTTATAACTAATTTCAGACTCTTATGAGTTTGCTCTTATCGTCTAAAGTTTCAAAAAAAAATTCTGCTCGCTTGCCGGTCACTTTGTTTATTTATTTACTTTGTTTTCCGCACTAAACACTGTTTTAAGACGACGTCATTGTTGATGTCCAGTGATCAATGTTGGGGTATGTTGGGGCCAATGAGGTTGTCGACGCCTCTACCGTGTTCGGTCGTTGTGTATGGTGGGCTAAGGTACTTGTTGATGCACATGTTGGTTGATCCTGAGGTTCATTGAGCTGTGCTGTTTTCTTTATCTCCTCTTCCATCTTTTCAATAGTTCTTGAAACTGTTGAATTGTAGTTCCATTTTATATATGCTGCTATTTGAGATATTAAGATCTTTAGTTCATGGATTGTCGTGTGGTTCACATTCATGTTTATTAAATTTCCTGACCTATGAGAGAAATTTCCTCTGAGGGCACTTTTCTTGAAATTGATTACCTCAGCTTCTCTTCTTATTGATATTGCCAACCCTGATTTGTTTCTTACTATGGCAGTGTGCCCATGAGAGGAGACTGGACAAAAAGTTATGCCACCCTTCTCGAATTCAAGTGTGCTATCTAACTCTAATGCAGCTCTCAGCCACTTTATTCCTACTGAGGGGATATCTCCAATTTCTGCGACCACCTTCCTAAGAGGTTTGTTCATTATTGATATGTTGTCTATCACTTGTGTCAGCTGTAAATGACTTAATCCTTGAGATCTTGAGCAGTGTATTAGCATTTTACCAACTTCCAATGATAATTTCTCAAGAGATTGAGTTCTATTTTCTCCTGTGATTTGATGTCCAATTATGACATAATTGGAGTGATGAATAGTTTTTCTTAGAGTGGATAGATGTGGGCTCTCTCCAGGGATGCAAGGGAGATACCTGTAACATGGATCCATTGTGTTTAAAATGATTCTTAATTGTCTGCTTAAGCTTATTCTTGAAGTGGTCTCAAGCATTGATAGATCTTTTACAGAGTCAACCATGTCTTGTGATACTCTTTTAGAGGGTATGATGTATTCTGGGAAAAGTGCTTCACATAGTGTTTTTTCTCTTAATTGCGTTAGAATTTGTATTGAGACGTCTCTTGTTGCAACAATTTTTCTCTCAATTATAGGAGGTCCCCATTGGACTCTTGAACCAGCCCAACTGATTTCATAGTACTTTTTCACTTCTTTTCTGGGTTCTTTCATCAAGACGTTTATAGTGTCAATGACATCTTGTGATGGGACTTCACTTTTGTCTACCCACCATTCTATGGCTTCAAGCTTACATAGAGTTCTGTTATGTTTGTGTTTGCCATCTTTACTCTCCTTCTCAAGAGGAAACAGGTTTTTAGGCATTCTATATTTTCTTGCAGATGTTTTGCTTACCGACAATGGATACTTTTTGTTTAGTAATGCTAGAGTTGTTGCAAGGGGATTTGGGTCTTTGAGACATTTAGAAGAACGTTCTATTAATTTGAAGTTCATCATGCATTTTGTCCTCATTACATTCACTGCTTGGGGTGATAGCTTCAAAATTTCTTCTACTTGTCTCATGAAGAGTTCTTTTTCTTTAAGTTTAGTATTTTCCATAGTTAACCTAGATAGTAGTTAAAGTAAGGATCTGTTATTGCTGAAGTATGGCTGTGCATTCCACAATGTTGTATAATTCTGGTGACTTCTATTAAGCAAGCTAGGACTCGTTGTTGTTTAAAGTCGTTACGTTGGAGCACCATCACTGTTGTGGGAATTTCACTGTATGATTGTTGTTCATCTGGGCAGGGGGCGACATCTTGGATTGACACTACTGTGTAGTTATTGTTAATGTTCTCACAATCATATGCAATTAGCACTGACACTTCTTTTATTAACACTGTACAACTTATTATTAACACTACCGGCACGAGCAGCCTGAAGTTCTTCATTCTATAATTAAAAATTTACAATAACAAATTGCCCTACTTTGAATAAAATATTTATTTTTCTTAAAAAAAACTAGTTATTTATTTTCTAACCTAATTTTGGGAAATGTCATCTATTATTCCTATATACAATTTTCCTTTGTTGTTGGACCATCTTTTATTAGCATGTTCCAACGAAAAAGGAATTAAGTAGTCTACTTATTGGAACGCAACCGTAGCCTTGAAGAGGCTCTTACTCCGTCCTGCTCTACTGAACCTAAATTTTGTAGATTACCTAAATTTTCAGTGTTCTCTTTTATTAACCTCCTGGTATTTCTGCTGATGTTTAATTTCCAGTTCCTGGGTTCTTTTAATGGTTGCCTTTCTTGTTGATTTATTGCTCGTTGCTGTTCGAGACCCTGTAAAATTGTTAGTGTAACATCTTGCGGTGTAACAGTATCATTACTTTCTTCTACATCGTCAACTTTATCGACATCCCAATTATTTAAAAGATTATTTGCTTCATCCGTGCTTTCTTCTTGCTCCGTGGTATCGGGGGTAAATAATTTTAATCTATTTGCGTGGACTATTTGCTCTTTGCTTTTATGCATTTCTTTAATTTTATATGTGACAGGTCCTTTAATTTCTGTAATTCTATATGGTCCTAACCAAGATTTTTTTAATTTTTTGGAAATACCCACTTTCGTGCTAGGATCGTAAAGATATACTAGATCCCCTAAATTAAATGTTCTTTGTTTGGTAGTTTTATTATACTGTACGGCTCTTCTTTCTGCTGCTTTTTTCATGGTTTCTGTCGCTTTTGTAAACGATATATTCAATCTTTTTAACAATTCCGAAACATAGTTATCGTCGAGATCGTACCTTACTCTTGTCGCCGTTAAGATGTTGTCCAATGGTAGTATTGGATCTCTGCCGTGTAGTAAAAAATGAGGACTATATCCGGTTGAACTGTGCGTTGTCATGTTATGTGACATTTGCATATACGGTACCCAGTGATCCCAATCTATTTGAGTTTCGTGCACATAGTGACTTAAAAAATTTTTTAAATCTCGGTGAACCCTTTCTATTGCTCCGTTTGACATTGCATGATAAGGGGTGGTTTGTATCTTCTCAATTTTAAGTTGTTTACACAGTTCCTTGAATACTCTTCCAATAAAATTCGCTCCTTGATCGGTTATTAACTTTTGTGGTGTACCATGACGAGATAGAATGTTCGTAAAAAATGCTTGTGCTATAGTATCTGCTTGTTGATTTACGATTGGAACGAGCTCGATATATTTTGTAAAGTGATCAATAAATGTTAATAAGTATTTATTTCCTTTTTGTGATGTTACAAAGGGTCCTGTTATATCCATGGAACATCGTTCGAATGGAAACGAAATTTCTGGAAAGTCTTGAAGAGGGACCTTTTTAAAATGTGGTGATGTTTTTCGCTGATTGCATGAATGACATCTGGCTACGTAATTTGTAATATCGCTTTTCATGTTTGGCCAAAAGCACCTTTCTCTAATTATGTTTAATGTTTTCCCTTGACCTTGATGTCCTGAAAAGGGCAGATCGTGAAAATCGTGCAATACTTTCTTAACAAATGTCCTAGGTATCACTAACATGTCCTTCTTGTCTTCTGATTTGTATAACAGTCCTTCACAGTCTTGGTAAAATCCGAAATTATCTTAGTTTCGATCTTGTAATTGGTTTAGTATAGTTTTACAAAAATTATCTATTTGTTGTTGCTCTTTTATTGTGTCTCGATCCCATAACGGTGTGGCTATTGGATGCTCTTCCGATTTTACTGTATTAACATCCAACTTTACCTTAGTCAAATTATAGATTATTATTGTGATCGATGTATTATAAAAAATTAACTTTATCATTTCAAAAATTACTTTCCATTGTAATTTATCTAGGCCACATGCAATACGTGGGATTGCTAAAAATTTATCTGCATTTTTTTCCATGCATTTTTTCAGATTATGTAGTGTATGCCATAAAGTTTCATATGTTGGTTTGTCTAAATATTTAGATTTTGTAACTAGGTAATAAATGTTGCGCTCTGGAAAATTCAATTCCGCTACTTCTGTTAGTTTCTTGTTTTGCTTTAACAATAAATGTTCAGATCCAAAAGTGCGTTTGAATTCCGCTGCAATTCCTTTTGACATCTTAAAGTCCTCCGACACGCAGTGCGCTAAAGAGTAATGTTCTGGACAATGGAAAAGATTTCCTTCTTTTTCGAATACATTTTTACTAATTATTTCATTTTTTTGTATTAATTTCAAAAATTCTGGCAATGTAAGTACGTTGTAATCTTGTTTGTGATAATTTTCTCCTTGATCTTTTTCGTATACTCTACTTAAGGCGTCTACATTTCCGTGTTTCTTTCCAGGTCTGTACAATACTTCGAAATCATATTCCCCTAATAATAAAGCCCATCTTGCTAACCGTGATGTTGTGTCTCTAAGCGACATAAGCCATCGAAGCGGTCGGTGATCCGTATAAATACTAAACTTTCTTCCGTACAAATAACATCTAAATTGTTTTATGCCAAATACCACTGCTAAGCATTCCTTTTCAGTGACGCTGTAATTTCTTTCCGCGTTATTAAAGGATTTGCTTGCAAATGCGATCGGTTTTTCAAAACCTCTATGAATCTGACTTAGAATCGCTCCCATACCTGTACTGCTAGCATCTGTGGCTAGTATGAACGGTTTGGAGAAATCCGGATAGCATAACACGTTGTCTGAAGTTAGTATTCGTTTAAGTTTGTCCATTGCTTCTAAAGCTTCAATATCCATGTTAAATTTGACGTCCTTTTTCGTTAAGTTCGTTAATGGTGCTGCTAAAATTGAAAAATTTGGAATAAATCGTCTGTACCAGCCAATTAGTCCTAAAAATTGACGAACGTTTTTAACATTTTTTGGTGTGCGGCAAACACTCCATTATTTCCTGTTTTATCTGGCTGTACTTCAATGAATTCTCCTAGTAATTTATCGAAGTTTTTATTTATTGCTGCACAGTCTATTTCACACCATGCAGGGATGATTATCTCGTCTGCTAACTTGATTACGTTGTTTTCAGTAATTCGGTCGTTACTGAGATGCTTTTTGCTGTTTTGTTCTGTAGATGTGTGTTCCATTTTTGAGTCATTTTCATCCTGCAGAAGTTTGACTGGTTTTGCGAGTGAGGTATCTACGCAAAAGTTTGTCTCTTTTCTGATTTCGTTACGTACTTGTAGTTGACTCGATTGTATATTATTATGAAGCTTTTCCCTTTCGTTGTTTGCTTTATTAATTATAAAATTTTGTTGACGTTGTTTGAATGCGCTATGGAAATCCTCTTCTTCTTCTTCTTCGGATAATTCTCCGTATTGTATAATTTCTACTTTTGCCGTCCAATCGGGCGCTGCTTTTCTTGTTTTTTCTTTTATTGTTGGAATGTTTCCTGAGCTATACTGTAATTTAGCAGGGTGCGCTGAGTTTAGATTTTCGGTTTCTTTAATTTCGCCTATACCGTGTATGTTTTTTCTGTGACATATTCTTGATGTGGTTTCTTGGCTCGATTTATTAAAAAATTCTTTGATTTTTGTACCATTGGTTTGATTTTCTTTTGTACTTAAATTTAAGTATCGATCTTCAAATAATGTTAAATCGTAAACGTTTTCACTTTGATTTTGTGGCATGTCTTGTAATGCATCATAAAATATTTCATTGTCATAGTCTTCTTCCATATTTATATCCTGTGTATTTGTGCTCCTCTCTTGCGTACTTGGGTAAAGAGGAAATTGATTTGCTAACTCATAGCTAATGCCTTTCCCTATTTTGCTTGTAACACTTTCTTTTTCAACTAGCTCATAGTTGACTCCTATTTTTTCTTTGTTAGTACTTAACCCCTGATTGTAATTATAAATATTTGCAAAAATATCTTCCCTTTCATAGCTAATTGGAATCAATTCGTTCCAAATTTGTAATGTGTTGTTTTTATAATTTATGATAGAATTTGTTAATCCCAAAAAATCTCGGCCTATAATACCTGATGCTCCTACCACTAAATTATTTCCACAAACTATCACATTAAAAACGCAGTTTACTACATTCGGTTGGGTTCCAAAGTTTAATTTAACCATACCAATGGCCTGTAGCCCTTCACCTGTAATACCTGCTAATAATATGTCCCCTACATTATGAATTTCTAAATTATCTAATGTATTTTCTTTTATTATCGTAATGGCACTTCCACTATCCAATAAAAATTTTCTTTTTACTCCATTTACATATAAATAAATCATACTGGGGGCTTCGTAGTTTGTGTATAATTTAAGCTGTGGAATTATGAAAGGGGTGGGCGTATTTGCGACGTTATTTATAATTCGACAGGGCTCGTCTCCCGGGGTTTCAGAGAGAGTCCTTTTATGCTTAACGCTTCGACTGGGTTTACATTTAATTTTCTTATTGGTTGTATATGGTCTGGATTATTAGTGTAGTTTTTTGCATTTTCCGGATAGATCCTATATTGATGAGCTGTATTCCTTGGATTCGTCTGTCTTTGTTGATCTCGTACCTCTTCTTTGTAAGTGTTGTTACGCCTTAGAAAACTATTATCTCTAGGAACATTATCGTTGTGGAACGACTTGTTATTATACCTAAAATTGTGTTTTTGAAAATTATTTACATGAAAACGACTAGGGTGTTGTTGATGGTGGTTGTAATTTGTCTTATAATTTTCGTATCGATAGTGTTGTTGTTTTGGTGTTTCTTGTCTAACATTTTGAAAGTTATGGTGTTGATTGGAATAATTTCTCTTATTACGCTCGTCTATTCGAAATCTACAATTTTGTGAAAAATGGTTGTTTTTTCCGCAATAAAAACATTTCCGTTCTTGTACGGCCATGACGACTGAAGATTGGTTTCGACTATTAATCATCAGCTCGGATAACTCGAATTGCTTAGCAAATTTTTCAGCTGTTTCCAAGTTTAAGTTTTCGGTCCTCATTAGTAGTGGTGTTAACTGTTTCATTGATTCTTTCTTTATGCCAATTCTAAATTGATTTAAGACTAATTCCTCACATTTTTGTTTTAATCCTGGTATATTTTCCTGCACTGCATTTTGTAAATCTTCTGCTAGTATTTCGTTTCCTAAAGATTTAAGTCTGATTACGTAATTTGCTATTGATTCGTCATGACGTTGATAACATTTGCTTAACCGAAGTAACGCTTGTCCTGGTATTCTTGCCGGTAAAAATTTTCCGTACATTTTTTTCTTGAATATAGAATAATTAGTTTCATTATAAACTGCTGCATCAGATTTATAAAATTGGTATGCTTCTCCTGTTAATCTGAATTTTACCAGTTTCAGTGTAATTTCGTCCGACCAACCGTCAAGTGATGCCCTATGTTCCAATTTTTCAAAGTAATCACGCACGTCTTGCCGTCCTGAAAAACTTTCTAGGGTATTTGCAATCATCCCTAGCGTTATGAAGGGTTGTACATTAGTAGGGTTGCTATCATTTCCTTCTCTCGATCTGGCCATGTCTGGAGCAGTCCCTGTGCTGTTTGCTTGTTGCATTTGAGATTATAAAATTTGGTATTTACAATTAAACGTAATAAACAAGGAAATAATAAATATGCAAGCGACACCGGATCAAATTTTGCAGTAAGTTGTAATTGTATCTCGGGAATACTGACCTACTTTAACGACTGAAGTTTCTTATTGTACTAAGTTGTAATTTTAGAATTTAAATAAAGTAAAATACACGTGTATTAACATCAATATTTAGAAAATTTTAAAAATATATGCAAAGATTTTTTTTTCTGGGTAAATGAATAAGCCTTTTAATGACAATTAAAAAAATTTACTTTAGTCGTTAACTATAACCGCTGCCACCAGTGTAACACTCCTCCAGGGTAGCTCTGGAGATGTGTAATTATTTTTGGGGTTTAAAGTATGAAATTAAACAAAATATAAATGGAATGAGATATATATTACGAACATAACAAATCACCGAAGTTGTTCCTATTACATGATTATCGCATTGTATTGAATTTGCACAATTACATTGTCGCTTGCCGCGCTTAAGACATTGAATTAAAATTAAAAAAAGTTTTTACAATAAAATTTTAGACAGTTAGAAATTACAGTTTCTGACCTTAGTTTGTTTGTGGGACCCTCTTGCAACAACGCACTTTTACATTACTCGGTTTCGGAGTTTCTGAATTATTTAAACTTTTTAAACACTTTTATTATCAAAATTTTTCTCTGAGGGTTACCGTCTCAACCGATCGCGAGTTATCGACTGCCTTTTTCAAATCAAAAGATGCCTCCACGATAATTGTAATTTTGCGTTCTTGCATTCTTAGGGTATTGACCGTCGGTATTGACGGCCTTTATTATGTTAATATAATCAATTTTCCAACCGATGTGTTTCCTATGAAAATTGTAAAATGCAGTTTCTATTGATGACTGCGAATTACTTAAACAACAGGAAATTTAATATTGAATTACATTTCTTATTTGAAATTAGTTCTTACCATGAATTTGAATTTTTAAATTAAAATCGAAATTTATTTTGATTTTTCTCCGGTGCTTGTTACAAGGGGACTGAAGGCTGACCATAGTGTCATGTCTGAAGTGTGCCCTGAATATGAGAGGAGGGTAGCGCGTGCTAGGGAGATAGTAAATCTTTAGTCTTCGATTCGCTAAGGCTTGTACAGTTGATCTGTATGAATGCGGCTGGTAGTATGAATGAACTTGGGGCGTTGATGCGTGAGAAAGGTCTGCAAGTCGCTGTCTTGCAGGAGCCTTTCGTGCGTGAGAGTAGGATAGTCGGTCTTCCGGCTGATGTTGTTGGGTACTTGAGTCTGGACGGAGGATCGGCGGTTGTGGTCGACGATTCCTCCTTACAGGCGATGATGGTTGCGAGGCTGACTGATGAGCGTGGTGTATGTGTGCAGCTAAGGAAGGGAGAGCTTGATGTGTACGTGGTCTCTGTGTACTGCCGGTATGGTAGTTCTATACTGCCTTATCTGGCGTACATTAGAGAGGTATGTAATACGCTGACAGGTTGTGCGTTTATTATCGGTATGGACGCAAATGCTGCATCACTTATGTGGTGTAGTAAGTTGCGCGAACGTGCGATAGATAGAGATGGAAGAGCGGAGTGTCTGGAAGAGTGTTTGACCGATACAGGATTGTGTGTTGTCAACAAGCACAGTCGGACGTTTACTTATAGCGGCCCGGCTGGCGAAAGTGACATAGACGTTACAGTGGCGAGTGAGCGTTGGGTCGATCTCTTTGAGACGGAGTGGTTGGTGCATGATGACTGGGTCGGTATTAGCGATCATAACGCTATATCGATCACAGTCAGATATGCCAAACAGGAGAAGGTCTCTTTGAATGAAACTAGTCGGTGGTGTAGTAGGAATGTTGACTGGAATGCCTTCCGGTATGTCTTAAGACTGAACGTGGACTACTCGGTGGAAGATTTTTCTTCCCTGACAGTTCCGGTTATGTATGACAAGTTCCTTGATTGGGTTAAGCAGTCCTGTGACTGTCTACTCAAGAAGAGAAGCTGTGTATGTAAGCGGCGAATGGTTAGGTGGTGGTGCGATGAGCTGGAGCGATTGAAGAGAAATGTAAGAGCTGCGAGGAAGAAGTACCAGCGTGTAAGAAAGAGTAGTGATGTGGTTGCTGTTGAGTGTGCGAGAACGAAGTTTGGGATGCTCAGGCGTGAGTACATGAGGAGTATTCGTGAGCAAAAGGAGCGTAGCTGGAGAGAGCTTGTAGATGTTGAGGGGAATGCGAATGCTTGAGGACAAGTCTATAAGACTTGTCGCGGTAAAAAGAAGCGAATGGACTTGTGTAGTATCGTGGATGACAAGGGGTCTTCAATGACCTGGCGCGAAAGTGCAGAGAAGTTGTTGTGTGCGCAGTTTCCCTTGGATGTAGTGTATGATGATCGTATGTATGAGCGCGTCGAAGTGACGCCAAGTGTATTTACGTATGAGGAGATGTGGTATGCAGTGAAACGTCTGAGGACTGGCAGGGCCCCCGGCATCGATGGTGTCGAGCCCCTGCTAGCGAAGCCATGGAAGCAGGCGCGGGTGATTGAGGTTTTGAAAGGTCCTTTTAAGGACAGGAGAGTTGCGAGTTCGTACAGGCCGATTTGTTTGTTAAGTGTCTTTGGAAAGATTATCGAGAGAATGCTGGTTGAGAGGCTTGAGACTCTGGTGTGGCCTAGAAGTGAAAGGCAGTTTGGCTTCAAGAAAGAGAAATCGACTGAAGATGCCTGGTGGCATCTGAAGGAGATTGTGAGTGCATCGGAGTACAAATATGTGCTCGGTATATTTGTGGATTTCAAAGGTGCGTTCGATAACCTCCTTTGGAGCAGTGTGATTGAGCGATTAGCTGAAGTTGGTTGTAGGGAGCTAAACTTGTGGAAGGATTACTTCAGGGAGCGTATTATTTGGCTCCAGGGAGTAGAGGACGTTGTTGAGAGGCGGGTTTTGAAAGGATGTCCGCAGGGGTCGATTTGCGGCCCGGCGGTTTGGAATATGATGATGGATGTGCTTTTGGAGAAATTGAGATGCGGCGGGTGTGAATGTGTGGCCTATGCAGACGACCTAACACTTATTGTGGAAGGTACGAGCAGGGCAGTGCTGGAGAAGAAGGGTCAGGAGTGGTTGAACATGGTCAATGAATGGGGATTAAGTGTCGGCGTGAGTGTTTCGCGACAGAAGACCGAGATGCTGATGTTGAAGGGATCTCTCGCGGTCGCAAGACCACCGGCGATACGTCTGGAGGGCAGCCAGGTTAGCTTGTCTACCTGTGTTCGCTATTTAGGCGTTTATGTCGGAGAGAGGATGAGCTTCAATCGTCACATGGAGGTCGTGCGTGGTAGAATCGTTCAGCTGAGTGGGATGATGAGACGAGTTCTCAGGAAAGAATGGGGCGTTAGAGGTGCAGCCGCTCGTGTCTGGTATCAGGGCATGATGTCGGCTTGTGCCTTGTACGCGTCGAGTGTCTGGTATCGTCGTTTGAATCTTCAGAGGATGGTTGTTTTGCTGAACCGTGCGCAGAGAGTTGTTTTGTATGGGATGCTTCCGGTCTGTCGGACGGTGTCGACTGAGGCCTTACAGGTTCTCTTTGGCGTCGTTCCGTGGGATTTGGAGGCTCGTATGCGAGGCGAGTTGTATGTGGTGCGTAAGCGGATCCCGCGCGATCCTATTGATTTGCTGAATGAGGTAGAGAGAGCGGAGAGTAAGAATGTCGTGAAAAAGGTTTTGAAAGACAGGATTCTTGAGTGTTGGCAGGATCGGTGGAATTCGTGCGAGAAAGGAAGAGTAACTTTTCGCTTTATGAGAGATGTGCTGACGGTGGAAAAATGTCCGTGGTTAGACATCGGTTGGGCAGTCGGTTGTTTCCTCACGGGGCACGGGTGTTTCAACGGGTATCTGAATCGTATTGGCAGGGCGGAGAGTGCTTTGTGTTTGTGTGACGAGGAGGATGAGGATTGGGAGCATGTGTTGCTGAGGTGTGGACTGTACGCTGATCTTCGTGAGAGTGCAGATCTAAGGTTTCCCTTAGAAGGAGATGAAGATAGTTTAGATCTTAGTAGGCTATTGAGTGACGAGATGACTTGGCGGAGGTTTAGAGAGTTTGCTGAAAGTGTGTTGGAGCGAAAGAAGGCTGTGCCTTGAGTCTTGTGGTTTTGCGCTTGTTTATGTATGCGTGTGTGTAGGATGATGATATGAGTGTATGCAGTATGAAGGTAGGGAGAAGTGTAGAGTGGTTAGAGCCAGCACGAACCGTAGTCCCGTTGTGCGTAGCCCCTTTGCGCTCGCACATCGATAGACGCGGCACGGCTGATCTCGAACCAACAGGCTTGGCGAGTCTGCACAACTCTAGCTGGCGTCACCTACGCCTCAGGTTGCAGGACCTAAAATAGGAAGGAGTCGGTTTTTGTCTGGTGGATTCCTTTCGATAACTGGCTTTAAAAAGTCCAACCGTGACTTTGTACGGTACTACGGGCGACTCGGGAGCCCCGGAATGTTGACCGCGGTCTTGGCAACGCTTGCGTGCCATGCTGCGTCCTTCTGCCCGGTCATTTTGAGGATGGACTCGTAGTGTTTGTGGTTAAAGCCGCATGCTGGCTAGGGGGTAAAACCCCGAACGTAGGAGCACGTTTATTGTTCGGGTACCGATCTGCTTAATCGGGAGGACTTAGATAGTGGTCCGTGTTATGCCGTGCTTGACAAGAGACCTGTATCTCGAAGCTAAATCGGCAGGGAGGCATTCGTAGACCGTTTACGGTGTCTCTTGCGTTGATCGAGCGTATCTCGATCCGAGGTTGCAGAAACCCGTGGTGTTTAAACCTAACGGTAGTCGCATCACGTTAAACCACACGTAAGGATGGCCGATTATATAGTCAGAAAGAAATTTGCCCTTGCAGACACAACGCGCCAAAAAACTATTCATGTGGTCGTCGAAGAGCGACGTTATACAAGTGTGGGAGACCATATGCCCTGCCCACTCTCAACTTCCAAACGATGCCGCCTCTGCAGCACCAAAGCAAACGACAAGCGTTTAATGTGCCAAAAATGCGAAGTGCCACTGTTCATTGTTCCTTGTTTTTATGCTTTTCATCACAGGCAGCAGCAGTAGCATATTTCTGGTGCTGCTTATATGTTCCTATTCAGTCCTTGTTTGAACTTTTATATAATAAAGTAGATTGAATTTCAGAACTGTTCTTATTTATTACAAAAAACAAAATATTATACTAATATATAGTAAACAATCTATAGCGCGGGACGGGCAAAGGGAATATATTTACCACCATATAAATAAATATATAAAAAAAATAAAACTGAGTTTTGGTTTCTACCTTATTAAGCTATGTAAAACCAATATTAGTTTTATTTTTCCATTGCCAGATCGTTGTACCCGTTAAAGAGTTAAACGAAACAAATAATTTAGACAATTCCGATAATTTTAGTTCTGATTCTTTTAAATTAAACTGTGATTCACAGTTAAGACATTGGAGTCAAAAGTACAATATTGCAAACAATGCTCTTACCAGTTTGTTACATTTACTGAAACATTACGTACATGAAAGTTCCGTTTGATTCACATACACTTCTGACAACACCACGACTTGTTAATGTCACATCTTGTTCTATCGGTTCCTAGTTCACCTAATGTTCGCCAAAAACCAAGCAAATTTACTAAATATATGTATTAATGTTGATGGTTTTTTCAATATTAGAAATTTTAGACCAAGTTGTATTAGAAAACCATTTATAAGAGCTGTATTTGAAGGTTATTCTAAACCAAAAGATTCAAATGCAGTTTCGAATAAGTTTAATTATAGCGAATTCTTCAGCAAGAGCATTTGTAAAATGAACTGTTTCACATAACTCTTTGCATGGCTGTGGCAAATGTAATCGAGAAAGAACTTATATTGGGAGAACTGTTTGGCTACAAATAAAAAAAAATACCATAAATAAAAGAAATGACTCAATTTGTTCTAGGTTCAATTCAATCAATCAAATTGGGCAACCTATTCTAACTAATTTAAAAATAGGTTTAGTAACACAAGTACCACTGGCACAACAAGCATCTTATATGTCTTGAAGTGGTAAATAAAATTGAGTGGAGCTTGGGTTATTAAGAAAATGTCAAGAAAGTAAAGTTATCATTTGCATCCATTACGAAAATATGAGATCGACTACAAAGCATTGATGGTTTTATTCCGAAATAGTTTTCTAAACCTTTATATATTTCATTTTTAAAAAACCACCGAATTTCGCTAGTTTCTATTATTATAGGCCCTATAGTATTTAAAGGAGTTTAGCAAATAATTTATATAATTATTTTCTTGCCGCTGTCGGCTGTTCATATTGTAACGATTATTAAAACTAATTTATTTATACTATAAATATGTACGCGTTTATAACTAACCGAACTAATTAAATCTAAGCATATTTAATAAAAACACACTAATTTATATCGCACTATCACTTGAAACATAAAGTCCGCGGATAACTTCACAAACTTGTTTAACAATTATTGTTTACATTCAAATCACGTACAAGGTTAGTTCGTAGATTTATCGCGTTCATCATTTATTTAGACTTGAATAATCTTCTTAACACTGCCGTCTTCGAATTACTGGAATAACTGACCTATGATTCGTTTGTACCGCATTTATACATTTTGGCAATCCTTCGCGAATGTTCTACATCTTTTGGTGAACATTCTGGAAAATGGATAACAACTTCGTGAATTCTATCGAACTTGAGAATAATTTCTCGAACGTTAATTTTTTTCTAAAATTTACAAATAATTATTATTCCAAAGAAATTTTACTGCATATTTCAGATGTTGTACGTAATTATGGCCAACTTTACCAATTATCAGTTTTCCTTTAAAAACTTCATGAAAGGTATTAAAAAAGTGATTCAAGGACAAACTAAAACACTAAAACAAATTGCAAAACGTTTAAGGGCAAAAGGCAAAATAATGCTAGACAATGAAAAAATGTAATGCAAGGAAAATCACAAACAATACTGCTTAAAACAAAATTAGAATTCAATGGATGTCGTGTATCTGCATCATATCCAGATAACGCTTTTGTTACTCTAGATGAGAAAATAGCAGTGATTAATAGAACAACACAAACTGGTAATAGCAAAGCTTTTAATTGAACATGCTTGTTACATGAGAATAAATCTGATTATTTTACGAAAACATTTTGTAGTAGTAAATTGTTCATTTTTAAAATTAAGAAAAGATATTTTGAAGGAATTATTGTACGCTCTACTTGATTGGCTCAAAAATCTATCAATGCACAGCCAACCCCAGAAGAATTAGAGGCTGCGGATGGTTTATTAAGTTTGGTGCCAAGTGAGGATCCATTAAAGAAACCATTGCAATACCGTAACTTTGAAGTGCACACACCCACTAAACCTACAGTGTCTAATTTTATAACTACGGTTAAATTTTTGACCAGTTTAAAGGGGTTAAACAAGGGTTAAACGAAATTGTGGCTTCAATTAAACTGATTCATTAAGACGTAAGATTTTACAAACTAACGATTAATGAGAGGGTTGTGTTAACTTTTGTGAAACTATAGTGCGATTTAAGTTATGCAATTTTAAGTGTACTATTTGGGGCCAATGCTAGGGTTATTTTGAGCTGCATTAAAAATCGTTGTTGTGCACGGAACATGCCTTTATGTTTTTAGAATTTTTTAGATACCGAGATTGTGTTAGATTGTACTGAAATATTTGTGCAAACTCCTAAATGCTTGTGCTGTAGAGTCAGATTTTATTCCAATTATAAGGGTCCCCAAACAGTTAAATTTATAACTGGAGTTTCGCCCGCAGGGTTGATTATCAGTAAAACGTATGGTGGGAGGGCATCTGTTAAGGTTCTATTGTTCTATTTATGAGCATGCGAAGGGGGAAGAAAACTTATATCTTCTTCGAGAGGATCTTGAAAATGGCTTGCACTATGTATTTGGTGACCACTTCAAATGTCGTGAAGGAATTTGTAACAATGAAAGTCAAAATGTATTTCTATTTAACAGGTAGGTTATAAATTTGTTTCATTCGAAAATATTAATGTGTATTGTTACTGATATTTGTAGGTGCAATTAATTTTCTTATTAGAAAAGCTCATCTGTTACTGGAAAACGAAAATAATAATCGAGCAGAAAGGTTAATGAATATTGTGTCTCGTTTCAATATGGGCAAAAGATTAAATTTAGTTCAACGTGGTTCCTATACAAGAAGAGTGTATTTATCAGCTCTACTATACAATAAATCTTCATCTTGGTATGGCAGCCCTTGGAAAAGTTTTTTGAAGAAAAGTCCAGGCCATCATTTTCAAACATTTGTGACCAAATGTCAATCAATTCAAACAAATAAAGCACGTAGAAAACTATTCTCAAGTCAAGTCACAAATCAAAAAAACACTGACTATGGACCACTAGCAGAACAGCCTGAAGAAGATCCTGAGTTGTTGTGAGCAGAATATAATCATGTGTTGGAAAAATTACAGACACACCGGTATACGTAATGGGACAAGTGGACGCGGCCAACTGGGCACGAAAATTATATTATACAACATATAGTGCTTTTTAAATTAAAAAAAATATTTTAGGCGAATGTGTTGATTTTTAATAAATGAGAAATGAAATCTTCTAAGTACTTGTATAAGATTATTTGACGCTGTAAAAAAAAACATTTGAGATGAAAATCTCGTAACGGCACTTTAATGACTAACTAATGGCTTCTAATTTTTTCAAAAATATTTAAAAGTTACAAACTTTTTCAAATAAAACCATTTAAAATGCAAGTCTTTTAACTACAATTTTGGCTAATTGATGGCTAATGTAAAATACATTTTTAAAATTATATTTAAAAGACAACAGTCAATTAGACCCTTAATCGTTTGTTTTGTGTGGTCAATTTCATCATATTATATAAGGTGGTTGTAAACGGTAAGATGTTTAGTCTTACTTTAAACTTTAATGTAGTAGTCTTTAGTTCAGACGACCTTGTTCAACATGAATAACATCACGTCGCAGCGAAATCCTGAAAAGTTTAGTGAAAACGGATTTTTGTACGTGTTTGACAAACTATCCGCAGACGAAAAAAAATTGGCGATGTGAACAAAAACGTGAGTGTAAAGCGCGCGTGCATTTAGTTAATCGCGAAGTTGTAAAAACCTTAAAATCACATAACCACCAACCATCTGCAGTTAAAGTAGCAGCAGACCAAGTGATTACAAAAATTAAGAAAAGGGCTGTAGAAATCCAAGAATCGACGTGCTAAGTAATCAACGAATGTACCGAAAATACTGATATCGCTTGTCAAGGAACTCTTCCTAATCAGCTAGCTTTAAAAAAGTTAATTAGGAGGAAACGCAATCCAATTAATCAAGCTCCAGCAAATCCTATAAATCTGGCTGCCCTCGAATTTCCTGAAGATTACAGAATATATATCAGAACCCGGAAATTCAGAAAACTTTTTGCTAGCTGATAGTGGACCGGGTGCAGAAAGGATCCTACTTTTTGGACGACAACGAAATTTGGAAATGGTATTGACCTGCGATGATTTTTTTATGGATGGAACATTTAAAATTGCACCCAATATATTCAAGCAAATCTACGTTGTTTTGGCAAAAAAATTTGGAGGTATTCACCCTATCTTCTACGCACTTTTGCCTAATAAATGTAGAGAAACTTACGACAGGTTGTTTAGTATGATTAAAGTGTTAGTGCCAAACCTCGATCCAAAGTCCATTACTTGTGAATTTGAAATGGCTGCTTTCAAGAGTGTTGCTGAAATATTTCCTACTGCAGAAATTCGAGGATGTTTTTTTCATTTAGTCAAAAATATGAAACAACAGTTGAATTAGGCCTAATACATCGCTACAAGAACGAAGTCCAGTTTGCGTTGTACGCAAAAATGGTGATAGCCTTGGCGTTTGTCCCAATTCAAGACATAGAAAATGCTCTATTATCATTATCTGATAACTTACCAAATGATGTGCAACCAATTTTATATTGGTTTGAAGACTACTACGTTGGAAGATTAAATAGAAGAGGTAATGGACTATCGAATACTTAAGAGGAATTGCGCATAATTACCAAATGAATTTATAAATTCGGTATCGGCGTGAATAAATAAATAAACATTACAATGACAAAGTTAATGGACTGCAAATTTTGCGAATATCGTTGTAAATACCTATGTAAATTTGTGACAAGGCTTGCGTTTTAAATGCAGCCACATTGAGTTCGCTGTAAAATAAGTAGGTCGATTTGTTGTGTACTGTATTGTATCAACAGAGCATTCACTATTTCACTCGTTTACCGCGACATAGCTAGGTGTAACATCTATCCGCATCCAGTTGTCCTGGCGTCCACTTTCCGTCGCGTCCAGTTGGCGGCGGCCAGTTGACGGCACCCAGTTGGCCGCGTTCACTTGTCCTAGACCAGGTATTTTAAAATTTATTATAAAAGTAATATTTTAATAAACTGTACATAGTTGTAGGGAAAAAAACCAAAGCGACAAAAACAAAAGGTCATTCAATAGAAGGTAGTTCCCGCAGTACTAAACTAGAGAATTCAGCAAAAATGTATGGAGACAGTTCAAATAATTTAAGTGTTGCAATAAATAATCTTGCAGATGGCTTGAATAATGTTGCCAAAGCAATATTAACATTTACTGAAGTACTGTCTACACAAAAATTAAAAAACATGTTTTAAACATAAGACATTTTTATTTAATGATTTCTAAACCAATTTTTTAAGTGTCTTCTTATTAATCGCCCTTCTTCTAAAATGTTAACTTCATTCCATGGACGATTTATGTTTAGTTCATTCTGATGAATATTATTATTGCCATCATCATAACTTTCTTCAACATCCGTGATATTATTTAAACGGTATATATTATGCAACACAACACAGGCATATATAATCTGACCATCTTTATTATGATAATAGTGCAATACTCGGTGCTTCATAAGGCATCTAAACCTATTTTTTAATACCCCAAAAGCCCGTTCCACTACGTTCCTGGCAGAAGTATCACGTAAGGTATAAATGCCTTCTGGACTTTCAGGAGGAGCATCAGGTATTGGAGTCATCATCCAGGGTTGTAGTGGATAGCCTGAGTCGCCTATCAACGATGTGTTGCGTTCTCCCAATTCATACCGGCTCTTTAAATGCCTGTGAATTGTCGATACTTCCCAAATTGCCGCATCGTGAGTTGCACCAAAATATCTAGCATTAACATTTAAGAAGCACATATCTGTATCGCATATCTGAAAATAACATGGATCAGTAAATTAGAAAATCAATTTTGTAACATTTTAATACGAACCCCGTGAACGTTGATACTAAACTAACCCTTTCGATTTAAGTATGCTACAGGAGAATTAGCATCATTAACATTTGGTGATATAATTGCAACATGTGTGCAATCTATTGCCGGATTCCGGAAGTGTATCGAATAATGTGCAACGTGAAGTAGCGAGGTTATCAGTACCCAAAAGAGTTAGGTGTCATGATTTAGACAAAGGACATTGCAATCGAGGTGATAATTGCAAATACAGTCATACTTTGTTTAAAGAAGATGATTTATTTAGTTGTCCAGTATGCATAAACGTAATTATGGATGGGGAAATGGCATGCTTTATTCAGTGCAACCACGTTGTATGTGTTCAGTGTATTGAATTATTGCAATTTATAAGATCTAATGAGAGCGGAGTATATAAAGCATGTCCAGTTTGTAGGAACGAATCGCTTTATACACGTTTGTTTTGAATACATGGTAAGTTACACCTATGTTAATCGTTAATGAACAGAAAAAAATGCGATTTGAAGTGTATTCATTTCCAAGATAGAGCGCGCAAAAAAAATTAATTGCATGTGCAATACGTAATCATCAGGTGCTGTTGCAAATGCCCAGTGTATTCTACCGCTTATGGAAACAAGTGGGGCAATTGTCCTAAGATTCGGAAAAAAGAATTTTATGCATACATTTACACCTAATTAATTAGACGCACGACTAAAATTTAAGAAATGCAGTACTATCAACAAATAAGTGCAGTTCTGTATTGCACGTGGGCATGTATCTTGAAAATGAATACACTAATAAAAATTTCACAATTTATTTAAAATTAAAATATTGTACAACAACCCTAACTTGGAAATTTGAATTTTTTTATTTGAAATAGCAGAGTTACTGTAATTTAGGAAAAGGACTGCTTTCAGACATAACCGGTTATTCCTGTACGCATGTTCCACTTAAAAATGCCAATTAAATCATTTCATTATAGTTCGTCTTTTAGTCAAGTCGCATTTTTTTTAATAGTGCAAGATGCCAATGTGTAAACATTATTTGTTTAGCGTTTGTAGAAAGCAATCTCAATGCAGATACCACCACAAACTCTTACTATGCCCAAAACAGTGTGGTTCCAACACTTGTAAATTTTTCCATCTGTCTGTTGATTTATTTGTGGACCTGTTAGCCCAAAAAAGACCATTTCCGCAAACAATACAGGAGGAGCTGAATAGGGTGGCTTGGGTATATTTAAAGGAGGATGCTGGCAAAGAATATTGCTCCGCCGTATTAACAGGGGGTCAATGTACGGAATTCAAATGCTTTAGGTGTTACCCTCAACAAGGTAAATCTTAATTTAGTATTAATTTTGCATGATTTCCGAAAAACGGAGGTAGCACAATACAAATCATAGTAACTTTTTTAAAAAGAATTTGATTAATGTTATGGCTGATTTTATTTTTCAAAATTTTTATTTTATTATGAATACCTAGCGATTGTGTAATAACTTAATTTGTTCTTATTCTTACAATTTATACTGTAATACTAACAAAATTGGTTATTCATGATAAGAGTAAATTGTTGTTGTTCAACTATTTTTTTGTTTTTAAAGTCTTTTAAATTCGGTTTTGATCTGTATCAGCTTCAAATACAGTTTTTTATACTCTCAATTTTTTTAGGTCTTCCGGTTTGCAAGCGATGCAGTTCATTCTTGACCCGAGGGTACACATACCGAATGAATTGTCATCATCTCATTTGTAAAGATTGTATAGAATTCCTTCCTGTTCGTACAGATGCAATTTTAATTTACGAGTGCCCTGTTTGTAGAAAATATGGTGTTCCTACTAAACTATATTAGTTAGATTTTTTGAATTTACACACTATGTAATTTATTTTATCCGGCAACTGTTTTATGTTACAACCGTAAGCATAGTTTTATGATAATTGTAATTTTTTGGTCACTTTAACACACTTGCATGCCATATTTGTGTAATATTTATTACTTTATATTATGCAATTAGTGTTAGTTTAACAGTTCAATGTTCATCTTACTGTTTAATAGTTAACAATAATTGCTGGTTCACACACAATTTTTTTGCTTACTGTGTTTTGCTGTACATTAATTGTTATAGAGCATGATTTAATGCAATTATGTAATTTGTGCAGATAACCGAACCGTATTGGAAAATACTTCCTTAGATTTAACCCTAGATTACTCGCGCTATGGTCTTTTAGACCGACCGTTTATATGATTCCTTATAATTGTCGAATCGCGCATGACTGCACCCCACCTTTTCATGACAATTCTTAAAACAGTTAAACGCTTAGTATCCCGCAGTCGTATGCATTCTGGCTTTGCGTTTAGTTGCAAATTTTACCTTTCGGTCGATTCGACCGTAGGCGCGAGTGTTAACGTTAGTAAAAAAATTCTGTTGATTCCAGCGTAAACGTGATCATTAGCAATACTTCTCCTGTATGTTTATTCTTTAACATCGATGTAGTTTTGTGAAGTTATTTTTGTTGTGTTTTTAGAATGGCTTACTACGAGAAAGAGCAAGCTCGCTTGCAAGCATTGCATGATGAAATTAACCGTGAAGAAGAATTAATTGATGGAGAGGCTGAAGATAGTGAACAAGACAATGTGTCCGAAAGTAACCATAGTACTACTACTGAGCAATCCGATGACGATTATGTAAGTGGAGCTGAAAAGGACTCTGATGTCGTTGAGGCTGAAGAACGTAGTTTTACTGATGATGAATTTGAGGAAAGTGACACTTCAGCTTGTGATATTCCCTTGACACACAGAATGAATCCTTATGTTGGTAAAGACAAAACAATCTGGAGAAGAGTTCCACCAGTAACTTTGGGAAGAAAAAAAGCCAAAACTCTCCAAGAAATCGTATCCAACACTAATATTTTTATTCGATCTGTTCGCTACAAATATTCACGAGAACGGGATGCTAAGGATACCGATGAAATAGAAATAAGAGCTCTATTTGGTCTCTTGTATATGGCAGGTGTGTTGCGCTTACAACACATAAACATTACAGACCTGTGGGAAACCGATGGTACAGGTGTTGAATTTTTTCGATCTGTGATGTCAAAAAGTCGGTTTTCGTTCCTTCTACTATGTTTGAGATTTGACAACATCCATGACAGAGTTGAGAGAAAAAGCACGGACAAACTTGCACCTATAAGGCAATTTTTTGATGGATTTGTTAACCGTTGTCAACAAAATTACGTCATTGGGGTAAATGCAACGTTAGATGAAATGTTAGAATCGTTTAGGGGGAGATGTGGCTTTCGCCAATACATAAAAAGTAAGCCAGCCCGTTATGGTATCAAGATATTTTCGCTTGTTGATTCGCAGACTTATTATACGCTAAATATGGAAATTTATGCTGGGAAACAACCAAACGGTCCGTATCAAGTTGACAATAGCGCCGCAAGTGTTGTCAAGCGTATGGTAAAACCTATTTTGAAATCGGGACGTAATATTACTATGGACAACTGGTTCACCTCAATACCACTTGCCGCCGCTTTGGTGAAAAATAAATTGACAGTGGTGGGAACCATTAAAAAAAATAAGCGTGAACTTCCATTAGAATTTCGAAATTCCCAAGGCAGAGAAGTGTATTCAACTTTATTTGCATACAAAACGAATGTAACGTTGTTATCGTACATCCCAAAGGTGAATAAAAATGTGTTAATGTTATCGACAATGTATCAAGTTGGTGAGATAGACGATGATACAGGCGATGTAAAAATCAATTATAACTTACGATAACTCAATCAAGGGCGGTGTCGATCTTGTCGACCAAATGAAAGGAACCTATTCTGTGTCCCGGAAATCTTAGCGGTATTTTTTTTAGTACTAAACATAGCGGCAATAAATAGTCTGATTATATACAGAGATAACACGAAATATGATATCGAACGAAGAAATTATTATTATTAATGATTACATGCAACGAAGATTGCTTCAGGAAAACATATCAAAACAATTAAAAAATGACATACGAAGAATTTTGAACATTGAACCGACAGTTTCGAGACAAAACACTGCTATCGGACTACTGCATCTCAGCCAAAAATAGAAAAACTAAAACCCAATGCCATATGTGTTCGAAATATATTTGTAAGGAACATACAGTTCTTACTTGTGTGGGCTGCAAAGAAGAAGATATCAGTGAATAAACTTTCAATTTGTAATTATTTAGAAAATAATGTTTTGTTCATTTTTGAGACTGCAAATTAGTATTAAGTTTTTATTACATATTGTTATATTGCCTATAATAAACATACCACTTATTAAAATCATCTTATTTTGATTGAAACTGATAAATTCAGCAGTCGGTCGAAAGGACCGTGGCGCGAGTGTTAACGTATACAGAGAGCGCGCGAGTGATCTAGGGTTAAGTGAGAAACGGTAAACGAATCCTCAAAAATTTGTAACTTCTAAACACAAACTATGTTCCCATTACTTACACTTAAATCAGATCGCTTTACAAGAATTTATTTAGACGTATCAGTTGAGTTCTTAGTGCAGAAGTTAGCAATGATATATTTGAGATGTCTTAAAACTGCCAACAACGGTGAGGATTCCCCAGTTCTAAAGCTAGCTTGTAAAAATAGCTGATCTTACACAATAACATCTACATATTACTTTTTCTAATCAAATCTACAAATTTGGTCAATTACGAGTTCCTTGTATAGTAGTAACCAACAACTTACACATTTAACCTATATTTCACATATTCGCGTGAGACAACATTATTAATATAATTATGGCAATGTATAAAGTGTAGAATTGTACTTTTTAAAAAACTAAAATCCTGTTGTCTAATTAACAAACAGACAAAATAACAGATACTGTGGTAACTGTCAAAGAAATCTATCAAGTTTCTTTTTTTGGATTTTACGGTTATTTGAATTTTCTTTCTTTCACAGCTTAATATACTACTAAAATATACATGGTTGGTTAATTGTCTCTGTTATCTGAATAAAAAATAAAAATACTTGTACAACACATAAATCCATAAATATCAGCCTATATTAGAGATACCAAATAATAAGCTTATATAGAATAATTTCAGCATGATGTTATGAGCTTATACAGCACTGATACGTAGTAGCGGCTATGAGCTTATGATATATTGGGCGCGAAGCGTTTTGCCATCTACTTTACCCACATTTCATATCCTCATAGCATGCCTTCTACAAATATATATATATACGTATGATGAACACTTTGTCGCCTCTCAAATAGATATGCTTAATTGCTTTTCACCTCATATATAACGTAGTAACCTCTCATTCTTGAGGTGACAACGTTTTACAGAAAAAAATTACTGAGGTGTATTATGCATAAATCTAAAAATTTATTTTGAGGTGACATTCGTATCCCTATAGTTGCATTTATATCAAATAGTTCAACCATTTGCCGACGGCGCTGTAACTACTGCTTATAGTAAGTAAGGAACACGTAATCACTTCTTTTATGACAAACTATGTATTTTGCACGTAGTCTCCTCCGATTTAATGGCAACATTGTTTTTCTTAGATTATTATATTCGTGTTCGTGTTATCATCTTACACTACTGAGCGGTATGAGTTTTAAATCAAGCAGAAACGGTTAGTGTACCAACGAAGTGAACATTTATATGCTCTTATTAAATGTTGTCCAGAGGTCACATGTTAGTGCAATTAGCACAAAAGAAGGGTAAGAAAACTTTTATATTATTACTTTCTGTAATTATTTACATTTAAAAAAAGTACATGACTTTTGCAGAAATTCATAAAAGATGTACGATACTTCTTTGAGTTAAAGTCGATTTTTTTTCAATTTCATTATAGTACAATAATGTAAACGACCATAATTAACATTTATTAAAAAGATTAATAATTGTAATAATTTTTTAACTACTATGTACTAACTTTGTTTCATTTCTATTTTTTTAGTATAACAATAAAACATTGTTTTCAATTAAAATGTATATAACTTTAATTTTATTTAAATTAAAGTACAAGTTTATTTTATAGTAGTAAAATTAGGCAACGTACTTTTTATAACCAGCAATTCGCTGATTGATCAATAAATTTAAAGGTATTGTTTTCAAACACAAGTTATCAAATCATATTAATCTAAACGCGCGTTTTTAATATAAATACGATACTAATTTCAGTCTTCTTTATATCACGTTTCTGAATAAAAACCTGATATTGCGTTATCAATTCATCGTTGTTTCAGTATTTTGCTCTTGCATGTTGAAAAATCCAAACGTTAATAAAATAAATTAACCCAGTATAGTAACAAAAGGTGTTTTGCCGGAATCACATGGTAAATTCTGCAAATTTTATAATTTATAATGAAGTTTATATCAAATACAATAACATTTTTTTAGAAAAAATGTCACTATAAAAATATGATACTAACACAAACAATTTATATACCTTAAAAAACAGTGATAAAATTCGCGAGTAGGGAAAATGTCTCGGTATTATGAAATTTGTCAGGACCTTTCTGCTGTTGCGCCAGACTGTCACATTTGCGACAGCATATTCACAATTCACTTGACATTAGATTTTTGGCGAGTTTGGTTATTTGTGCGCCCGAGTTCACCTCCACCGTTAGATTGTGTCACGCTGCTAATTTATTATGCGATTATTTGTGGAAGGTTGAAACGGGGTAAGTGGTATACAATTTTCTTTATTGAGGGTTTAAATTGACACCTACTAATTTTCTATAGCGGATTTTGGTAGCCACCAATTGTTCTGCGTTATCAGTCAAGATAACTAACAGGTGGTCTTATTCGGAATATTCCATGACGTCGAAGTATTGATACGTCCTTATCATATCCACCGTCAAAGGTTGAGAACCGCCAGGACAATCCTTTCTTTTACGAAGACAAACATGGAAAATTTAATTGATTAAGTCACAGGGAAACGCTGCGCATTTGAGATTGATTTCATGAGTTGGAAATGCATTAACAGTAATTCATGCAAAATATGTATACACAAAGTCATTTACACTTATTGGTTAATTTATGGTGTAATTTTTTAAATTTTATAACCCGCCCGTAAATACATTCTAAAATTTCAATATTCCACCCCCCAAAACTGAGCACTTGTATTAGTTAGGTACCTGAAAATCCTATAAGAAATACAACACTTCAGTCGTGTTACAGACGTTGTGTAGTTTTAAAACAAATATTTGCAGCAATATTAAGGTATTTTTTTAATTTCTATTTTAAAATGTTTAAGAATTATAAAAAATAGAAAAATTTAAGTCGTCGTAAGCGTAATCGACGGGTTAAAAACGTTTTCAATCAAAACCTTGAGAACGTTACAAATATATCAGATAATGATGAAAATGCAATTATAATGTCTTTGTCTTTTGAATTTGCATCTACTTCTGATAGTGCTGCTGAAATATTAAACAAGACAACCGATAGTATTAAAACTACATCTTTGAATATAAACGTGGATGGTTTACCTATCACAAAAACTAGTAACAGACAGTTGTGGCCTATTTTAGGAAACATTCACGAAATTTATAGTGTCCCATTTATAATAGGAATATATCACGGTACATCTAAACCAGATTGTCCTAATAAATTTTTACAAGAATTTGTAGAGGAATACCTTGAAATACAAAAGCGTGGTTTTTATTGGAAGAATTCGCGCCTTCCCGTTACGTTACGATGTTTTATATGTGATGCTCCTGCTAAATCGTTTGTGGCTATGACAAAAGGTCACAATGCTTATTACGGTTGCGGAAAGTGTGTGGTAGAGGGAAATTACGAAGAAAACCGCGTTGCTTTTTTTCGAACTGACTTAGAGTTACGTACAAATGAAACTTTTTCTAACTGATCTCAACCAGAACACCATAAAGGTATATCGATTTTAGAAAAATTAGGTTTTGGTATGGTTACGGGGTTTCCGCTAGACTATATCCATTTAGTTGGTTTACAAATATGCTGTACAGTCCAATTTGAGACACGTAATAAAATATAGTCAAACTAGTTTATTATAAGATTTATTTATATATGTAATTATGGTATATTGTTAGTTATTTGTATCTATTTTGCAGGTGTAGTTCAAAAACAGCACCCTTTGACGACTGAAGCAAATGTCTTTAATAAAAAAAAGGTTTCGGCGTGCTGGCGACCGTATTAGGAGCCAAGAGAAGGCTAAAAAGAATAAATAATATTATTTTAATTATAATCAAAAAAATATCAGTATTTTGTATAGTTTCATACTTTTTTTGTTATTATATTTTTTTTGTGTTTTTTTTATATAGTGAATAAAGTGAATCAGTATAGACCGCAGAAGTCTGACGTCACAATATGGCTGACAATCAGCTGATGGGTAAAAACAAACCGGTTAGCCCATAAGTTTCGCATATATTTCACATTGTTTGAGGTAAATTTAATTCTTTAGTGAAGTAGATATGCCTTTTTGCTTTTGTCCTGGATGTTCAGATGTCTCTAGACGTGAAACTTGCAGTTTTTTTCGTTTCCCAGCTGACACAAAAATTTTTAATATGTGGAAAAAAATGTGTAGGTAAGTCGAATTGAAATATGTATATAATAAGTTATGTTTTGTAATGACTTTCAATGTAAGAAAGTTTCAACATAGTTACTTGATATTAAATGATTCAATGAGAAATAAATTTATGATATTGCAGGAGAGCTGATCGGAACCCTACACGAGAAGACCGATTATGCAGTTGCCATTTTGTTAATGGCGACAAAACTTCAGGTCCAACCATTTTACCATGGAATAAAGAGGGAATATGGGAATTTCCAGGTCCGGAACAATCTAAAAGGTCTGTTCTACTTTGTTTAATTTATTCTAGAATATAAAATTGATTGTTTTTATAGAAAACGTAAGACAGAAGATGCAGCACCTTTATCACCACTGCAAGTAGAAATACCACAAGTTGTGCAGCCTACTCCTTCAACTTCAACTGTAATGTCTCCAGCTTTGGATTCCGCAGAGATTTACTTTTTGCGTGAAGAAAATAAAACACTTAAGCAGCAGCTTAAAGAAGAAGAAAAAAGATTTTCATTCAAAGATATTAGTAGTGATGATAGTCTTGTGTTCAAATACACAGGATTACCGACCTCTGCACATGTCTTAATGTTATCAAGACTGTTATTAAGATTTCAATTAACATATTATTGTGGCTGGAAAGTTGATATTTTAAGCCATGTGGACCAACTTTTTTGTACGCTAGTAAAACTACGGTTAAATCTACACTTCTTTGATTTAGCGTACCATTTTACAGTCAGTGACACGACAATACAAAATATTGTAATAACATATTTATATGCTTTACATGAAGTTTTATATAAAGGCATGAAATAGAGGTCGCAATTCCATCTTCCTTTAAATTGAAAAAGATGGTTTTTTCTCATTATAAACAGAGGCATACTTTCAAGGCGCTTATTGGCATTGCTCCTAATGCAACAATTACATACGTGAGTACATTATTTCCAGGATCCACGTCAGATAAAGGCATAACAAAAGAAAGTGGCGTTTTGCATCACTTACATACATGCAGGAGATTTAGTCTTAGCAGACAAGGGCTTCTTAATTAAAGATATGTGTAATGAGTTGGGGGTTGCAGTAAATATACCACCATTCTTACATAATTACCAATTAACCGTTGAGGAGGCCCTAATTACACGCAAAATTGCAAGAGCACGAATACACTTGGAAAGAGTGATAAGTCGCTTAAAAAACTTTAAAATATTAGATTTTATTAAGCCTAATATTAGGGAGCATGCAAGTGTAATTGTACAAACTTGTGCTACTCTTGTTAAGTTACAATACGCCTTGTTGAAAGAAACTGAACAATATTTCAAACAAACTGTAGCTTTAGATTAATAAATATTTATTTATGATAACAGTTTATCAAGTAATTTTTCTTTCTAAAAATTATGTAATATTGTTAAATTTGACAACCAATCAGGGTCTTTTTCAATAACTATTGATATATATGCTGATGGAGTCCAAATAACAAAATAGCATTTAGATCTATTTGTTAAATATAAAATGCCCTGAATTTGGTGAAAATATGGATGATTTTCTTTTAATGATCCGTTTTCATTTAAACAATATTTTTGATCATTTTTTATGTCTTCAATTGAAGAATTTCGGTGACTGTATGGACACTTTACTTCAATGATGGCTTCGGCATCCACAAAGCCATCAGGTGAAGCACCGAGAAAACCGCATTCATGTAACCATAAACCTGTAGGCATTACTATTTTTTGCTCCCTTGTTTCACATTGCTTGATTGCAGTAGATTCATGAGTTATACCCCATTGAATGAATCTAACTCCATCTAAATTTTGCTTTCCGAGCAAAGTGGAGTAAAGGGAAGATGAGTATCTATAAAAATAAAACCATTTAGAAGTGAAGATGTTGACTTAAAAAACTCTTAATTACCTGTCTCTAACACAGGCTCGAATTACAATTCCAAAGCTACTTGCAGTAAGTCTGCCTAACCGCATTTGATGCCATAAGGCATTTTGGTTTTGTCCCGTTGTTGCTTCCGCAATACGCAATATATCCGTGTTTGAACACTTAAAATGTTCAAACAGGTTTGTTTTCAAAGCACTTGCATCGTCACTTTGTGACATGCGGAGGATATTTGAAAATGTCTTTACTTCATCAAGAGATATTGTAACTTCAGGAGAAAGCAACCAATAAAATCCAGAAAATCTTCAATAGAGATAATCAGTAAAAATCAAATTCGTAAGTAAATATAAATTAACACTTCGAAAACAAAAGCATATCTAATAATCTCACCTATTTAAAACTTGTAACTCTTCATAGAAATATCGTTTATCATCTCCATCAGCATCTCTATCTATTGCTCGGAAAGCAGACTTTGGAAATATGTCATCAACTGTTGCAATTGATGAAGACGAAGAAGATGCAATCGATGGTGCTTTCCATTGGCACATCACATCAGTCTTACTTATGTTTTTACTTGCATAAATTAAAACTGCCGCAATGTGGTGACATTTAAATTGACCCCTTGGGCATTCGCACCTAAATTCTTTTGGGGACGAGTCTTTTAAGACAATCTACAAATAAACAACATATTAAATATAAAACGTAACGCACAATAAACTACAGCTTGCGTTATTGTTTGTACAAAGAAAAATCAATTAATTACCTCCACGTGGTAAGACCGCTTTTTCATACTCGCTAACACTTTGGCTTTAATGCAACTTAAAGTCCCATCAAAATTCACTTCTATTAAGTTTCCACTTTCTACAGAATTTTCTCCTTTCTTTAGAACACTAATTTCATCAGAAAATAGTTCCGCAATAGCTGATAAGTTAATTAAAGCCATATTTACTTCCTACATACGATGCATACATACAAACTAAATGGGAACTAAATGCACATGCCGAATGTTTTTACCCGTCAGCTGATTTACGGCCATTTTGTGACGTCAGAACTTCTGCGGTCTATAGATATTATTCCTAGTTACTTTGTACATTTATTGTTTTGCATAAAAAATTTAAATGAATGATGTCTATGAATTATACTATTTTTTTTTCGCACAATAATTTAATTTTACAGTTTTAGATTAATTTTCTCTTCTTTTATACTGATAACCTAGTAAAACGATTTTTACAAAGTTCTATCTTTGGGCCCAAGTTAGACATTTGTAATTACGTTCAGTTGCTAACAGTTTGATGAACAAACTTTTTTTTACTTACAAAAGCTAGAAATATGTCATTTTATTGATTCCTACCTATTATTTTTTTGTAATGTTTTATTATGTAATACATTTTTACTTATTGTGGATAGCACTGTGTTGATTAAATATATTTTTTAAATACTACTATTAAGTTACGTTTTTTATTCTGCTACCCCAGATAATATACAACGAAAGAAGTTTTACGTAAATAATTATTAGGAGTACTTTTTTTTGTTGCAAATGTCAAAATACGTACATTTAAAAGTACACTGAGACCAAAATAGTCTGACCGGAAAAAATCCGCATACTAATATTTTCTTCCCTTTGCATTTGACGTTTGTTATTCAGCGTGACATTAGCCACATTAGCTTCGTATGTCATCTGTAGTCTACAAGTTAATTTTTGCCTTTGCCTTAAGAAAACCGTTCATAATCTTCTAAATTAGTCTTTTTTAAGACTCACGTTGATACTTTCGTATTTAGTAAAGGTAAATTATTATTTCCGTGATAAATGGATTATATAACATTACTTTAATTTTAGGTTAACTTGTTGCTTTACAACTAAGCATGCCGTTTACATTAGATCACGACAAGCTTATTTTGATGTCTTATTTTCGTAATGGAAATAAAGATGAAAATGGAATTTGGGTTTATTCAATTCGCTTATGTTGCGAAGAATTCATGGAGGCATTTCCCAATTTCGAAGTGGAGTACGATGTATTGTGTCGTGTCGTTCATCGTGTGGTAAAGCGTTTGGATGAGACTGGAAACGTAGGTCACGGAAAATCATCTGGTCGTCCAAAGATTATCAACGAAGAGGTAATTGAAGATGTTCGTAATCGCCTAGGAGCATCTCTCGTAAACCTTTACATCAGTTGGCTCAACAAACTGGTTTGTCCTATGGTACATGTCGTACAGTTGTTAAGAAGGAGTTGCACTTTCGTCCATATAAGATTTCAGTTGTTCAAGAACTTTTACCACCAGATTTTGATAAGCGCGTTCAATATTGCAATTGGTTCAACGATACCATAAGAAATGATAACGTGCTAGATAAAACATTTTTTTCTGACGAAGCGTAGTTTAATTTGACTGGACATGTAAATTCACAAAATTACCGCATTTGGAGTGATGAAAATCCACATGTTTTCCACGAAACTTCATTGCATCCGGTGAAAATTGGTATTTGGATTGCATTATCAAGAAGACGAATCATTGGACCAATTTTCTTCGATGGTACAATTAATGCAGAACGCTATCAAAATATGCTAAAGTTTTCATTGGTGATCTTCATGATGATGAATTACAAGAAGGTTATTTTCAACACGATAATGCCACCGCACATACAGCTAGAAGAACGGTACAGTTTCTTGAGCAATTTTATGACAATAGAGTTATAGGCAGAGAATTATGGCCACCGAGGTCACCGGACTTGACACCTTTAGATTTTTTTTTGTTTGGATATTTAAAGAACAAAATATATCAAAATCAATTACACACAATTGAAGACTTACAAGAGGCAATAATAAATGCTATTCAGAGTATTACGGAACAGCAGCTACAAGCAGTTTTTGACAATATGAAAAAACGAGTGACATTGTCTCTTGATAACAACGGCTCACATTTTGAACACCTTTTATAACGATGCAGTTAAAAGACTTTGAATAATCTTTTAGCAGTTCCAATACAATACTCAGTGTAACAAATTTATTTGAAATATTTTTTTGTAATGTACACATTACGTAGTGTAAATTTTACCCACCGTTTTTAATGATCATAATTAAAGACAATAAGAATTACATTATTTATAGTAATTATTGCCCCGTGTGGTGTGAGAACCCATGGGGCGCGTTCCAGGTGGCAGATAAGGAATGGGCCTATGATGATTGTAGGCTGGTAAAGGCCATCAGCTAGTTATGGGCGTAATAGTGCTTCTCTGGAGGCCTTGAAAGCCCACAATTGGATGATTCCTTGTGGACTGAATCCGGCGACCAGGAAACAAATTAACTATCCGTCCCAACGAGCAGTCCAGATGTTTCATATTGTTGCTGCCAATAAGCAATTAGTATCAGATCAGTCATTTTCCAGCTTTCTTGGTATAAAGTCCATTATTCGTTTTCCTTTCAACATTGGATGTACGCAAATCTCTTATTACTGAAGATTTGCTTGTTTCTTCATCATCAAGCAAAAGAGCAATTGCACTTGCGAAAAGCGGGTAAGCATCTTCACTAGACGAAACTGATACGGTTTATGTATGAAACTATGATCGCACAGTCTGGTTGCTGTAATGGAAATGATATGTGCAGGAAACGATACATGCATGATAATATGCACCGACCTTAATAGTAATGTGGAAGCCCTGTTACAACATCAATAACAGTTAATTATTTTTCCATAAATAATAATTTCAACAGCAGAGATTTTTTTGTTGCAGCTTATCTTTGATTCAAACTTTGACCTAACCTAATTTTCAAAATAATAGATACGAAGTTAGGCTTATGTAGTTCGTGCTCAATCTAGAAGAGGCGGAACATATTTACTACGTTCACTTTTTAAAAGAGCGGATCGGTCAGGCTTTTTTGCTCTCAGGTATTATTATAGTAACTATATTATCACTACATGTAGTAAAATAGTTGTCGATAATATTACCATAATGTTACGATATAGTTATAACACGTTAACGTATAGTTATTTTTCGGTATACTATGTCTTGTACATAGAGCAACTATTTCCTTGATTATACGATACTTTTAAAGAACTTACTTTAACAACTATCCAATTTTAAGAAACTTTATTGTTGCTTTTTGTAGTTACTAATAGCGGGACATTTTAGACTAGAAGTTAACTAATAGTTGCCTATTTTACGACAATTTTGACTACACGTAACATTTAAATGTTACCCGATGGTTCAGAAATAGTTAAATTTTGCTGTCTGGGAAGACACGCCTTCTGAAGCTGGAGATGTCGATTTTAACATTGACAATTATTCAATAAGATCAGTTAGTTCCAATTTTGTCACATCAAGCGATGCTTCCATTGAATACCACATAACAAGTAAAATTGTGAATCTTCACTCGAAATCAAGGTAATAAAATTTCTACAATACATATTAAATACTTACATAAATTAAATTAAATAAAAATTGAAATTTATTTAATATATCTATTTACTTAAATTGTTTTCTAAGAGATCAATTAATATGTTGTATTTATACTATTTAGAAAGTGGTAACATTGAGAAAAAGAGAAAATGCAAAAAAACCGACTCGTTGTAAGTTTTGTGAAATGGATATGCCGACAAAAAATTTTGCAAGACATTTGTTACAAATTCATAAATCATAAGAAGTCCAAAGAATTATTAGATTTCCAGAAAATAGTAAAGAAAGACGTCAACCTCTTTATTTATTGAGAAATGACACAAATTTTAACCTGTTTATTAAAGGCACAACAAGACCTAATTGTAAAATCAATTCTAAAGAAAATATTGCTTATTATCCGTGCACATATTGCAAAGGATTATTTTTTAAAAAACTACTTACAACGTCATGCAAAAGTTTGCCTATTTCAAAAAGGAAAAGAAAACGATACTGAAAATAAAATTAATAATTTATCTCAATCGCAAACAATGATGACTTGTGCAATGGATCCGACTCTAAATTAAATATTAAAAAACAAGTAAGAGTATTTTACAGAGTAATTTACATCGTATTTGGTCTCTTATTGTATCCATATTTATAATAATGACCGATAGTTTATTTTTTGGTTTGTTTTTGCTTAGTTTATTATTTTGTAGGTTTTTAGTTTAATGAAAGCAGATGACATAGCTTTTCAGGCAAAGAAGGATTTGCTAATAGCTCATTTTGGTGAGTCATACCTAAAAAAACATCGAAGAGAGCAGATGGCTTATGCTTGCAGTAACCGGATGAGAGAGCTATCTCGTTTGCTAATTAATTACCGAACAATTACTAACAACCACAATGTAGCTTTTAAAGGCATATCGGAACCAAAAAAATTTGACGCTGTCATCACTGCTGTTAGAAATATTACTGGTTATGACCACTTAAAAAAAACCTTTACGGCACCAAGTCTAGCTATGCACTTAGGAACATCTCTCAAGCTAATATGCGACGAATTAATACATCTTATATTAAGGGAAACGCCAGGATTTACATGTAAACCAAGTATCAATATAAAAACATCGATAAAACAAATCAAATATTTTAAAGAATTAGCTCTTTCGCGTTGGAATACGGAGTTGGCTTCTATAGCAAACAAAGATTTGCTTGAAAAACGGTGGCAGAAACCGTTACTTTTACCATTTGTTAGTGATGTACAACAATTTCGTGATGGAGTTCTTAAACTTGCCAGTAACTTTCAGAAAACTCTAGTTGACAATCAAACTAATATCAACGCGTATAAACTGCATGTCCAGTGTGTGTTAGCACTATTAATTCTTTTTAATAGAAGACGAATAGGTGACGTGCAGTACCTAACAATAAAAGACAATAAAATGATATAAAAACTAATTACAAAGATTTTGAAAGCATTCTTACTAACACAGAAAAAATTCTTACAAGTAAATACAAAAGAATTGTTACCAGCGGAAAACGCAGTAAACGCCCTTAATTTCTTTGGTATCAGAATTCGATCTTTATATATTACAATTCCATTATTTATTTTCAAGTCATTCTTGTATCTGTAACATTCACTTATCTGGTCCTTCGTCTTCTGTTTTTCAGGCCACGATTTTTTACATATTGAATGATCTCTTGGATGACTGGATCCTCGGCTTGTTCTTTCTTTATTACTTCTTCGGATAACATTTCCGTTGTTACTTCTTTTAATATTGAATTGACGTAAATATCTAATTCTTCATTTATTATATCTTCATCTCCTTCTCCATCTTGAAGTGGACTTCTTGACAATGCGTCTGGTACGTAAAAATTTTTCCCTGGCACATGTCTGATCTCATAATTAAATTTTGCTAATCTCATTCTAAAGCGTTGAAGTCGATTTGATAATTTATTCAGTTCTTTTGTAGCCAAAATAGAAGACAACGGTTTATGGTTTTCTCTCCCTTCAGAGCTAGATCCCGGTTTACTGGCACTGGTAAAACCCTAAGGCCCAGGCCGTGCCCCAAATTTTGACTCCAACAGAAATTGTTCCAATCTTTCGTACGCCCAAGTCACTGCCAGCGCCTCCTTTTCAATTGGAGCATAACATTTTTGGGTGTCGCTGAGGGTTTTTGATGGAAAATACACTGGTTGTCAAAGCCCATCTTCTTGCTCTTGTTCTAATACTGCTCCTACCCCATAGGATGATGCATCTGCCGAAACTCGCGTTTTTTTGTTTGTACAAAATTTGGCTAACACTTGTGTTGATGAAATGTCCGCTTTTAACTCTGTTTAGTATTTGTGTACATTTGAATCTCCCGATCAATTTGTAAACTATTTTGAACACCTTTGTATATTTGATATTTGTAAAATTGTACAACGCGCAACGTCGCATCAACTGTATTTTTAGTGGCGCACGCACAACCACTAACTTTACCATGCTATGGCGGTTTCCGCCCACATCTCATTGTTCATTAAGACTTCTACAGTCAATGTTGTGTTCAATCATCAGCGCCATTTTATATGGCCATATTACTTTTAATATATGGTTTTTAAAGTACCTCAAAATCTTTATTTGTGTCTATACAGTCCACTCTAACAATCATTGCAACATTGTTGGGTCAGTTTTTCACCGCAAAGAAAACAAATTAGGTAAGCTTTGCCCCCAAAAGCGTATGGTTTTTAGCTACGACCTCAAACTGCTAACCCACCAACAAACTCGTTAAAGTCCTTTTGATGAACATCTGACCACACAAACACTCTATCTTTTCTTAAAAGTTCGCGTATCGATTGAGTTTTTGACGCAACGTTCGGTATGAATATAAATACTTTTTGGATCGGGTTTTATACCCGTCTCGTTTACCACAAATCCTAAATATGACGTTTCGTTGTTTTTAAATTCACATTTGTCCTTATTTAAGCTCAGTCCATTTCGTGATAGTACTTTAAGCACTTTACGTAGAACCGCCTCATGTTCATTTACGTCTCGGCCCGTAATCAAAATATCGTCTGCGTGCACCACGACTCGACTCGATTGAACTTCGTTTAAAACTTTGTTTATCGTTCGCTGGAATATCTCCGGTGCTGAAGTTATTCCAAACGGTATCATTTTGTAGATAAACCTTCCAAAAGGTGTTAGAAAAGTGTTGTATTTTCTAGACTCCTTATCCAGCTTTAATTGCTAGAATCCTCGTGAAAAATCTAACTTCGAAAATACTTTTGATTCGCTTAATTTCGCCAAAGTTTCATCCACCGAAGGTAATTGGAATACCTCACGTTTCACGTATTTATTTAATTCAGTCAAATCAGAACACACGCGCACTTTCCCGGTTTTATTCTGTGCCACCACCATTGGTGCGCACCATTCTGTCGGGTTTTCTATTCTTTCAATTACGCCATGTTTTTCCATTATTTTCAATTCCTTTTCGACTTCTTGTACCAGTGGAATTGGTATTCTGCGCGGCGTTGATATTGCGTATGCTACCGAGTTTTCTTTTAGTTGTATTTTATATTCAAAATTTTTCAATTTTCCTAATCCTTTAAAAAGTTTCGGATATTCACTTATTATTTTTTCCTTATAATCCTTATTTGCTTTCGACAAGCTACTGATATTCTTAATTTCTAAGTTTTCCTCGGCCCATCTAACTATTTTTAGTTTCTCTAGAGCTGGCCTGCCTAACAGGTTTTCGGAAGTTTCTACCACAAAGCATTTTATTATTTCTGTGCTTTCGTTCCATTTAATTGGTACAGTCGAACTCCTATATAGTGATGTTCAAAATTCCCTTCAAAAACATCATTATATAGAAACTTCATTGTATAGAATTTATACTTAAAAAATATGTAAAACACAAATTTAAACGTACATAAGAAATATTAATTATAAACACTTTCGTTTTGTCAGTTTTAACCAACTTTACACTTATACAACTTGAAACGAAAAAATTGCAAATGACTAGTGTTCAATAACATGACAATGCATTTCAAAACTCGAAGGAAATTCTATAATCCTCTAAACAATTTATGCATTTATGTCATTTACAAATGTACAGAATTTTTAGCACCATTAGTAATAGCCTTTCGGTATTGTAAATTAAGAAGTCTTATAATCCGCTTATCCGTTTAACAATGCGGTATTGTAAAGGTAAAGTAAATTGTACGTGATTCCAAGAAAACTTTAAGTAGTTCGGTAACATTTTTTTTGAAAAAGATCATAATATAGAATTTGAACATCATATTTTAGAGGTGTTTTTACATGCATTTTAACCCGAAGGTCAATATCCCAAAGAAAACATCACTAAATAGAAAAAATCATTAAATAGGAGTTCATTGAATGGAGGTCCGACTGTATTTTAATTTTTCCGTACACTTTAAGAGTTCGATTTTTACCGTTTCCCGGCCCTAACAATTTTGCATTCGTTTCTCGTAACTCAAATCGCGGATAAAATTTTTGTTTATACTCTGTATAACTAATTATGCTTTCATCAACGCCCGTATCAATTTTAAATGTGGCCACTTGGTCGTTTACTTTCAATTCAACTTTCCAAGGTTCTTTTTTCTTTATATTCGCTATATTTATAATGCGTAGGAGGTCATATTCTTCGCTGTCTTCGGAATCCTCACTTTTTCGGACTTCCCTCAATTTTTTTGTTTTAATTCCCAACGGGAACGTGCCATTTGACACTATTCACGTGGACTATTTGGGTCCGTTGGAAAAAACGAATAATAAGAAAAGACATATTTATGTTGTAGTTGACGCATTTACTAAATTTATTAAACTGTACTCTTGTAAAACGTTGGAAGCGAAAGAAACTATCAAACACCTTTTAAAATATTTCGATAGTTACAGTAGTCCGAAGTGGGTTATTTCAGATAGAGGCTCTGTTTTCACTTCAATGGCATTTGAAGACTTGTTGCGCGAGCGAAATATGGATTATGTAAAGATTGCTACGGGTGCCCCGCGAGGCAATGGTCAGGTAGAGCGAATCAATAGAATTTTAATCCCTATGATAGCTAAAATATCTGTAGATTCATCGCGTTGGGACGAGATTTTGAAGAAGGTTGAGTTTTGTGTAAATAATACTGTTTGTCGTTCCACTGGAAACACACCGTATCGCTTATTGTTTGGTATTGATCAAAGAGGCGAAGTTGACGATTTATTACGCGAGTTTTTAGTCAATGATGATAATAGAGATTTAGATGAGGTTAGAGGGAAAGCCGAAATTGAAATAAAGAAAAATCAGGCTTACAATACATTGTATTATAATAGACATCATAAGAAAGCTTATGAGTATGATAAAGGAGATTATGTTGTTATTACGAATAATGTAACTGTACCGGGTTATAATAAGAAATTATTACCTAAGTTTAAGGGACCTTATGTAATTACCAAAAGGTTGGGTAATGACCGTTATGTTGTTAGAGACATAGAAGGGTTCCAACTTACACAAGTTCCGTATGAAGGCGTCATTGATGCGTCTAATTTGAGAGCATGGTCGCGCAATAACCCTTCTACGTCTTAGTTGGTAGTTGACATTCCAACTTGGTCGGGTCGACCAATTGTCAGGTTAGGCCGATTGTAGTATTTTATAAGTTTTGCATTTTTAAGAATCTGGCAACAATGTGTTGCGATAGTTTTAGTTTTTGGTTTTAAGTTGGTAGAAGTTTTGGCGCTCAATTATAATGGCGGCGTAAAAGTAATTTTAAAATACAGATAAAGTAAAATTCTGTGAGAGTGTTTTATTTTCGGTCATCCTACAAATTGACCCCGAGACCCGAAAGCTCCATATTCTCCTGGACTACAACGTAACAAAAGGCGGAGTGAACATTGCAGACAAAATATGTGCGGCTTACTCAGTCTTTAGGATAACAAAGCTTTGTGTCGCTTTTTACAGTATGATGAATATAGTAGGCATAAATGCTAATGTTTTATTGAAATTTTCCTGTTCAACAAAAGCTCCTACATTTCGATGAATTTTCCTAAAAAAATTGTCATTTAGCTTAACAAAAGAGCACGTCATCTTTAGATCAAATCTCAAAAATATACTTCAAGATATAAGTGCTTTTCTAAAAGTAAACTACGTTCGGCCTGTTCAACCCAGAAGAGAAGAAGGCACCGTTCCAAAACGCAGTGTATGTCGACCGACGATTTGTATAAACATTTAATTTATAATATTGTACTTCTACTACTACTAGTCATTTAAAAATATGTCAATATCTTTCAAAAAAATCTTTAATTTCTAAACCCCGTATGATACTTTCAATTATTTAGTACAAGTTTTAGTTTTTTTTTAGTTTTAGTAGTCATTAATATTAGTATTTTTACTACTAAAGTAATAAGTGAAAACAAAAATAATTCGTAAAAAAAAATTATCGTAAGGTTTTGGCTGAAAAATAGAAATTTAGAGATTAGGACATCTACACATACAAGAATGGGAAGTTGAGGACCCATTGTCATATAAAAATTATTTGCGTGTGACACATCAATTTAATGTACTATTAAATTCAGTATGGAAAGACATTGAAAAATGCAATACTTTATGCAAGAAAGAAAGAAATCAACATTCAACGGTTTACCGCCGTTATAGCTATTTACAGTTATTTTTGGTACATAGTAACTCACACTTTGAGATAGCTCTGTCATCAAACGTTGCTAATCGTTACCCATGTCATACATGAATATAAAACTACAGGGTTGTCTATACAATTGTGGGAATTACATTAGGGTGTATCTCCTATTGCTGATGAGCCCCAAAAGGGCCATCCAGTAGTTCACTCTGGTGGCATTTGCACAATTGCATTGACATTGATTTACCCCCAATGTCCTTTACCTGGTGTTTTATTCTGCAGTTTTTAGTTTTATTTTAATATATTGTTGACTTTGCCACATAAAGGCATGGCCTGTCTTTGTATAATTCCAGTAATTTCATTACTTGCCCGTGGCTCTACGACATTAGGAATAACAGCAATATCATTACAATAAATAAAAATAAACGTGTAAACCAAGCAAAGCGATGTTATATTATACGTCAAGTGCACCTATAAATTGAAAATAAAAGAAATAAGGTACGTTTTATTGGCACAAGTGCCAACATGGCAAGGTGCTCAACAAATAAATTGGTTTTACCCTAAAAATTGAAGATAGCGAAAGTAATAATTGTAGTTCAAATGAAACTCTTGACGTTTCAAATAAATTTTAAGTGATGTAAATCAAAGCATTCAAAATCATTTTCATAATTCCACGACTGTTAATATTATTTTTTTAAATTCTAAGAATATTTATCATATAAATAATAGTGGTTCTTTTGAGTATGCCTAGTTTCAAGGTTCTATCCTATTAGATGAACAATCATTAAAAAATATATCTAAAACCCGTACTAGCAAAATCCCTTTTAAAAATTAATCATGTTTGTACTTTTAACGTTAAATCCGTAAACTACCTGAAACATAGTATGGTAGTTTATGGTTACTGTGCTCACATGATAATTGCAAAAAAATTAAATTACAATGCAATTTTGTGCATAATAATTTATATATACTTGTTTATAGCATTTCACTAATTATTGTCACGAAGAGCAGAGAATTAGATACGTAAAAGGTGTAGAGCGTATAATTCTCGGGCAAAAATTACAAAACAGAACTATTCTAAAAGTTCGTCATGATGATATTAAATCTAGTGTAATATTATCTTTGACGAAAAATCTGAAAAACGTTAAATCGATAGAAGCATATAAAAAAAAACAAGTAACGTTGCGAAAGTATACATATCAGACGCAGGGATGATTTCCTTGACATGCTATGATGCAAACGGAAAATAAACATTTTATTTTCTCTGTAAGCATTCATTTAAAGACAATTAAACTTTTTGCAATGTGATTCAAATCGGTCTACACAACTACCAAACTTACATAACGACGCTGCAGGAAAATTTTATATTGGCCCAAATAGATCATTATATTACTGCGGTGTCATTAAAAGTTCTCACGCTAGTATTTTACCCATTCTTGAAATTGTAATTTGATATAACACAGGAAGAATAGGATCTTGGCTTTTAGAATTTAAATTCTACTGCAAAAAGATTTTAAACAAATGACAATTATTAAATAACTAAGTTTTGAAATTGCACGTCCTTGCAAAGGTATTGGTCACATATTTTTTGAAAAAGTTTTTGACTGCAGTATTAATTTAAGTGCCATTATTGTTTTAAAACTGTGTTCTGTCCATATAATGAAATTATGAGCAAATTATGTTAATAAGTATTTTCATAACAGAAATACACAGCGTTTTCTCAAAGGAATTTTAGCGCCGCTTTGTAAGATGTTCAGTTTTAGTGATTTGCTTTTTCAATATTCCAAATGATTTTTGCTTATATTGGTGATAGGTAACCTGCATAATAACTGTGAAGAAAATTCTAAGGTCAAAGACAGTGAAGTAGTAAACGAAAGTTTTTTTTATTTACAAAATAAATGTTATTTGCACTTCTAAAAATTTTAGTCAACATTGAAAATACTAAAGACAACCGTAAGATGCAATAGAAAGTATATTTTATAATAAAGAATTTTCTAAATATTTATTAAAACATTATGTTCGTCCCCTGTCGAGGTCGCTTCACAGTTTTAAAAGAAGTTCTAACGCCTTTGTAGAGAACTGGTTCAATATCTTAAAAAACAATTAATACAATAGTTTCTCTTGTATTAAATAATTTTTTATCAAAAATATTAATAGAATAATTGATCGGAATTATGTCATTGCAGAACACAGGGAGCATAAATATGATATAAAGAAAGGTCGCTGTGTCACTAAAAAGGCAAGATAAAAGAAGAAGTTGAAAAATGGGAACCCAAAAAAAACAACAAAAACATGCATACTTTAAAAAACAAATGTTGCCTAAAATGCTTAAAGAAAAAACCTCAATAAAGAACACAACAACCTCGGTAACAATTAGGTACAATTAGTACTATAATAAATGACAATTTTTCTAAAAATAAACAAGACCCTTTAGTAAAAAAAATTAAAGCTTGGTCGTGGCATTTGTAATTAATTAGCGGTAACAATAAAACTATTATTATTCGCAACATACTTTACAGTAGGACAAAAGACAAAGCTTGCATAACAAAAAACACAATGTAGTGTATAAACTGGATCGTATGAGTTATCAACTGTGTTATATTGGTCAAACAAAACAGAAAGTAAAAAATCGGTTAAATATAAATAAGATTGTACTAACAAAAAAAGTGAAACAGCTGTTTCCTTATATCGTATTTTTTTATAAATTATGATTTTAATGATCCCACAATTTTGGATGTAGGGAATAATTATAGAAAAAGATTGGTTCCGAAATGATATTTATCAATATCCACAAAAATAATATTAATTTCAATAGCGATCCTAACAACTTAAGACCACAGACCGGACGTACAGGACATCGTGGTTAGGCAGAACTGCAGGCTAAACGACGAGATGTGGACTGTATTGGCGCAACTTGGCGCACTTTTGCTATATCAGAAAAGAATGACGTACTCTAGGTTATTTGAAATTATCAAAGGAAAACTTCACAAGCAAGAATCGTTAAAATTGATTTTGAAATGGCCACGATGCTTCTTTTAAAAAGCTTGTTCCCTAGTGTTGCAACTATCACCTCAATCAAGCTTTATGGAGAAAGGAGCAACAATTGGGTTTGACTGTTGGTTATAAAGAAAATAAGAAATTCGGTTTATTGTGCGAATGTGCGCTGCTTTAGCATATATACCTCCGGAAGACATTGGAGACGTGTGGTTGTTAATAATGGAAAATGCTGCGAACTCAGAACAGCAGGAATTTTTTGATTATTTCGTCGACCAGTTGATTGAGAACAGTGTCATTGATATTAGTATAGTCCTCGCAATTTAACTTTCGATTCACGTCATTAACGTCACTGACGTAGTTGCTCAACCATGCTGTCGGTATTATGCACCAGCTGAATTTGTTTTGATTTCATTTTGTAGGTTAAGATTGTAATAATATGTAAGTCAATGATGTAACACGGTGAAAATTTAAAATCCAAAGTTGAATTGTACTTGCGCCATCTAGACTTTGTTGGTGCAAACACTAGATTTTGAGTTTCTCTATTTTGGCGGTGATTTAAATATTTGACTGTCCCCGCCATAATTTTAGAGCAAAAAAGGGGCCTAATCTTTACGTAATTTCCTTTTAAATTGGTAAAAGGGAAGGGAACATTTCCGTTTTGGGTGGATTTTTGTTTGAACAAGCAAGTGCGGTAGGAGGTGTTAGGAAAATTCATTGGTCGTCCTCTGGAATTTTCAATTTTGCTGGATAACTGCGGTATGCAGAATTAACCAGAGATACACGACATATTTCAGTGTGAATTTTGGAAATTCGGTTTCACACTAAATACCGTAAGGGATTACGTTTGAATTTTCCACTATATCTTCACACTCCACCTCTTGTCTCGTACATCAGAGACCAAAGGCCATCAAAAAAAAAACAAAAGTAGTAAGTAGTACTTTCAAGTATTCTGATTTATGAACTTTATGATCTTTTCATACAATTCCATTAAGCTAATCGTATCTTTTTACTTCTTCACCGTAGACGTTGAATTGGGGAAGTTGGTTCGGCTAAGAGCAAGCTACCTAGAATTAAATTAAGGGGCTCGATCCATTACCTCCTGGTTGCGGTATTTAACATCAGCCTGCACAGGAAACCTACCCGGAACTTCCAACCTGCCCGATCTATTGGACGTAACCTCCAACCACCATATACATGTATAAGATTAGATAAGTTACACTCCTTATCATGATTTAATTATAATTACTCAACAGACTTAACTGTGAGGTTAAGAATCGACCTCCGTTTGATTTTTTTAATTTTTTGTTGATTACCTAGAATTGAATCACCATTGTATTATATTCTTGAATGTATTTCGTTTTACTTACGGTATATAATTATGATCATTCACTTCGCATTAATAAGGGTTAAGGTGACGTTTTATATTTTTCATTTTTTTTGTGTGGTTAGATATCTTGTGTTATTTGAACTACTGTGCTACTGTTACAATACCAGTGGTGTACGATCATCATCGCAATTTGGGTCCGGTTTTAAAATAATTAATGGTTTTTTTTATTTTTTTGTCTAGGCATGTTGACCAAACAAGTACTTGGGTGTGTTAGCTCCTATGATTTAAATTTATTTTGTTAATTTATATAATTTAGGCGCAGATAGGAGCGCTTTGAGGATCCAGTCCTGATCGTGGTCACCGATTATTTCTTTATTAATTAAATTAGGATAATCGATACCTTAATCCTTCATTGCAGTTGAAATTAAACAAGAATAATAGTTTCATAGTATTAAGTAGTCTTTTGGTTATTACAAATTGCTTTCTTTATTTTATTTTACATTTTTTAAATTTTGTAGTATAGGAATAAACATATTTGTTGGTGGGTTACGTCTACTCGTTTGTTTCTTCCCTTTACGCCATTTAGGTGGCACTTGAACGCATTAGCGCAGGTCCTGCTGCGTCAAGGTGTGTGTGAGTCATTGGGTAGACTTGCTGGCGCCCAAAAAAAAATTAATTTTTGTTACCCGCACCCTACTCCACTCGAGTCGGCCGGAGCCACACATACGTCCACTAAGAGAAGGAGATCGTCTTCGGTGATAAAAAGCGTTTCAATGAAAATGCGATTTGTGCTTTGGCTCGAGATTTATTTTAAACAGATCTTGATAAAACTTGTAATGTGCATAAACGAGGTTCTGTATGTTGTGTATACGCTAAAGTTACATAAATGTAGTAAAAGTTGCATATATATAGGATTAGAATGTACGTGTAATGTTACTTTAGTAAGAAGTGAGATAGAAGTAGAATAAAAAAGGGCGTGTATCAGCATTGTAACAATCTCATGTAAAATAAAAAAGGGATCAGAGATAAGGTATTATAATTAAAATCCACTGTGCGTAAAACTAAAATCAACACTGTAGTAAGAAGCAAGTTTGATCTAATCTAACAAAATCAAATTTCGAAAAAAGCACCACTGTAAGTTTTTTTCTTAATACAATATGCAATTCCCAGTGTTTATTATTATTTTGAACTAACGAACCATAAATAAAACAAAATTTTCATTTAAGCACATCTCATTTTAATTTACTTTTTTCACAGATTATCCAAAAAAAATTAAACGTGGTTTATTAATATTTTGCTTTCCATAAGTAAAATACTTCAATTTAGAATTTAAAACTTCAACAGACATAATTTTTTCAACCAAAACAAACTGATCTAAAATTTCTACAATATCAAATACAACTAATCCTTTAAAAATGTTGGGAGAAATATCCACCAAAAAATTTTCACATACATGAAAAGACTTAATGTTGTTTTCTAATACCAGTGAGTGACATATTTTTTAGTCTTTTTTTCTTCTGTCAGTTGAAATTCCATTTCTCTTCCTAGACTTCCGTTTTAACTTTTATTGTCGATTATGTATAATCGACAATAAAAGTTAAAGCGGAAGGATTCTGTAAACCCCAACAAGATATTTAGACTCCCAAAAATAATAGAACAATTGATATTTTATGAATACCGGAGTAGGATCCCAGAGGATTACCACTCTTATAATCATCGAAGTAAATAAACAATGGCAATGCCAAATTACCTTTTTTAAAGGGCCATTATTAATTTTATCTTTACGAAACTGTGCCTGTCTGTTTCCAACAATATACGACCCCCCGTTTGTCGTATATTATGTAACAATCAATTTTTTCAAGGTATGTAAGGTATTATTGAGTAAATTGAAAAGAACTATTTTCTGTTTGTTCTATGGGGATTGTGCTACATTATTTTTATGTACAGTGGTTCCTTTAATACATTTTTTACATCATGTAATCCAGTTCTTACCTACTTTCTTGAAAATTTAGTATTTACATACATCTTTGCTACAAAACTAATTATTTCGCATCAAGTATATTTTCAAAATGTTGCTTTTTACGATGACTCAACATAATGTCTCTGCCAACATATGTACGTTGTTCTCTTCATTATCAACTTTCTCCTGATTATTTTTATTATATGTAGAAAAAAGCATTTTCTAAAAAAATTGGTTTCTGGCATTGAATTGCACTTGCTTATAGGAAGTTCCAAAATTTTTTTGTGTGTATTGAGATGTTTTCAAAACATTTATATTTTCCTTATAATTGTGAATGATTTTTAAATAAGTAATTAGAGATTTGAAAGTAATATACTGTTTGACACAGATACCACACGTAAACATGATTGTTTATAAGACAAATACATTTTGGTTTAACAATTTTTGCAAATGATAATTAACATCAGCAATCACACATGCTGTACTACAATTTTTGCTAGATGTCGGCATTTTAAAAAGAACTTTTTGCACAAATATCCACACGTTTTAATTCGAGTGGATACTCCAAATTTAAAGCATGAAATACCATAAATAATAACTCAAGGCACCTTATGCTAGACACACAACTGTATGTTTTCTCATTCACAATCACATAATACGCTTTTCTGTCACATGAAACAACAGCAGCTCCAACAGGTTGAAGGGGAATTCCCAGTTCTTACAGTTTCAATGTTATTTTTTGTAGGACGTCATTTATTCCTACCAAATATTAAAAAAAATGCATTTTTATTTTCAATAAAACATAACTCTGGAAGAATTATTTTGTAGTAGACAATTAAAAAAAAAGTTATTAATTAGTGTCATGTGACCTAATTTAAAGACCATCAGTAGCTTCCTAATATATAATACATGAATATTCAAACTATTTGATTAAAAAAAACTATTAACATGAAAACTCGATAAAGAATTAATTAAAAAACTTTCTTGAACCTCCACTTTGGTAGGACGCCAATTATCCTACTTTTTATTTGGCTTTTAACTGGAAAGAATAAATAATGTAGGTAAAATTGTTTTGGAGACATTTAGGCATTTACTGTATATAATATTAGTTTTATCCATACAATTTATTAAAATAAGATATAAGCTAAAATTTAGAGAGTATAATTTTACACAGATTATTCAATATCAACTCAACAGTTCTAATCCAAAATTTGTCCCAAGAACTGGAAAATCATTGAATATTTTATTTATAGACGCTTTTTTGTATAAATGGGTTCTTATCCTTAATGTAGATTCCTAATATTATAATATAATAAAGAAATTTTTGGTAAGGTTCGATGACATTGTTAAAAAATAATAAATGTTGCTTTCCACATTTTCTTTATTGCAAAATCTGGTTGACATTCAGCTAATCGTAAGACTGCTTTCAAATTAACAAAACAAATTCACAGTTTTCCTCTTGATAGTTGTTTTCTTGATCCTTTCTTTAGAGAAGGGTATTGCATATAATAGGAATCTACTACTTCTCCAGGAAATAATTGCACAGTTGCAGAAGCAGGTTTCATAAAAATGCTTTAATACTAAAAATCCAAATTAATTACCTATGTACATAATCTAGTTTGCCAGGGTCTAGGACAAAACGCCGAATGCCCAAAACGCCGACTCGATATTTCGTCCAAAACGCCGACTCCCATTCCGCCGAGCACATCCAAAACGCCGAACCGCGTATATGACCAAAACGCCGACTCGTGTCCATAATGCCGACAGACGTCACATTGTAAGTAAGCATAGCGTCGGAGCCGAATACGAATCGATACTTGTTTTTAGTAAAAAACGTTGTCTTCTCAACATTTCGGCAAAATGTCCACGACCGCACCTATAAGATTAGTCCAAAATGCCGACTAGTCGGCGTTTTGGGCAGATCCCACAATACCACAATACCGACAGCATAGTTTTTTGATTTGTTTATTAGATTAATTTTTTGTGCTACTTAATGTTATAACAATACCAAAAACTTAAAAAAAACATAAATCTTTATCTCTAAATACTTTTAACAGATGCGACGATTTTAAATATCATACTTATCTTGTTAACTCATGTTTAAAGAACGGAAGTTGTTGCAGTAAAACTCTTCAAAAATTGCGCAATAAATTGTATAACATTTTCTAAAATTGCATTAAAAACTAGAAAAATTGCAGTATAAAAAGGATGAAAATGAAAAAAGTGGGTATTTGTATATTCTGCTAGTATAGATAAAAATATAAAAGATTTAAGTGAACATAAGAAAGAATAAAAACATATAATACATGTTTTAAAATAGTTTTTGATCAGGTAGTACATTTAATGAAAAGGAAAGTTCCATATCGAACATACTTGGAGTTATCCTAGTAATCTTAATTAGTACAAGACGTCTCTAAACTAGAAACTGTAGACATTAGTATAGACACGTATACAGGTAACATATTTTATTCGTAAGTTATGTCAGCACATCACGGATTCACAGATATGGTGTGATTACATGCATCACAGACATAAAACTTTTAGATAAGGTTATGTTAGTCATTACAGTTGTAATTAAGATAATCAGGGAAAACCGAGAAGTTAAAATACGTCTAAATGTAGGATTTACTTGTAATTTAAATTTCTGTACTAAATGGCAATGTAATTGTTGAAAATTGCAAATCTGTACTAAGTTCTGCTCTTTTTTTAAACTCATGATTTACTATTTGTTTGCATTTGCAAAATGTTTAAAAAATTTATTTCACATAAATACATTACATGGTACACCTAATCCTTGTAAGGTTATAATTGTTTTTTTTAGCTCTGATATTATGTATTTTTTAAGTTTCAACTTTGTGACTGATCACTCATTAAAAAATATTTGTTCTTAATGCAGTTTTCTAAGCACATAAAAATGATATAAGTTACATTTCATGTGATAAATATTATCTTTCTGTTAATTAAATCAAAAAAACGGTTTAACTAAAACCAAACATAGTACATCTTCAAAAACTATTGCTAAAAAATGTGGAAACATTTTACAATTTTTTTTAATACTTTACTAATGTTGACGCATTAACTATCGCTCATATAAAAATATTCGTTTACATACATTACGTTACTTTCTTGTTTTTATATGTTTTATTGTTTTCAAGCATAAATGTATTGAATGTGAAACGCACAATAACAATTAAAAAACGACTTATGTAGTTACAATTTTAATATATTCTTTTATACGAATTCTGTCTAACGGACAGACAGAATAATCTATAACATCATCGAATGCTTCTTCTTGAGCAGTTGCTAGTATAACTCCTAATCTCTGACTTTCCTCGCAACACTCATCGCATAATCCAAAATGCCTACATGGCAACAATACTGTTGTTGGATGTGCTGTTTGGCAAATCATACAGACTACTGCTGCTGCTGCTTCACAAACTTCTTGAGGTTCTTGCTCGGCAGCCTCATCTTCTGTTTCTTCATAAATTTCTACGTCAGCTGCGGTAGCTCTGGTATCTAAAAAATAATATCACACCTTACTTGTCATGCATAGCTATATTACCTATACTTGCACATAAGATTATCTACGTATACATACTTATCGGTGGCACGGATACATCTCCTGGTAAGGCCGTTAGAAAAAACTCTTCTTCAAAAAATCATCAGCTACTACTGAATTGAAGTGTCTTTCAACGGAGTATGACACTGTATTTAGAAATCTACCCACATCATTATGATTAAGGAATGCAGCAGTTGCTTCTTTTATCCGCTTGTCAGTTAGGCGATACTTCCTCTTGTTGAGGACTCGGATCTGCAATCCTTCATCTACGAATGCTCGCAGTTCTATTATTCTTAAAGCTGATATGTTACTTATACTGTCTTAAAAAATTACAAAATTAATGAGTACGAAGCATAATAAGCAAATAAACGAAGAATGTAATATAGGCAATGTCAAAATAGTGTTAAGTATGTCATAAATATATCGAATATGATAAAATATAATAGTTAAAATCAATTACCAGTAAACTCCGATACGTTTGGGCCTCTTACGCGTAAAAGTCTTTGTAACGTTGCGTGGAATGCTTCGCTGTTGAAGACCGACAGTGAATTTGCTCCAACTTTTTCACACCATTATTTTTGATGATACCTAAAAAAATTGAGTTGCCGACTATTCGGCATTTTGGACCAATCTTATAGGTGCGGTCGTGGACATTTTGCGGAAATGTTAAGAAAACAACGTTTTGTACTAAAAACAAGTATCGATTCGTATTCGGCTCCGACGCTATGCTTACTTACAATGTGACGTCATTTTGCGTCTGTCGGCATTATGGACACGAGTCGGCGTTTTGGTCATATACGCAGTTCGGCGTTTTGGACGTGGTCGGCGGAATGGGAGTCGGCGTTTTGAACGAAATATCGAGTCGGCATTTTGGGCATTCGGCGTTTTGGGTAGTTCCCGTTTGCCACACTTGCTTGAGCAATGTATTACACTGTTTCAATGTATGGATTATCATTATTGAAACAAATTTTATTATTATTAAAACTAATTTATTTATACTACAAATATATACACGTTTAAACTAACCGAACTAATTAAATCATTTCATTATTTTATTTGTGTCTATGGCTTAAAGCTATCAGTCCTTCAGATGATTTTTTAAATAAATTTTCCAGGCCCTAAAAGCAAAATAAATTTTCTCAAGTACATAGATTATGACCAAAAAATGTAATAGTTACATTTGTCTTAATTTTTTTGTCACTGTTATTGATGGCTCATTTACATTTGACATAATAGTTTCATATTCAGGTAAAATTCTAGAATTTCCGGAGGATGTCGATATTATAGACTTTATTTCATCATCTTCTTTAAGTATCAAAGAATTCGAGACACAGCTACTGCTGGAACCCAAATCTCAATTCTAAAATGTATATTGACTGTGCATCATTTTAAAGGAAATAATTAAAATATATTTTATTTTAAGACAAATGCTAAAAGTGCTGATGTGCTTTCTTCTTGGTAATACGGAGTTTTCGATTTCAAATATTCATAATATATACTTTTAAAAACCAAACGTGGTCCAATTTTTTTATATAAAATGTTAATGGTTTCATGTAAAGCAAAGACTAGCTGAAACCTAAAATAACGTAGTATTTTCTACCAGTATATGCGCGGTAGTACTGCACGTGCTCATGGAGAAATTACTAAATGACGTCTTTAATTGTGATTAGAATTAACTAATATACAATTGCATTGAAGTTGATTCTCTTGCAATAAGAATTTCACTTATGAAAATTATGTTATTTCGCTCTGGGCCCTGCACTGTATTCCCAGTCGTCAGATAAGTACTGCTGAGTTAGTTGAGCGCCATTTTTCTCGAAATTGATTTTGGTGCACAAGTAATAGCACAATTTTTTTATTACAAAATTGAAAATGGCTTACCACGTATTAAGTACATGTACCATTAAATAATAAATACCGCCAGAATTTTTACCTCATAAAAATAGAGCTGCGAAATCATCATTGCTCGAATTCTAAAAAAATACATTAGCTTCATACGTAAAAAAATAAATCAGTGGTATTGATTTCTTTAATGCACAAGGATGCAGTCATACGCATCATACGCACTTAGGAAAAGAAGGAAACTAGGCAATTAATATATTATTAATCATTAATATTAATCATAAAAAAAGAACTATGTATTTATTTTACAAAATTATAGTGTATCAATGTAAAAAGAAAAAATTAATTTATCAATATAAACCTTTTTACTACAAACAAATACTTCTATGTGGTTTTTGGTATTTTTTTTTGTTTAGATACAGTTACAAACTCATCCAAGTTACTAATTTTTCTTTTTAAAAGTGTAGAATGAAGTTTTTCTACTTTTTTATCATTACTCTATTGGAACTCATGTGATTCTAAAGCAACTTTTTTGCAACACCAAGAGCTACCTTTAATTGCAGTTGAAAGTTTTTTTATCTGCATTACTCAATAGGGTTTTAGTAACATTGTTGATAATCCTTTTTGATTTTTGTAGTTCTTCTAATTTATGCATTTAAAGTGGTCAAACCCATATTAGCCCTTTGTTCAGTTAAAATTTCATTACTTTAAGAAAATCCCCTTTCTACATTAGCATTTCAATGTGCAAAGATCAAAAAATCTTTGACGACCTTTGTTAAATTAAAGTACTTCTTACCACCGCCATCGTCTTCTATTTCACTAACATTTGCTCAAAAATTTCCTACACTTTGTTTGCAATCTACTTCTCCAAAAACTAGTTATTATAATATATAATTAATTTTTAAATTAGTAAATTCTTGCAAAATTGAATCTGCACTTCGTATGGTAGCATATTTAACGAGTTTGACACATAATTTCATGCACATTTTTTTTATAATACTACTTGGACAAATAAATTTCTCTTATTTTTTCATGCATAACATGAATCAAAGGTTCATCACGTTGGAAAAATGATGTAAATTTAATAAATATTTTTGCATTAAATAAAACGTGCACAAGAGGTTCAGAATCATTACTCTTCAGAAATTCTGATGCGCATTTATAATTTTTACTTTGGAGCGTCAATTTTGAAACATGTTTTGGTAAATAATCCAAAAATATTTCCGTAAAACAAGTAATTTTTCTAAAATTCGTTGAATAGCGAGTCGATCTAATTAAATTAATGTGCAAACAAACGGTTGAGAACCTGAAGGGCTAATATTTAAATATGTACAGGTATAATTTAACCACGGTAACCTTCACTTCTTCTACCTAACTAATTCAGACCTCCACAACAGGGGACTGCGTTTACAGGATGCAAAATATAATGTTTATCGTACAAACGGGCACTGGACAACACAACAGTGACGTCTGACCTGATCGCGATGATGATACCTCCCTGATAACAGCTATCGATTCTCGTGTGGTAACGGGAGGCTTCCGCAACAGTAGATAATGATGATGATCGGTCTAATGTTATAAGTGACGTGGACAATTGATGATCCCACGACTAACACACACACCCATACACGAACGGGGCCATGATTACATGCATTGGCCACTATTTCTTCGGACAACGGACAACACAGGTATTCTCTTGACGAGATTTCCAAAACGTACACTCGTATGACTGATAAGATACCGGCATAAACGTAATTTAATAATAACAATCGTAGGCTAATGGTACGGAACAAACTGAAATAATAACAAGTCTTAACGACTTTATATGGATAAAAAGATGGTACAAACCTCTTCGGTGGTATGCGAGCTAGCATGTGGTTCTAAGACGCAGGCCCTCAAATCCGCAAAAGCGAGAAAATCTTCACTCATACACCCACATCACACAAAATAATGAACGATTTTTAATTAGTAAGGCACCAAGTCACAAAGATCCTTTAAATTTAAAGTGATACAATATCGAGGTTGTGAATCGGCACGACCATGCGCTTAGTAAAACTCTTTATATTCGAATCCCAAAATGGCTAACAGCAGGTAGTAAAAAAACTAGGAATGATAGTAGATAACTACTGGGAAAATATGATTTGAAAAATAGAAAACAAACAAGGTCACAAGCTGTCCCAAATAATAGGCAACAAACAACATACACAAGCATTTAAATTGTAACAAACTGCTACTACTTATCCATATAGGAAACACTTTTGAAAGAAAGTACGATATTAAGGATACGTTTGTGAAATATATTTAATTGACAATAATGTTTGATTAAAAAACAGTTACAATACGTATATGTACATTATGCATATGTACATAAATACATATATAAATATTATATAATTGTATAAGTACATAAACAAAATAATAATAATTTTATTTTCAAGCGTTGTACATGATTTTTCAATTTATTACTAAAAAGATTAATAACCTATTTACACAAAGTTTTGCAGTTTTTCTACCTGCATGTCTAAAAGGATACTTGGCGCGCATTTTATTCAAGTGAAAGTAAATATTTCAGGTAAAAACAGATTTTATATTTTGTAATATCGGTAATAGTGAGGTAATCTTTGGTTATAGTACACAAAATGCTTGTCCTCGTCCACACACTAATGTTTATGGGAATGATCCATTTATTAGCGAACAGTATCGAACACAAAAATACAAATTAAAATATAAAAGGTGTCAAAGTAACTAATATAAACAACTGCAAATATTGTTTTCTCAATACTAATGCGTTTACCAGGACCTCGAATTTTGGGGAAATCAATTCAAACCATAAAATTTTCTCCAGGGATGAATGGTATTGTGTTTGAAAGTCCTGAAATGAAGGCTTCGCTGTACAAAGAGATTGATAAAATGTGTATGCTGTGCGTAGATGAAATGAGCATCAAAGCTAATCTTTTTTATAACATTGGCACACATCAAGTAGTGGGATTTGAAGACTTGGGCGAAGGGACACTGTTCAAACTAGCACAAAATGCAACGGTTTTTATGGCGAAGGAATTGTCTTTAAAATGGAAACAGCCTCTGTCTTATTACTTTGTGAATTATATATGTCCAGTACAAAATCTAAAGAAGATCTTCATTGAAATTGTCATTAAACTAAAAGAAATTGGTTTACGAGTGTGTGTTGTAGTCAATGATATGGGATCCAATAATATACAATTAGCAAATATGTTAAATGTTTCGCCAGAGCATGCTTATTTTTTTGTATAAGGTCAAAAGGTTGTGCACATGTTTGACACTCCACATTTGCTAAAATCTACAAGAAATAATTTATTAAAATACGATTTTATTTTTGAAGGACAAACAGCATCATGGCATCACATTAGCCAGTTGTATAATAATGACAAAGAATATATGACAAGAGGAGTACCAAAACTGACTGATTCACACATTGCACCAAGTAACTTTGAAAAAATGAAAGTTAAGTTTGCTTCTCAAGTCTTTAGTGCAACAGTAGCAGCATCTATGAGCTTGTATGTGACATTTCAAGCTCTCCCTCTAGTGCAACATACATCTGAATTTATTGACATTGTGGATAAATTGTTTGACATTTTAAATTCTTCAACTACGGCTGCGCCTAAACAATTTAATCGCGCTTTTAAAGTACTGAACGAACAAATCACATTTTTTAAAAAATGCTATGATTATTTTGACGATGTTCAAATTTTTTAATATAGACGGGAGAAATTTGTAAAATATCATCAAATTTATAAATCGATGGAAAATAACTATAAATGGATTATTAGAGTTGTGGGACATTTTAAAAGCTGTTGGTTACGAGTACTTGTTTACACGAAGAGTAAATCAGGATTGTTTAGAAAACTATTTTGGGTCAGTGAGACAACAAAGTGGTGTTCACAGCTGTGATTGCAATATGCCAAATCCTATAAAGACTTATGTGATAAGTCTCTATTTCGTCATTTTAGAGCATATCAGAATGCGATACATGATAGGGTTGGCGTATTACAAATCACAGACAACAATTTTGTTTATTATGTTGCATGTATGGAAGTATTATTTAAAAAAAAAATTAAAAAAACTTTAATTAAGAACATAACATACAAATTTGTACAAACTTTGTATAGTAGAGTAAAATTATTTTATAGCTTAAAATATGTAAATACGAATTTTAAAACTGCGAATCGGCACAAAAACATGATTGTATGGCAACATAAATAAAGTTATGAAATTTAATTTATGAAATTTAATGTGTTTATTTTTTAATTTTTGATGGGTTATACTCGTGCGTGAGTGGAGTGAGTAAAATTCCTTGTCGTATTCAAAGATGTTCATAAATTCACACAAATTCGAAGTTTCGCATAGAAATAATTATTTCGTACGCGCCTGCTGAGCAACCAATTCTTTTTTAATACGGCCCTGACTTATTCCGACAAGATGGCTGCTTAGGTCGAGGTCAAAGGACGTAGCTTTTAAACTTCAAACGTACCGACAGTGAGATACGCTTCTGGTTGTTTATTATTCTGTGGCACTTCCTTCGCCTTTAATAACTAGGTAAGTTGTTAGTTTGAATACTCAAAACCGATTTAAGCGATTAATACATACTAATACAATAATTTTAGAAAATAAATGCTTACGAAAAATATAGGTATCTCTAATCTATCTAACTAAACAATAACATTGAGTCATTAAAACTAATTTACCGTAATTGTATCTTGCGAATTAGTCATTTTAAGTTTTGGCTTTATATTTTTGATTTTAAATTAGTTCCAGTTATTTTTCAAAATGGATCGTAAATGCTGTTCTGTTTCAAACAGACGTTAAACTTCAAAAAGATTAAGTGTAAAACAAAAAATGAGAAGACTAAAGTCAGTGACTTATAGACCATATCCATTGGTGCTGAATATTCACAACTAAATGAATTTTTATCTGCACTGGATATCCCATCTCCACCGAATAGTACGTATGCAGCTAATCACAATATTTTCTGCAAAATTTACAACCACACTGCTACAGAAGAAATGCGGAAAGCTGCCGAAGAAGAAAATAAACTTGCAGTTGAATTAGGCAAAGTCGACGTAGAAGGGTACCCAAACATAGCTATCGTAACGGAGGGTGGTTGGTGTAAAAGGTCATACCGCACGAATTACAACTCTGTCTCCGGTGTTGCATGCATCGTAGGACTTCGGACAAAAAAGGTACTTTACATTTCCATTAAAAATAAATCTTGTTGTATTTGTGCTCGCAAGGACCTCTACAAAAATAAAAAATGCCCGGTACATGTTTGCTATAAAAATTGGAATGGGACATCCACTTTAATGGAAACGGCTATAATCGTCGAAGGATTTCAGAAATCTTCGGAAATGTATGGGATGAAACATACAAAGCTTATTGCAGATGGCGACAGTAGTGTTTATCGAAAACTTTTGAGCTGCATGCCTTATGGAGCTACTACCCTAATTCAGAAGATAGAATGTAAAAATCAAATCAAAGGAATCTACAAGAAAACCAAAAAGATAAACAGTTACAAGCGAAAATTTCTCAAAACATCCTTCGATTTCGAAGCACAATATCAAAAGCGGTAGATTTTCGAAAAAGTCTAAGACTTCCCGGCGAGTACAAGAATTAGAATTAGATTAAACGAACCCAAGCATATTTTGGGCGATCATATTGGCTGCGAAGAAAGAAACTATTTTTGCACTGGACTTAAACCAGGAGAAATAAGTGTAGTTCCAAACCACGCCTGGAAGGTACACCCTACAGTATTGTGAGAAGCAAAAAGGAAAAATAAAATACAGATTAGTAAAGGAGCATACAAGAAAATACCGCAAAAATACCTACCGGGGTTGCCGACGAAGACTCGAACCTACAGTGAATCCCAAACTGCTATGACGGATTTTAAAATAGCCATGGTAAATGCTTCTCAAACAGAGTTTCTTCGAACGGTACAGCGCGGGTGTTTCTTCCACTTTGGCCAATGCATATTTTGACACATCCAAGCTAGTGGATTACAACGGCGATACGAAAATGATGCAGAATTTGCCCTAACCTCCGGCTGCTATTTGCTATCGCGTTTGTACCCATAAATCGGGTAACCGATATTTTCGAGTACCTATGCGATAACAATGGCGTCCGCCAAGTTTTTCTATTTCTCTCTGGAATTGTTACGATGGTGCATTGCAAGGCTTCCAAATTCCTTGGAAGGTTGACACAGAGGATTTCAACAACACGTTTGTGGAAATCACCCAAATTTATGTAACTTTATGTCCACCATGAAAAGAGAACAGAGCATCAATGAACTTCGTATTGAGCAGTACGTCAGTAGCCAAGAACCTCCCCGCGGTCGAAAAATGTACAAGGATTTTGCTGAAAGGATTACGCGTTTAGTGCTAAATTATGATCCAGTAAACGATGTGATGGAGTACCTACGTGGAATCGTTCAAAATATTAGAAACTAAGTTATATAAAAAAAGTGGCAGTAAAAACGAACCACATGTCAATTAATACGCACAAGCTAAAAAATGTTTTTTTTATTACATACTTTAAATAAATATATGTTTCAAATGTCTTTTTTATTTTATTTGTTGATTTATTTTATATTTAAACCCTGCGTATGAATTTCGAATACCATTCTAAAAATATCAACAATTAGAAAAACTTCATTTCGAATAATTTTGTTTATTTGAAAAATTGTATGTTCGAAGAAATAAATGTATTTCGAAAAATTGCTTTTCTGAGAATTGTTCATTCGAATAATTGCTCATTTGAAAAATTGTATTTCGAAGAACTGCTTTCGAAGAATTGCGTTCGAAGAAATGTTTTCGTAGAACTTTCCGGACAGGAGTAAAAAGGCGTGGCGTCTTTTAATGAAAAAACAATAGAAATCAGACAACATGCATCTTACTTTTGACCAATTTTATTACCGTTTCTTTGTGTATAACAGACCATAATTAAAGGTAATCTTGTTAAATCAAATTTAATCATTCATGCAGTTTGTGTAATTACCGTCATCACCGACCTTATCGTTATCATCCTCCTTATCGCCTTCATCTATATTTAGTTATTTATATATACGTCAAATTATTTAAGTAGTTATATGCACGTTGATTGTTATTACTATGTTTGGAGGTTAACAATATATAATTTATCTATAATCTTATTTTGTTGGGATTGTCTAGTGGGTTTGTTTTAGGTGTCCAACTGGGTCTTGGTTGTCGTTAGTGTTTACCGATTCTCAATCTTGCTGTTGCTTCTGGAGCGAGAGCAACCATAGCTCTTGAAAATTTGCTGTTTAAAAATTAATTATCGTTCTTGGCGCCCTTATAGTCACCTTTTGTTTTGGCATTGATGGTTGATGGATTTCTTGACCCACGACCACGAACTAGTCCGGGAGTATCACAATTGATCTTTAATAAATATTGGGAACTTACGGTAGAGCATTTGAGGTTTACCGGGAGGCAATAAGTTCAAACAAAATATATTGTACCTTATCAATTTTTATAAAATACAGTGACAAAAAAAATTATGTAAAAGGTAATTTAAACTAATCCACCCTAACTGGTACTCTTGCTTTCAGGTTACGTGGAATGCTTCCGTCGATTATTTCTGAAAGTAGACATTCTTTATTAAGATATATAAATTTTGGAACCATATGTTCCGTCCATAAATTCTTATCTACCAAAATTCTTTCTACAAAAAAATCATTATTAGAGTACATAACAAAATCACAAAATTGTCTTTGTGAAATATTAAGTTGTCCTTGCACCTAATAACAATAATAAGAATGATTTCTTTTTAACCTACAATTTCGCACAGTTAATAACATAATTAGTTTTAATTATTGTATATATACCTTTTTTTTGTTTGTTACTTCAAAGCAAAGGTTCTTGTGTTTTATATCTCTCATTTTGCTGTCACCGATAGATGGCAAACACTTAATTTCTACAACACCGTCGTTCCCAATTAGTCCATCGGGACTTGCCGCTAAAAATGGATTTTTTATATCTACGAACAAGCTACATTTTTGCACGGAGTTGTGTGTTTTTGTTTCGTACATCTCAATAGCAGTTGCTTCGTTTACTCTGCAATTAAGAACAAATTTGTTGTTAAATTCTTTGCCATACAGCAATCTTTTCACAAAATTATGACAAGGAGTAAAAATTCTTCTTTTTATAACTGGATGCGGTGAGTAAATTTTTCTCATACTCCGCCACAATTCGTTAGTATGCTATCCCCTTGTAGCCACTTCGATAGAACACAATTTTTTGTAAGTATCGACACTTTGTTGCTGCTTTTGTAGAAATGCAAGAGAAGCATTTTTAAAGTCTTCTTCTAATATGTCAGCAGCAGGACAAGCGTCAGGAGCGTAGTGTTCGTCTGGTCCACTTTTCTTCATCAATTTTTAGGTTTTATTTACGTATATTTTTTTCTGTTTTTTTCGACAAACGTTATGCGTAAATATTCCTATTGTAGTTTAGACCAAGTTTTCAAGTGCCAACTTGGCCCATAAAAGTGAGACAAAGCGGTACCCTGTGCTCGTGTGCGATAGGAAACTCCTTTCAAAAAATTAACGCGTTTGCCCAAATTTAGATACTAAGGACATATATCTAAAAACAGATTTTATCAATTTATAATCAAATAATTTGCACAAAGGTAATACCTTTCTGCTTGATTTGTTGTTTCATTATAAGAGAGTCGATCTGCTTTCAACAGTAATGGGTCAATAATTTTGTTTATTTCAGCAAAAACTCCACTTTGCACTAGCTCTTTTATAAGATTTTTTTTATCTAAATGTTTTTTTGTACAAAATGTATCACTAAAGAATTGTTTTTTATTTATGCTTAACTACTTTATCTTTGTAATTATTTACCTGCAGTTAGTATGTTCACCCAAAACATGATAAAAGGAGCGTTTTTAAATGCTTCTAGAAGTTTTTGAGAATTGTTTTTATTTTCTGGTTTTTTAATTGCAGTACGTATTCCTTTGACAAGTCTTTCTATTCGTAAAATTCCAGAAATTTTCTCCGTTAAACGTCTTCTCTGACTTACTGGAAACGTTGTATTTGTTGCCAACTTATGCAATTTTTCATTGACGTTTCTTGTCATATGGTTAGCACATTCAATTTTCTCAACTTGACGTCCGTATGATATTTTTTGTACAATTTTTGAATAAACGTTCGAGTCGCCATCACCTAAAACACAAACAAAATATACATCGATAACGACGACGACTATAAATACATATAAGCACTTTCTTACCTACGTTGAATTTGTTACCAACTGCGACGATTAATAGTAATTGTTATTACTTACCAAAATAAAAAATAAGTTGTTAGTACATAAATTGGGTGAAGCCCCGCTTCACTCGCTTCGTCTGATCAGCCGCCGCTGCCAGGTAACAAATTTTATGGGTTAAACAAGTTGCCTATTTACAGGCGGTTCTTTAAATCAGTAGAACAGTTGTAAATAAAATATTTTGTTACTAGATACAAGTGTTAAGTAATTTGGCTTTAGTGTGTATGGGATTCTGTGTCTGTGTTATATGCGTCGTCCTAAATACAATTGCCTTTGTAACTGCAACTGAAACGTCCTAGAACGTCACTATTAGTTACCTTTTTTCTTAGTAAAATTTGGAATTTTGTGTCTTTTCCAGTATCACATATCTTATTTAAATAGTTTCGCAATAGGTGGTCCTAGATTCAATTTTCTCTATAACAAATGTTGGCCCATATGGTGCACTTTCCGTTTTTCTTTTGTATGCGCTACTGTCGCCGTCAGAAATGAGTGTACCATAAATAATATTGTATTTTAAGACTTCTGAAACCCTTCCGATACAATTGCTGCTTCCATTCAAGTAGATGTTCGGATTGTTCCGATCGTTGGCAAACAACACAATATTTATTTTTAACGCCGACCTGTAAAATCCTTTTTGTTCGTGCTCCAATTATGCATGCCTGAAAATCATACATATTGATTATAGGTACAAAAGTACATTTTATACACACAAAACCTACCACGCCAAATAAGGCCTTATAATTAGTTCGATACGAACCCTTACTCCAAGCTCCATTAATTAAGCCAGTTTCCAATGGTGTTCGATGTATGGGAATTTGAAATCATCTCAAATAATGGCAAAGTAATTGAGTTATCCCTCGATAGGATGCAGTCCAAATATAAAGTTAGCGTTTTATTTTTTGCGAACAATTCAAAAGTTATTGTATAGCACCAATCTAAATGTAGATACACAACAATATGCGAAGTTTTATAAAAATGTCGTATATATAATTTAACCATGTGTAACACTGTGTTGTATGGCGCATTTGTGCTGACACCTTTCTGTGTGTCAGATGTGTTGAAACAGTTCATACGACACTTGACACCGAAATGACACCTCGACACCTCCCAAATGGTAGACAGCAGTCAGCACGCAGCACTGTGGTTCGTATGCGCCGTGCGTGCCGCATAAGCTGTTGGCTGTTCTGTTCCATCCCGAGTTATATCGGCATGTGTTGTTAACATGATATGCGATACTACGGTATTTGTTTACTAGACATTATAAATATGCGTCATAATTGCAGCATTATTTTGATTCATAAACCGCCGCAGTTATATTACTTCCCTGACCTTAGAGAAGAATTAAAACGTAAATATTTTATATCGACTATTTGTATTTTCTTTCTCTGTTGAAAGCAAGTAACGCATTTTTCAAAATTGCAACAAAATAAGTAAAAAACGTTTATAACACCAACAACAAAATACCTACAATACTATTAACAGAAATAAACATGCTAACAAAACAACACAATCTTAATAACAAAATAAAATAAAACCAGAATTCCAAGAAAAAATGCAAATAAACATAACATCACAAACTATTATCCATTTCAGATATACATAACTAAAAATTTGCGTCAAATTGAACAAAGAAGGAAATAAACTAATCTCTATTATTTAAATTATAACTTAAAAAAATCACTTGCGATACTTTATTTGTCTTTAATCTCTCTCGTTTTTCAGTCACTGTCTGTCCTGCTTTCGAAAATATTCGTTCGCACGGGACAGATGTGGCCATAATACAAAGCCTTGTTTTCATAATTTGGTACAATTTTGGATACGTGTGTTTTCTTTGAAACCACCAGACAAGGGGATCCTGGCACACACCTGAACTATTTTTTCTAGGCAGAACAGGTTCGTCTAAGTATTTATTGACTTCAACAATAGCCGAAGCTGTCGGATTGTCAGGTTGCATATGTTGCTGAACTTCCGCATCAAAATCTTCCCATAAACCCTGAAGCAGATCTTTTTCAGGTTCAGTTACCGTTACGGTACTTGCCTGGCTGTCTTGCCTACCTGTGACTTCAATAATTTCAGCAGGATTTTGTATTGCTTGCTTATAGTTTTTGTCATCTATAAAGCCGAATTTCTTAAACCTGGGGTCTAAGATAGTCGCTTGAGCAATTAAATTGTTTTCTTCTAAATCATTAAAGCGCCGTTTTAACTCTAGTTCCAGTCTTTTAATCATGTTCACAATAAGAGGTGGGGATGTACTCACATCAAGTGTATTTAGATGTTTGACAATTTGCTTGTAATAACATATAATAGTAGATGCACCAACCCTTTGTTCTGAACTTATGGCAATTGTTACTAAATTAAAAATTTCAAGGATTTTTATCGATTGTTCTGCTACAATCCATTCTTCATTTTGCAGAAGAACAATTTCAGAACCGTCTTGATTTCTACAGGTACGGGATGTAGTATTTAAAATGGCTAAAGTAGAAATAATTGCATTTTTCATTGTTACAACCCTATTGATCATATCAAACGTCGAATTCCAACGTGTCGGGACGTCATTTTTTAATTTTAACGGCTGCATGTCCATACGCTCTGCTGAGGCTTTCAGTTGAGCAGATGCATAACTACTTCTTTTAAAATAACTGACTTTATTTTTTATTTTGTCAACAACTTCCTTGATTTCACTTAAGCCTGTCTGAGTAACTAAGTTTAACGAATGAGCAAAACAACCCCAGAAACGCCAACCACCAATTCGCACAGCTGCTTTCATATTAGCCGCATTGTCTGGAAACAATGGCCGATATTTTGTTGGTTATATTCCATTCATTTATTGTTTCTTTGAGTTGATTGGATATATTTTCTGCAGTGTGTCTTTCTGTGTAGGGTATACATCCTAACAAATCTGAAGACAAGAATATGTTATTGCCAACTTCCACAATATAATGAGCTGTAATACTATAAAAACTGTCATTTGATCGTGATGTCCACCCATCAGTAGTTAAACACACTGCGAAAGCTCTTTCCAAACGATTTTTAACCAGGTCAACTGTTTCATTATAAAGTGCTGGAATCAACGAATTTGAAACAGTTTTTCGTGTAGGAACCTTGTAACTAGGATTTAATAAATACAGCAAACGTTTAAATTCTGCATCTTCTACAATACTGAATGGATGGTATTCTTTTGTAATCATGCAAATTAACTGTTTATCAATTTCTTTTTGTTTGCTAATTGACAGCGGCTTTTGAAAAAAACTCGTTATGGTTTGAATTCTACGTGCACCTGAGGAAGTTGATGGAAGAGACTTTTTTGCTGCTGATGTAGATGATGGAATCTCTTCTGATGATTGTTGTGCCTGTGCGGATGAGGAGGAAGTTTCTGCTTCTGGAACTGCAATTTCTACTATCACTGTTTGTCTTCTAATTAGCTGTGTAGGGTGTTTCTGTTTCATATGTCGAATAAGAGTAGATGTTGACTTATTCTTAACAGATAATGTTTGTCCACAGAGTAAACATTTTACTTTGCCCCCACTTTCGTCTGAAAAATGAGTCCAAATCTCACTTTTTTTGGGACCCATTTTTTTAGTTAGTATTGAAATTAATCTAAAATAGAGTTACGTATGTAACTATTTAAATATTAAACAAGTATAATATACATACTTCTGTTCTCTGTATCTGATTCCTTTTCAACTTTCTCGGAGTTTAGCGACATAAAACACGTCTCGCAGTGTTGAAAGTCTGTATTGAACTAACTGATTCTTTGGTCATATCATTACAAAGACAGAAATATAAAATGACAATCGAAGGCAATCGAAGCGCGAGTTTTAACTCACGCAGGCTAGGACCATAAATATTATTAACGGTGTGCACCGACTTCCCTTTAGTATGTCTTATAGTTTTTGTTCTAATATTACAGGAAATATAACAAACTTAAACTCTTAAATTTTATGTTTCAACGCACGCCTAAACAATGCCGAGACAAACTTAATTTTTGAGTTCTGGGAATAACCAATGTATCTAATACTACTGTATTGCCCGCACTTGTTGAAAGTGTTCACCATCATTATACCCTTCGACGAGCATTAGGGGATATGCGCACGCTTGAAATTAGCCAGTAGCAATAAAGAAAGAATTTAAAAAACACAACAAACATGTATGCGTCTTTGAAATTTGGCTGACATGCTGTTTTTTGTTGTTTGGTATTCGTTTAGTTGTTTAGTAAGCAAATATTTAGATGATCGTGACTAAAATCATTATTAGTTTACATTTTTAAAATCTATTTCAATTAAACACTGTTATTTTTCACTATTTTATAATTACAATACATATTTTGTTTATCTGAATTTACTTTTAACGGAAACTAATTAAATTATTTAAGACGTCGACAGTTTAAGCGTTTAGTCATATACTTTTATTACAGTTATAAGTAGATTAGCAGAATTTAGCATTGCACTTATCGATGTAACTGTTTCTGCAATAAAATCCCAAATAAACAAATAACTTCCATATTTGTTGCGTTCGTTGTCTGGCGCCAGCGCAAGTCAGTCTAAAGCCGTTGAGAGCAAGTTTCTTATTCGCTTTCACCGCGAAATTTTTACTCATGGGAAAGATTGACTACGGGCTATACAAGGAGTATTACATACATTGAATAACCGAACCGACTGCAGATTCCAGACAAAACGACCAGACCAGACTGACTGGTAGCAGAGTTCCCAGATTAGGCGATTCGATTTTCAGACACCACAGCGTTGCATAAATATTCTAGCGTCAATACCATTGACTCTGTGTGTGTTAATCATTTTTACTGTGTCATGACACAATGGTGCTGACACACTGTGCTGATACATTAAACAGTGTCGGTGTCGTTGTGTCGACACACGAAAATTGAGCGTGTTACCCATGACTAATATAATTCTTGTTGCGCTTCAAACATTAATGAAAGACTTGTAAAATCATCACGCGATAGATCGTTTTCACAATTGCAATTTTTCTAGCAACATCATTATTTGGAATATCGTGTACAGTTTTAAAATTTAATAAGTTTACATCCGCCTGTAGTGTTTTTGTTTGTGTATACTTGAGTGCCGAAATATTCGTCAACTCCTTTTTTGCAAGGATTCGTTGAAGACCTCTAATTTGTTTCCGTTTTACAAAATCGTCTTCATGATGATTTATTTCACCGCTGATTTTGAAGAGCCCGCTTATAAAATTATCCGTTGTAATTTCATTATAATCAAAAATACATTTAAATTTCCGACAAGTGTTATATACACAATATAAGTAAACTACTGCTGTTTTGGCAACAGGATTTATTCTCTTGTCCCTAACGTATAGTGCGCAAATTGAATAAAATGACATAATTGTCTGACAAAGATAATACGAATAATCTTTTTTAAAAGAAAAATTTTCATTAAAAATTGTGTTAGCCTGCATTCTGAACGAGAAAGTGTTTGAAGATGTTTGATCTATTTGATTACTTAAAAAGGAACTATCTAAAGCAACACGAAAATTTGTATTATGAACAACAACAACAGAAACACTTTACGTAGGTGGACTAGAACTTGGAGTAGAATCTAAAACATCGGGACTTTACTCAAAGTGGATTTACTTTCCGATAAATTTACTGTACATACTTTTGAATCATTCTTTGATTCATAGGCACGAAATCAGTAAAAAATGTATGTACGTTACCGATATTTCTTCTACATCTTCTATACAACTGAAATCGCTTACTGGGGATGTCGGTATGGAAGATATGTAGACTGGTTTCCGAAAACAATGATCCATAACTGTAACCGACACCGTCCAAATCTTCTAATTTCTGAACTTTGTTAGCTAAAAATTTCGTCAACTCCTCGGAAACATTAATTTTTGCACTCGACATTTTGTATGGATTATTTCCTTTCTGTAGCACTGCACTGTGACACACTTGCACAAGAAGTTCAAAAATACCACAATATACAAATTTAAAATTCTCATTCCATCGTATTCACCAAATACAAGGTTAACAATTTGTAATTAGACTGTTTACAACTTCCTTTTTCTTTGTATTATCCAATAGAAGGGCAAGAATTCCCAATTAGAAATTCTAGAACTGTGTATAAGTTGAAAATATTTCCATCGTATATGTATTCCAACATTGTCAAATAACTTAGTGGAACTTTCAAGATGCTGATAATTCGTGATGTAAATATGTTTTTTTTTAATATGAAATGCTGTAATTTGTGATTTACGGTTTCATATCAATTTACTATTATCTGTCTTGTTTCAGAAAGAAGTTTCTTTTTTGGGAGACTCCAACTTCCGTCGCTTATTAGTAAAAAATTTTAATAGACCTTACTCACACATGACGGAAGTTCACAGTCAAAACAAAAAATTATACTGTGAGTTAGCGATAGGAGGCCAAACAATCTCGCAATTACAAAAACGGGTTCTACGTTGTAAAAACAAAAAATACAATTATACTATTGCAAAAGAAGTATACGTAATGATAGGGACGAATGATGTGTTGAGGGTAAGTGACCAAATTTCATTAAATGTAATGTATCTGTAATTATATTTAAATTTCAGAACTGCCCTTTCCATTCTATAAAGATTCATTTGTTAAGATTATTATCTTCCCTAAAATCGTTACGTGTGGATAACATTGTTATATGTACACTGCCGCCGTTACCCTATGAAAGTAAAACGCAACAAAAAACAATAGAAAAATATAACAACTTTGTTAGACGCGTAACATATCGTAAGTATTTTAATATTTAATTTTAACTTTATTCATTGTGTAATTACTTTATAGGACGTATCAGAATGTGCGACATTCATTTTGAAATAATCAAAAATATTGATGACTTATTGGAAAGGTAAGCACTTGCTGTTATATGATAAATAAACGTTTTGACATTTTGCTTATTATTGAATAAACTTGAATAAACGTGGTTTACAACTGTTATAGTCCTTACTCACAAATTAGTATAATTTAGTTCTTCTAAATAGGGAGGAAAAGTGTGACGTCACATTACGGCTGGTACTACCTGACGTGATTCCAAACAAACTTGATTTGTATACATTTTAACATATAATATTTTAAAAATGCAATTTTCTACTGCAATAACTACTTTTTAACCGGTTTAAAAGTGAACATATTTTTTGTATTGTTGGTGAATTCTAAACCAAAAATTAAGCAGGTAATATACATTCCAGAATTAAGTAAATATGCAATGAAATGTTGTTGAGGTTATATTTTATTTCATCAGGTACTCTGAATTGTGATCAAATGGCTGAAAAACATGTTATCAAGATTTCTGCAATCATCAGCTTTTTTAAAGATGACGAAAAGCTTATTGCCAGAGGTGAAAATGCACTTGAATCGGGTCATCTGAATTCGACTACTTTTGATGCTGATTTGTCCATTTTACGAGGATCCGTGCATGCCAGCATGCGTGACAGACAATATAGTGTTGAGGCATGTAATGAAATTGTATTACTTGGTTAAATTTTAACTTGTTTATTTTTTTTAGGTGAGTTTCAATTCTGACTAGAACATTGTTGAAGCTACATGTACATGCCCAAGAGGTCAGTTGCGCTGTCATCATATGGCAGCAGTAATGCTATTTGGGCACTACAATGTTTCTGTAACAGATAAGGCTTGTTCGTGGAACTTGAAAAATAACAGTAAATCTACTGTACAAAACATTATTCGCGTGCCAGCTCTCAAGCGGTACGCATCGTTTGTTCCGAGCTCCGAGCTTTTCCATTGACTTCATTTTCACTTGTGAAAATAAGTTAATTAATTTGTTACTTATTCGTGTGTTTTATTCAAATTGCATAAATTTGTTTGTTGTTTTTAAAATTTTATCTAAATTGTGCGTTTTTCTGTCTTATTTACTTTCCCGCGTTAAGTGTTTAACTAGGTCTCGCCGAAGGCTTTTCTATCAGCAAGGGTTACCGAGAGTGCTGTGGAACAGAAAGGCAAGCCGCCTAGATCCGGTAGGTGGAAAACTAAAATTTTGTACTTTTATTTGTTCTTGTTTGGCGTTGAAATTCAATATAAGCGTGTAAATCGGTTATAAAATTGAAAGCCGCCTAGATCCGGTAGGTGGAAAACTAAAATTTTGTACTTTTATTTGTTCTTGTTTTGCGTTGAAATTCAATATAAGCGTGTAAATCGGTTATAAAATGTAACGGTTTATAAAGATAGTAACTTGAGAATAGTGTATCGAAGCGCTTGTTTATGCGATAAGGTTGCAGGTGCAGTCTATTTTCGGACGGATTGTGACGCGTTTTACGTAGTAACACGTCATACTAATACGTCATGTAATACGGAATATTGGATTGGCTACATTTAGAATGTAGATTTAAAGTTTATTTTGCAAACGCATCTCTGATTTCTTTTGTAGTTTGTTTATGTTTTCTTGATTAATTAAATAACAAGAAGGAAGCAACCAAATACAAGCGCGTGCTTTGCACGCAGTAAAAAATTTAAAGATGGAAGCACGCAACTACGTGGCTGTGCCAAAGTTGCTTGTTAAGGGACCATCATGCAGTAGACCTACGGTTAGTGCAACTGAAGAGGACTCTGAGCACGTAGTGCATACCTCAGAGCCAGCGCCAAGCTCGAATTGTTCGTCAGATGAATCTTGTGCTGAAGCTAAGTTTACCACTGTTAGAAGGAAAAGTAGCAGGAAGCTAATAAAAAAAGAAATAGCAAAGGCAAAAAAGGCTATACACCTAGTAGAAGCCACTGATAAAATACCCGTAAGTGAAGCCAAAGAGGCTGCAGTCGCTAAAATCAACATCAGAAAGACACGCAACTCGCGTGAAAAGGATAAGACTAAAGTGACTTCCGACAGCGAGCCGCATCAACGGGAAACTGGAAGAAGTCTTGACAAAGAAGAAGATGCTACCCCGGAGGAAACTGAATTAGGAAAACTGATAGAAAGCTACAAGGTAATCATGAGCTTGATCCCTAACAACAGCAACAGAATTACAATGGAAGACAAACGAATAATTCCCGCGGAACTACATGAAATAAAAATGCGGGCCACTCTAATGATTGGAGTGACCAAAGAATTGCGGCACCGAGCCCAACGTTCAGAACAAGCGCGTAGCAAAATAGCTCAACGTCCAGCAACAACAACCACAACCGCAACAAGGAATTACGCTTCGGTTGTCCGGAACGTGGCTCAAGATCAATACCCGGCTCTTACCTTGCATAATGAGCAGCCTGCGCAATTAACGCAAAAGAAAAATAAAAGTTTTAAAGTAAGAGTCGAAGGAAAAGAAACTGGTATGACTCCGGAACAAGTATCCAATATGCTAACAACAAGAATTGACCCAACAAAGAGTAAGATCACTGTCAAAGGGATGACAAAGACAAAACAGGAGTAGTAGTGAATTTAGAATCTCAGAAGGATACAGAGTGTCTCTCCGCTCAAATTCAGGAAAGGATGGGCGAGTGTCTCAAAGGAAGCGAGGTTAAAGGAGCAGTCCCTAGAATTGTAATAAAAAGGTGGACAAAACCTTGATAAGGATGCTCTTTTAGATAAAATCGTTGCGTGCAACGTAGACATCGGCGAGAAACTGGGCGGAAACGACCAATTCAAAGCGTCGCTGCAGGAAAGATTTAGGCTAGGAGGACGAGGTAGCAATCCATACGTTGACGTTATTTATGAGGCCAAGCCAGAGACGCGAAAGCTGATGTTAGGACAACGAATCAGCTTAGGCTGGAGTGGGGCCGATGTTTTTGATCATTTTTCGTTGCTCCAGTGCTATAGGTGCTGGCACATTGGCCATAAAAGCGCAGACTGCAAATCAGTAGAACCGGTCTGCGGTAATTGCGCAGATGAAGGTCACCGACATTTCGAATGCCGTAGAAGCGAGAAATTAAGGTGTGCTCTCTGTATACATCTTAATAAGACGCGCAGAGAAAAACTGGATATTAGACACTGCGTAAGAGACGCAGAATGCGGAGGATACGCCGCTTTATGCCAAAATATGCGTAACCGGATTGACTACGGCAATTAAAAATGGCTAATTCTATAAACGAAGAAGCCAAAAACCTCCGATTTGCACAGATTAATCTAGGTAGGGGAAGAGCGGCAACCGGTAACTTAGTGAAGTTCCTAAAAGATAGCCAGGTCGACGTTTGTTTTATTCAAGAACCAAACGTTAAATTTGGGAAAATCGCCGGCTTCACTAGCGATCAAGAAATAGTCCAAGGAGCGTTAGAAAAACCGAAATGCGCGATAATTCATACAAAGAACGGCGTCACTTCGACGCTGTTACGCAACGTTTCGGACGAAAACGTGACGGTCGCCGAAATAAAAACCGCGAAAGGAAAATGTACTTTTTACGCTATATCCGTTTATCTCCCGCCAAACGGTAACGATGCCGATTTGTTGGGAAAAATCGAAGTTTCATTGGACGCGATAACCAACGCAAACGCGCGCGTAGTCATCGCCGGAGACTTTAACGCTAAATCACCGTTGTGGGGCGGTGATATCGAGGACGCTAGAGGACGCTCCTTGGCCGCGATCGTGGAAAACCGCGGGCTCGTAATTTACAACGAGGACAGCGGTCCGACGTTTGTAGGGCATCGTGGCACCAGCTACGTGGATGTCACGTTTGGTACCGTAAACGACTACGAGAAAGTTACCGAGTGGAAGCTAAGTACGGAGGAAACCCTGTCCGATCACAAAATGATCGTATGGGAAACTTCCATAGAAGATAATAAAGAGAACGACCACGACACGCACCGCTTTTGCTATAAAAAAGCAAATTGAATCTGTTCGAGAACGCATTGCGCGAAAAACCGAAAAATCGGATTGCAATTAGTTGAAAAACGCGATAATGAAATCGACCCGGAAGAGGTCGCCAACACATTGAATGAAGCAATTATGCGCCTGCGAGGCGTCTATGCCTAGCGTAAAACGCTTTAGGAAAACAGTTCCGTGGTGGACACCAGAACTAACGCGGTTACGCAAAGTTGCAAATAGGATGAGAAGACGTGCCCAAAGAGCTTACGACGCGGAAACTAGAAATGCTAGGAAAGCCGAGTACCGCGAAGCCAGAAGGGAATATCGAGATTCGATAGAAAAAACTCGAACGGAAAAATGGAAACAATACTGCACATTAAATGCCGGGAAAGATCCGTGGGGCGTAGCGTACCGGGTCGTTAGAGGGAAAAGAAACACAAATAATGGAACGGGAAACATAAAGCTGCAGGATGGTAGTTACACGACTACCGCTGTCGAAACGGCCGACGCTCTTTTGGAGACCTTTTTTCCCGAAGACGACGACCAAACGGACGACCGCTTACACGTTATGATTAGGAAAGCCTACAATGACGCGAGGTCACTAGGCGGAGCAGTAAACGATGTCGAGATAACTAAAGGAGAAATAGCGAGAGCGCTAAAAAGGGTTAATAATAAAAAAGCACCGGGACACGACGGAGTGCCTCCGGAAGCGGCCAAACGAGCGTTCGAGATTATTCCGGACATCTGGACGCGAACGTTCAACTTATGCATAAGAACGGGCACCTTTCCCAAGTGCTGGAAGTTACAAACGATGAAGTTTATTCCGAAGCCGGGGAAAGAAGACATGACCGAGCCTAAGAGCTACCGCCCGATTAGTTTGCTACCGGTGGTCGGCAAAATCCTCGATAGGATCGTCGCCACTAGGATAGAATACCACGTAGCAGCGAACGGCGGATTTCACGCCGACCAATACGGTTTCGCTGGAGGAAAAACGACGACAGACGCCATCCGAAAAGTGGTGGAATTCGTCAAGGAAGAGAAAGCTAAAGGCCGATACTGCGTAATAATCTCACTCGACATCGAAGGTGCGTTTGATCATGCGTGGTTCCCTAGCATAATCTGGCAAATGAAACGTAGGATGCTACCTGAAGATTTAATTAACATCAGTAAAAGCTATTTCTGCGATAGAACGGCCCAAGTAAAACTAACCAACGAAACCAGGAGCAGAAAAGTCCTTCGGGGATGCCCCCAGGGTAGTTGCACCGGTCCGGTTTACTGGAAATTACTCTATGACAGTATTTTCAACAGTAAACTGCCAGAAGGATGCAGCCTGGTGGGGTACGCCGACGACACAATGCTCTTGGTTACAGCTGCAAATTTCAAGACTCTGAAAGCTAATGGCAACAAAGCGCTCATAGTGCTCGAGCAGTGGGCCAGAAATGAAAAACTAAAGTTTAGCACAGTAAAAAGTGAAGCGGTCTTTTACGGAAAAAGACCGCAACAAGAAAGACCGACCTTCAAACTCGGAGAAGGTAGAGTGTACTGTAAGGATAGCATAAAATATCTGGGAGTGCTTATCGATAACAGGTTGAATTGGACGCCCCACATCGAATACGCCGCCAACAAGGGCCGAAAACTTGCTTCTAAAATCGGCTCGGCGGCGTCTCTCACGTGGGGATTCAAGGGGAAAGCTGCCGCTCACGTTTACCAGGGAGCCATCCAACCCGCAATTTCGTATGCTACCGAAATCTGGCGGGAAGGATGCAACGTGAGAAACACCAGAAAGCTCTTAAGTGCCCAACGTCCGTTAACGGTAAAGGCCGCAATGGCCTATAGCACGGTCTCTACGGAGGCCGCCCTTGTTATAAGCAATTTACTGCCGCTTGATTTGTTCAGGAAACGACTGATGTCCAAAACATTCGAAGAAAGGTCCCGGACCATAAAACACACGCCGCAATCGACGAAATCGGTTACCGGGGGCGCCTGGTCGAAACGAGAGTCGATACCTTCGAGATGGGTCACCCAGCGAGTCTGGCGAACTTCCAATTCCAATTGAGGGAGGAAGGAACGCCGCCCTGGCGTTACTACACCGACGGTTCGACGTTCGACGACGGGAAAGCGGGAGCAGCGTTCGTGCTGTTCTTCAACGAAGAAGAAGTAATCGCGAAAAAAAATGAGGCTTGCCGAAGGCTGCAACAATTTTCAAAGCGAGATGGTCGGCATCCGGGGAGCGCTGCGCCACGTGCTCGAAATGGAAGGCCCTCCGACGAGCGTAGCAATCGTAACAGATTCAAGAGCCGCGCTGGAAGCACTGGCCAGTCCGAAAGCGCCAACCGACCTAGTTTTTCAGGCTCAACAACTGATTAAAAGCGCAAACGACGTAACGAGGCTGGAATTCCGCTGGACCAAGGCCCACGTTGGGACGGCGGGTAACGAGAGAGCCGACGCGTTAGCGAAGGAAGCAGCCCAAGCCACAGATATCGACGTGGACTACGACCGCCTGCCTATGGCAGCCGTGAAAAGACGCGCGCGCGAATTAAGCATTCGGAAATGGAACGCGAGATGGGAAAACGCCGAAACCGGAAGACGGACCTTTCGGTTTATTCCCTCCGTAGAAACAAGACGCGGAATACCGGTAAAACTTGACCGGTTTACGGTACAGATCGTCACCGGGCACGGGAACTTTCAAGCGTACCTAAACGGGATAGGTAGATCGGAAACGGCCGAATGCGAGTGCGGCGGAAGAGATGACGTCGAACACGTCCTGTTCGATTGTCATTTGAATCGACGCGAACGCGGAGTTGCGGATGCCAGGTTAGCAAGCGTCGGACTGGCCTGGCCCTCGAATGACGAAGAAGTGACGATCATCGCGAATAACGGCGAGTGGTGGACAGAACTAACTCGATTCGCGAATTCTCTGGACCGTCTAAAACCAGACGGAGGTGATTCGCGGAAGAAAATTGGAGAGACGAAGAATCGCGGTGCGTTAAAGAAATTGCATGAAGTCGTTTGCACGAAGCCCAGCTGGGCGAAAAAACGACAAGCACGGCACGACAACAAGAATGATACAAACGCCTAGTGCGACGTTTAGTGTTTGGAACGCGATAGTGCGAGAAAGTTAAAGCCATGCTGCTCGAAAAGAACTCGAGTGCCGTGTAGAGTTCGTAAAGTAACCCACGCGCGCGGTAACGGGCACGGTTACCCTTCTCGAAGAGTTCGGACTAAATCACAAGCCAACTGGACGAGATCGGTATTCGCTGCTCTGTTAAACATTAAACGCGGGAACGAGCGAATAAACGACCGAATGTAAAAACAATTTATTATGTAAGCTTTAGGATTGTAAAGAAAGGCAGACAGCCACTTAGGATTAAATATCAGAACTAATGTAGGAATGTTATATGATTATGTTTTGCATGTTATTTTATAAGTTGCAACTAATATATTGCCAACATTGTTAAAATGTATATGTAAATGCTGTCTGGAGCGAGCATCGACAGTTACGCTAAACGCACGGTGCTGTACTCCAGACACCAGCCAAAATTTGTAAAACTGTTCTGTATTTAAAGAAAATTTTTTGTCTCTAAATTTATTTGCATGCACTACGTTTTGTATGCCCAATCATTCGCAAAATTCATTGTAACAAAATCGCAGTATTTTCACCGAAAATACCTTTTCAATTTTGGATCCATTTATCTTTCAAATTCCAGTCAAATTTGCTTTCACAGTTAAAAATCTGATATTGCCTCCATACTAGCTGGATTTAATACACTGATTGGCATAACCTGCATAACCGGAAAAGCGAAAGGAGCGCTGTCTCGAGAAAGGTCGCAGTTCCGCGAACCTTCTTCGAGCGGCACCTCCCGAAGTCGATACCGGAAGTACACATAAGGCGTAGCATGTAACTGGGCTGAAAGAAAAACTGCAGCGAAGCTTATACAGACACCTTCGTTTGTGTAGGCTCCGACATTGAGGTTATAAAACTGCAAAATTGTAATCTGACAGATCCAAAGGATAGGTTAAGCTTTTGTTTATATAGAATCTCGGATATAACACATTCATACATGCATAAAAAAGCTAGAATTGTACATATTAGGTAATTAATCTATGTAACGTTGATTTCGGGAGGAGGTGTTATGCCGAAAGGCGGAGCACCGCTCCGCAATCTACGATTGTGAGTAAATAAAAATTGTATGTACAAAACATTAGCGAATTGTATCCACTAAAACCACATACATCAACACCGAGAAACTTAACTGAAGATGAGATAAATTTATTTAAAACTAAATTGAAGTTATTTAATGGTACAGTGGGTTTCTCTTGGCTGCTGGCAGAGGAAGGGGAGAACAAGACGACAAAATTGGTCATTGATGTTGAAACAATTCTTTTCAATAACAATTACTTACGAAGTAATGATAAAAGAAGCTTTATGAAACACCAATTGCAAGTGACCGATGACTTGATTTTGAAAGTGGTAGAAGCCACGGTAGGACAAATTCGAAATGAATGCTGGCTCATATACAGCATAGGTTAACAGCTAGTAACTTTGGTGTTGTTCTTGCTGCTTCTAAAAGAAATCGGTTTCCACCTTCTCTGTTTAAGCAGATAATGGGTGAGTCTTAAATCCACCGTAAATGTTTACATCATTTTTACATGTAATGGTTTTAGGTACATACATTCTAGATAATGTCAAAGCTGTACAGTGGGGACAGGACCATGAAAAAGATGCTATTAATGCTGTTGTGTCCCTTTCTTGTAAGTTTGCATTATACTTATGGTTCACGTGGGTAAAGGAAAGACGAATTTCTCTTATAATTTAATCTTCTAATTTCTAACTTTATTGGTAAATAAACACCTGATAAAATAAGTAAGTATAAGCATAAGACAAATACAATGTAAGATAATAAAAGAATATACAAGCTTAAGCTTATTATCTTCATTGCACGTGTAATTCAAGCAGCGATAAAATGGCAGAAGGAATGTGAACAGTTTTGTCATTTACAATAATGCGCCGATGTAACGCGCATGCTATTACATGTTAGATGTATACATATCAAAACTTATACTAGAAAATATAATTAATATCCAACAAATGCTTTCGAAAAGATTTGCAATAGCACTGTTCATGAAACAGGCATGTGGTTGCACAGTGGTGGATTTTTAGCAGCAAGTCCTGATGGAATTTTGAATGATGACACAATAGTGGAAGTTAAGTGTCCATATAAATATAGAGAAATTTCATTAAGTGCCGCTTTAAAAGAGGAAAGGAATTATATTGTGTCAATTGATACTGATGGTAATTACATCATAAACAAAAACCACAATTATTACTTCCAAGCACAAGGACAGTTTGCCATAACTAAAAAAAGTTTGTGTTATTTGGTAATATGGACACCTCAAGAAGTAGTTGTGGTTCCGGTTGCAGCAGAGGATTTTAGTGAGAACATGACTATTTTAGAAAACTTTTATTTCAGTAAATATATACCTTTTTTGGAAGACAGATTGCAAATTTAAATTAACATTCTTAATTTTAATGTAATATAATGTAGTATAATTAAAATACATAATATTTAAATGTTCTACTCTATTCGAATTTTTGAAATTAACAATTTTTCTTACCAAAAGATAAGTCAATCAAATAGAGGTTCCACTTCTGCAATAAGTGGAAACTGCATATTTGTTAGGGCACCGCATACTTTAATAATCATAGATGATTGTGGTATTAATGACACTGGAATCATGTCCAGAATTGCGTAACATTTAATTCTTTGAATAGCCCGTTCTACATGAATTCTCGCCCTTGCAATACTCTTTGTTTGTAGTACTTGTTGTGGTGTAAATTGACTACTGGTAAGAAAAAGTGGTATGTTCACAGTAACACCTGGTGGTAATATATCTTTAATAAGGAATCCCTCATCTGCCAAAACTAAATCTCCAGTATCTAGGATGTCCAAAATACCACTTGCTTTCACAATTTTCTGGTCAGATACTGAACCAGGAAACAAATTGCTTACATAGGTAACAACGCCATTGGGTGCTACGGCAATCAGTGCTTTCAAAGTATTCATATGTTTATATGAACTATATGTCACACGTTGTTTTTCCATTGAGCCAGGTCTTGCACATTTAACTTCTGTACAATCCAATACAAAACGACAATTGGTAAATGTGCTAAATGATGCTGGTAAACACAATTAATTTTTTTGTCGGGTAGGAACACTACTCAATAGTTGGCATACCAAAATTTCGTACAATGCATAAATCCATGTGGATATTACATTAGCTGCAGTTAAAACGACAGCCTAAGTCTGCATGTAATAAATTTCATCTTAATTTCATAAGAGTCATTAGCAACTGATCTCTCTTATTTATTTTTTCTACTGTCCATCCTAATGTATAATTCAAATCAAAATTTTCAAATAATGAAAATAAGGTATCAAATAGATACCTATTGCGAATTCCAGTGTACATGTTTATCAATTTGTCATTATTTGCTATATGTTCAAATGAAAAACTAACACTTAATTTTTCAAGTTGTTTGCAGAGGTCTGCATTCTCTTGCTTAAGAAAATATAATTCTGCTTCTTGTTGAGCACTTGCCTTAAATGTAGGATCATTGGTAAAAGAAGTACATGGATTTTCATCTACCTCTGCTGTAGAAATTGAAGGTTGTAATAAATTTTCGCAGAATGTAGGTTTAGACACATCAGTTTTTTTCCTAGAAACAAATTTATTTGATGTATATATTTCAATACATGTTGTACTGCAATACCTTCGTGTTATCTTTTCAGGAGAAGACATTGTGAATAGTTTGTGTTTATTTCTTTCATAAATTGTTGGTAAATTACTTCGGTCACCATTTGGGAAATGACAGCTACATATCATTGAGTATACAGTTGGTATCTTATCCTTTCGTCTGCAAGTGATAATACATTATAAATGCGATTATAAGTGTGAGTAGAAACTTTGAATAACAGGAGCTTACAATAGCATTGTATTAATTTTTTATTCTACAGAATCGGTTTTCGTACAAAACAGTTCCAAGGAATACTAAGTTGGGCTAATAATCACTTATCATTATCGAGGTTTGCCAGTTTTGATTTTGTTTTATCTAACTTGTTAATATTTTATCTCATTAGTGCAATCAAATCTGATTTTACACACTGAAAACAAAGATTTGAAAAAAAAAAGTTATTGAGTGACTCAAGAGCTTTGCAAAAAAAGACTTTTTGTGCCAGAACGATTGTACCATAAAAATATCCAATAAAAATGACCTAATGTGACCTTTTTTAGTTCAAAAATGACTTAAAGTTACATGTAATTAAAAAAGTGATTAAATGACCTCAGTGGACACCCTGCTGTAGCATTCCAAAAGCCGCTATTGTAGTTAAAAAATGATAATAAAGGTATAAACACTTTGTTACTATTTACCTTATTAATGACAGCCACTTCGTCTTTAATTGTGGGTCTTTTGGGAAGCGATGGAACGAACAAGTTCGTCTTTCGCTATAATGTTTACAGTCTGGTACGAAGCACATTACCATTTTTGAAATCCAATTTCGAACTAAAAAAAATTGTTTTAAACATTGATATATTACTCTAAATCAATGGTTTTAAATAATCCTACTTAACCTCAATGAAAAAAACCGTACTTATAAAACCGATACTCACTTTCAGAAGAACTATTTTTGCTAAGGCGGGTTTATGTATATATCAGTCTACTTAAAAATAATTCCTACACTTCTAATAAACACACAATCTTAAACAATAAGCACTTTAAAAGTTTAATACGCCTTTTACCGTAAGAAACACTTTTGTTTGGAATCATACCAGTTGTACCAATGTATAATGTGACGTCACGACTTTTCTTCCCTATTATTATTTTGCTTTGCTGTTATTCTAAAAATCGGTAGAGTTCAGTAATAGTTTGGAAGCATTTAAACCTTCAGATGAACATTTGATCAAAATACTGATATAATTAAAATGACGTCATTGTAATGTACTATAATATTGAAATTTTTGTATTTATTCTTTAAAATCGCATTAGTTGGCAGGATATAACGTAAAAGTTACTAGATAATAACGTTAATCAACTTAGTACGCTTTGTAATACTATATTCATTGTTGTTTTATTACCTATTCAATAAGTGCAAATAGCTATAAATAGTTCCGTAACAATGACCTTGTCTTACACTAAAGAATTCAAACTTGTTTAAACAATTTTTGTTTTTCCTGTATATATACGTATGTACAAACTTGACGTTTAGAAAATATCACTCGGCTTTTGGAAAAAGTTGGACGACATCGCAACTAATTTTTTTATTATTATTTATTAATGTTGTAATTATAAATCGCGGTCACCAATACTTTAAAAAATCCCCACGACACAGTGCGTTCGCGCCGCGTAAGACGCGGCCAAGTCTAGAGGTTCAGTAATTAATTTATTTTTAAATGAATTTGTTTAAAATTTTGTACAATGATGCATAAAATGTTGCTTTATTATTTGGCTGTAATTATAAATCGCGGTCACCAATACGTTTAAAACTGTTATTAATTAAATACAAGCACCATGTAATTTTCTTACTGCGTTTCGTTACAGGCATACCGAATTATATCCTCGAGGCTAACTTCACACACCTTTCCCAGCCACGAAAATGGACATTTTAGAGGCGACAAAGGTGTGGATTAGAAAATCGAGAGAAAGGGTGAAAAAAGGTTAAATGCGATGACATTTATTTTAGATATTTTTAAATTTGTAAATAAGTAATAAATATATATGTATTATATCGTGTCGTATAAAATCTGTTATTTTTTAAGACTACTTTAATGTGTTTTATTTTCTAATGTTAACTATAAGATAACTGGTAAGCAGCCATTATTCGTTGAGCAACTGAAAAAATGGTATTCTTTAAGCAGTTTTAAAATCCAACAATTATACATCTTTTACAGTTAACTTCAGATTGATCGTTGAACAAGTGCAAAAATTGTATATTTTAAACAGCTTTAAAACTAAACAGTAAACAATGATTTAGATTAACTTTAAGTTATCCTGACAGGTTGAACGTTAAGCAAACAAAAATTGGTATCTTTTACGCAGTTTTAAATACCAACAATTAAGAATCACTTTCGATTAACTTTAGATTACCTTAACAGGTTGATCGTTGAGCAAACAAAAAATATATCTTTGTAGTAGTTTTAAAATTCAACTATGCACCGGCTATTTCGATTAACTTTAGGTTAGCTCAACAAGTTGACCAATGAATAAGTAAAAAAAGTATCAACTAAGATTGGTAAACCCTTTATGTTAGGAGTGGCTATAAAAACTACTTGATGAGTTTTCTTATGGCGACGTTTCGTGGAACGGTTGTGTCCACTTCTTCAGGCCAACTGAATTTATTAAAAAAAAAACAACATAAGTAAAAAGGCAGTTACAATCCGGTGAGAGCTACATTATTTACAAAAATCTGGCACTGCAATGGGTAACCCAGCATCCCCAGTTCTAGCTAGTTTGGTTATGCATGATTTACTTGACTTTGTATTAAGTAAACTATCATTTCATCCCATATTTTTGTTATGTTATGTGGACGATGTCATTACTTGCATTCCTGAACATGAGGTTTTAAACACTTTAAATGTTTTTAACAGTTACGATTCACATCTATGTTTTACTCATGTGGTTGAAATTGAAGGCTCTCTACCGTTTTTAGATATTAGGATAATTAAGCATGACAACACGTTAATAACCGATTGGTTTACTAAACCGATAGCCTCCAATCGTACTATAAACTACTTTTCTAAACATGCTCACCATCAAAAAATAAACATTATAAAGTCTATTAAAAACAAAATAATAAGATTAAGTAATTCCAAATTCCATATAAAAAACCTTAATATACCTAAAAAATTACTCAAAAACAACAATTATCCTAATAACCTGATTAATAGAATTTTGTTTCACGCTAACACCAATAATGGTACTCCATCACCATCTATTCAAAATAATTCTATCTGTAAATTTTCTAAAATCATTAACGTTCCTGGTCTTACTAAGAAGCTGATTCCTATTTTAACAACGTCGGACCTTAAAATAACAACTTATAATAACAATACTATTTACAACATTATTTATTCCAACATTAAAGATAAGACCAAGTTATTAGACAAACATAATGTTGTATATAAAATCGATTGTATGGATTGTAATAAATGTTATATTGGTCAAACGAAACAAAAAACTATTAACAGAATTAAGAACCACCAATATGATTGCAAAAATAAAAAGGCAGAATCAGCTCTTGCTCTCCACCATATTAATTTACAACATAATTTTGATTTTAGTAATCCTTCTATATTAGATGTGGAACCGAAATTTTATAAAAGATTAGTTGCAGAAATGATATTTATCACAAAACATAAGAATAATGTTAATTTCAACACTGATACTAACAACCTTAGTACAGTTTATAATAACCTTATCTCAAAAATTTCCTAGACCTTGGGTATGTTTTGGGTTATCTTTGCATTGCTCATATTTTATATCACACGACCATAAAATTGTTTGTTAGTGATTTAGTTGTAGAGGTTTCGTGTATTTTTACATTAATTGTTTTTTGTTATTTATTAATTTTATATTTATGACGTTGTTTGCGGACCAGTCTACTTTGTATTTGTTTTCCGTAAGTAATCATCTATAATTATAAAACAGTATTTATAATAAGTAGAAGAATAGTTTGTAGCTCTCACCGGATTGTAACTGCCTTTTTACTTATGTTGTTTTCTTTTTAATAAATTCAGTTGGCCTGAAGAAGTGGACACAACCGTTCCACGAAACGTCGCCATAAGAAAACTCATCAAGTAGTTTTTATAGCCACTCCTAACATAAAGGGTTTACCAATCTTAGTTGAACTACGCATTAGGAGGTATAAAACACTTTTCTTAATAAAAAAAGTATCTTTTGAGTAGCTTCAAAAGTGAACAATAAGTTGTCCTTTTCGGTTAATTTCGGGTTATCCTAAAAGGTTGATCGTTAAATACACGCAAGGTCAGTATAAGAGTTTCTTATGGAGGGATTAACAAACTTATTTTGTAAATCATAACGATATTGTTACGAGACGATTATCGTTGGCTAACGACTTTTCATATTTTGTAACTTATAACGATGTCGTTATTGTACGATTGTGAGGTTAGATGATGTCGTTGACCAACGACATCTGAAGAGCTGTCGTTAAAGTTAAACTGAATATTCGTATTAACGAAACTGTTTTATATAATGGAAGCAGAAGGGTAAAAAACAGAATTAAAATATATAATTTGTTATATTCAATTTTAGGAATGAAAATAGACTTATCCTCAGACATCGAAGAGATGCAAGTAATCCTTTTGAGATGCCAAATGAAGTGTTTAGAAAATTATACCGTTTTCCTGTATACTTAGCTCATGAATTTTTCCTGCAACTGAGTCCTTTTTTAGAAGAAAAGAAAAGAAATACCAGAATACCAAAAGTTGTGAGATATATAGTAACTTTACATTTTTTCGCACAAGGAAGCTACCAAAAATTAGTAGGAACAGACAACCGTTGTGCAATGTCCCAATCTGCTGTAAACAAATGCATTAGAGATGTAACAAATGCTGTTGTATCCAATTTTTCTGGAAGGGTAATAAAATTTCCATCAACCTTAAATGAAATAACTGATGTGAGAAATGATTTTTTTCAAAAAGTTAATTTCCCTGGAATAATAGGGATTGTAAATGGCACTCATATTGCTATTGTACCCCCAGTGTTTGGTAGAATTCCACCAAGAGCAGTATTTCTAAACAGAAAAAACTTTTGTAGTATTAACTGTCAAATTATCTGTGACTCAAATTTGAGAATATTGTCAATTTGCCCTAGGTATCCTGGAAGCGTTCATGATTCAGTCGTTTGGTTGATGAGCAATACTTATAATCACCTCAAACGTTGTTACCAAAATGGACAACGAAGTTCATGGTTGATAGGAGACTCTGGTTATCCACTACAGCCCTTTTTACTCACACCTATTTTAAATACAAAAGAAGGTACACCTGAACAAAGGTTTAAATAAAGCTTTATGTACACCAAGAAATTGTATAGAGAGATGCATTAGTGTATTAAAAGGAACTTTTAGGTGTCTTTTGAGAGATAGAACTCTTCACTACACCCCACATATTGCAGCAAAAATAACTATTGCATGTGCCACATTATACAATATTCTAAGAAACGCAAATGTGGATATTAATGATTATGTTCCAGATGACCAAAACGAAATATATGTTAATAATCAAGACTTTAATGATATTAGAAGTAATTTAATTAGAAATCATTTTCAGAAAAATAAATTGTGTTTATTTTAATTTTGTTTCATTTTATAAACTAATAGGAAACTATGGTAGGTAATTCTTTACATATTACAAAAAAAAAACAAAGTCAGGAGAACTTGGAAAATAAGAAATGAAATATTTTATTGATTATTTTTATTTAATCGCTCTGAGGTTCAATTTGTATTTCTGCGTTATATTTTAACTGTAATTTAATACGCATTAATTCAAGTTCTTGCTTTTTCAAGTTGACCAATTTTTTAAGATTTGAATTAATTTCAATTAAAGCATTGCCATCGCTAGCTTTCTTTGTTGTTAATAACGTTTCTTTAAATTGTTTTTTGTTCTTACTTTTTTTCTTGTTGGACAGCTACTTCGATTTGTATTTCATTTTCTACACCTACTTCTGGTACTCCACCTATACCTTCTATTACCACGTCCCCAGTTAAATACAGAAATTTTTTTTTCAACTTCTGTAAGTTCTTTTTCTGGTTCTCCTTTAGTTCCCGTTTCTTTTAAACTATTTTTTATTAGTCGTGCTCTTTTTCGCACCTGACTTTGCCAATCGGTAAATACCTAAAACCAATCCTAAGATGACAAAGTTGTTAATTACTCTCTTCCACACTTGTAACCCCTCCATTTCCATTTAAATTTGTAAGGAATGTCTCCCAGCTCTCTGCAACTTCATTTGGATGGTCAGGAGGTATTTTATTTTCAAGAAAATAAAGATTGGTTTGCAACATATCCACATATAAGTCATATTGTTGAGGAGTTGTTTTTAGTTTTCTTTTTTTAGCAGATGAATCTCTAAAAAATACTCTTTTTAGTACATTTATCTTTTCTACAATAATTGTTACTTACGCAACCATCTATTAAATAGGGTGAGAGTGATAAGTTGAATAAAATGAAGTTTTATCAATAGCATTGACTACTTAAACGTCAATAGGCACAGATAAAAATAAATTTGAGGTTATTAGCAGAGTTGTATTTAGTTCAAATCAAACAAAATTAGTTTGTATACATTGCTACCTGAACTGAGAACATTCGTTTTTGTCGTTATAGTAATAAAACCATAACGACCGAGTTATAAAATATGGTTTTTATGAAATGTCGTTACAGATTGAAGTCGTTGTATAACGATATCGTTATATAACAACTATTTACAAAATAGGGCTGTAAGTGGGACATAGTTCACCATTGGGTGTGCTTTTGGGTACTCTATGATCACATTTGCCAATCCAAAGCGGTTACTTTTATTACGACTTTTGGTTTCTTTTTGGCTGTGTGGGGTGTTGTTAAAGAAAATAGTTTTAATAAATGTGTTGCCTCTATAATCCGGATCAGCCCCGGTTTTTATTAATCCGGATTATCGAGGTTGTACAGTATTGTACTTAACTATTACAAAAAAGTTATATTTTGCTTTTAATAAGAACTAAACTTGATTTGGTATCCTCACTATAAATACCAAAAAATTTTACTTGAATCCATTCTGAGAAAATTCCTTAAGTGATTAGTATATAAAATAGACGAGATTTATCCGGAAATGGGGTGTTGCCATACCACTCTATTGTCTAGATTCCATTTCAACTAACTGGAACAGCGGCGAATATTATACAGTATTGTAGTTCTTTATAACCTATCACACAATAAATTGGACTGTCCTCTTCTACTATCATCACTTAAGTTTCACATACCTAAATATAACTCACGTATCTTTTTGCCTTTATATCTACCTATACCTAGAACTATGCAGCTGTTAGATCACCCATTTCTGTTATTAGCCGAAATTATAACTCTATTTCCGATTAATTAGATACCAACAATTGTATCTTAGAGTTTAATACCTGGAATAGTTTTCACTAATTTGACTTAATTGTATACCTACATATGTTTAGTTTAATTTTTAGTATATATACATATATTAAGTTAATATTATAGTATTACACTACTTCAGTATTTTTGTTAATTTTGTTTGTCCTATAATTGGAATTTATTTTCTTTGGGACATTAAATATTATTGCCTTTTTGTAAAAAAGCATTAACCGAAATTTTAGTTATCCAAAAAGGCTCCGGTCCCGACTGTTTCGGATAATCGGGAGTCTACTGCATTTAAAAATTTGGAAATAGTAATCTAGTTTTTATCTAATCGAATCTTCTACATCTTTCGGTGAACATTCTGCAAAATGGATAAGAACTTCGCGAGTTCTATCGAACTTGAGAATAATTTCTCGAGCGTTCATTCTTTTCTAGAATATACAAATAATTATTAATGTACAATTTTCACAATTTACTGCATATTTCAGATGATATACGTAATTCTGACCAACTTTACTAATTATCAGTTTTCCTTTAAAAACTTTATGAAAGATACTAAAAAGATGATTCGAGGACAAACTAAAACACTACAACAAATTGCAAAGCGTTTAGGGGCAAAAGGCAAAATAATGCTAGACAATGAAAAAATGTAATGCAAGAATAATCACATACAATGCTTAAAACAAAATTAGAATTCAATGGATGTCGTGTATCTGCATCATATCCAGATAACACTTTTGTTACTCTAGATGGCAAGTTAGTAGTGATTAATAGAACACAAACACAAACTGGTAAAAGCAAAGCTTTTAATTGAACATGCTTGTTATATGAGAATAAATCTGATTATTTTACGAAAACATTTTGTAGTAGTAAATTGTTCATTTTTAAAATAAGAAAAGATATTTTGAAGGAATGAATTATTGTACGCTCTACTTGATCGGCTCAAAAATCTATCAATGCACATCCAACCCCAGACGAATTAGAGGCTGTGGATGGTTTATTAAGTTTGGTGCCAAGTGAGGGTCCATTAAAGAAACCATTGCAATACCGTAACTTTGAAGTGCAAGTGAACACACCTGCTAAACCTACATTGTTTAATTTTATAACTACGGTTAAATTTCGAATCATTTAACAGGGTTAAACAGTTTTACCATGTTAAACAAAATTGTGGCTTCAATTAAACAGATTCATAATGACGTAAGATTTCACAAACTAACGAATAATGAGAGGGTTGTGTTAACTTTTGTGAAGCTAAAGTGCGATCTAAGTTATGCAATTTTAGGTGTATTATTTGGGATCAATGGTGTATTGTGTAAAACAATTTTTGTTGAAATGCTGGGCTTACTTTCAGCTGCATTCAAAATCGTAATTGTGCACGGAACATGCCTTTATGTTTTCAGATTTTTTTAGATACCGAAATTGTGTTAGATTGTACTGAAATATTTGCGCTAACTCCTAAATGCTTGTGCTGTAGTCAGATTTTATTCCCATTATAAGGGTGCCCAAACAGTTAAATTTATAACTGGTGTTTCGCCCACAGGGTTGATTATCAGTAAAAGGTATGGTGGGAGGCATCTGTTAAGGTGACTTTTGAAGAAAGTGGGTTAATAACTAAATTACAACTAAATTCTGCTATAGAACGCGTTCATGTGACGTCACTGACTATCAGCTAAATTTGCTTGGAGGACAAACATCCTTTTTAAAACCATTGTGGTTATATTGTTGAATTGGATTTAAAAGTTCTGTGCTTGTTTTTTCGTATAAATAATGTGTGATAAAAGTAACTATTTTAATATCCTTGCCTCTAAAATTGTAGCAGATCTAACGGAAACAGAAAAGTCTGATTTCTTAAATAAATTAGCTAAACTTAAGAAGAATAGTGTTATACTGTTGGTCATGCCACCTTATTGCTTTTCTGTGGCCGAAGAGGAATTACTGAAGAAAGAAAAATATTTAGCATCTCTTTTTTCAGAAGAGGATTGTTCACTATCTTTAGATGAATTAAGAGCGGCCAATAAACGGTGGGAGATTTCAAAGTTTGCCAAAGTGGGTATGAGTTTCCATGCTAAGAAAGCATAGTTGCTCTTTCATATAATAGGTGGCGAAGTTGTTTAGTGCGTCTTATTGTTTTGTAATTACCCATTTATGAAACTATGGCCACAGGAAGTACCTTTTCACACCTGGAGGAATTTTTGAGTTGCATGGACATTCTTCTGTGCCCGAAAAAAATGTTCTACGCTTTAGAAAATAACGCCTTCATTGTTTGGAAATGTCATTAAACGCAAGCAGCATACTCCATGTCATAATTTGGTAAAATCGTGTCTGTTAACATCTCACTTCTACTCCTAAGCCTGTGAGTATGGAGTTATGCATGAGACTGTTGCCATAGAAATTTTTAAGAAAAAAACAGGGCTACATGTGGAACAAAGTGGTTTATGGGTAGATCTGGATTATGGTTTCTTAGGTGCATCACCTGATGGTAAGACAAACACGACTCGTGACATTTTTGGTACAATAACATTTTTACAGGTCTGACTTCTGACGGCTGCTGTGTAGAAGTGAAATGTGTGCTTCTTGAATTAAATACAAAGCCAATTTCAGATATAGGTGATGTAATCGAACTAAAGAAGACGTTGAAAAAACCTTTTTGCCTTGAAAAAAAGGATAGCGTTATAAGGTTAAAACGTAACCACAATTATTACCTGCAGGTATTAACATTATTGTTTTATTGTCCAAAATAAATGTTTTGTTTTCAAGGTCCAAGGTCAATTAAATATTGTAAAAAGGGATAAATGTTATTTTATTCTTTACGTAAATGATACCATAGATTTATTTATTGAAGAAATCTACACACACTGCACTTTGGCATAATGAAATGTTTCGAAATTAACTAAATTTTACAAGGAATGTATAACTCCCGAAATCGTACACAATAATATCGAAAAAGGTTTAAAATGTATAAATCTAATATATATTAGGGAGGCAATAAGGATGTACGAAGAAAATAAATATAAGAAAAATGAAATGCAACTATAATTATTTAAAACAACAGGAGGAAGGAATAATGGGTCACTTAAATAAAATTGGATAATGTTAATTTTTATGACAACTTTTAGAAGTCAAGTTTACTATAAAGTATCTGCTGATAAAATGAAGAACAGTTAACAGCAAGGCAAGGCTATTTTTGCTTAAATAGCCCCTTTGGATCGGTTTTCCACCTCCGAGTTGCCTCTTTGGTTTCAAACTTTTCCGCTTGGTTGTACATTTCATTCTAATTAATCTAGGATGATATACTTTGGCCGCTTGTGCCTAGGCATGCCATCTCTGCCGTATTCCCAAAGCCGCCGGACGAGGGGATTGGGATGGGCCGCGAGGTCTGCATGGAGCGCAGCTGCGGATTGGCGGACGAAATCAGCGTCTTCGGGATGGCGAGTTCCTGATGGAGCCGGTCTGTTCGGAAGAACCAGGGGGCGTCAGCAATCATTCTGAGGATCTTGTTTTGGAAGATTTGGATCCTGGTGGTGTTTTGGCAGCGTAGAACCATACTTGTGCTGCGTACGTCGTGGCAGAGCGGATAATCGTCTTGTAGATGAGTAATTTGTTGTCGATGCTGAGGCGGCTGTTGCGGCACAGCATCGGATATAACTTGAACAGTAGGCCGTTCGAAGAGGCGAGCTTCTGGGTTATGTGAGATTTCCATAACAATATCTGGTCTAGAGTGAGGCCAAGATATTTGGTCTCGTCCACCCAGGGGACGTCGTTGCCTTTGATGTGGAGGCGGCTTACGGGATCGATGTTTCTTCGATTGAAGAGGACGGCGGCGCTTTTCGTCGGATTGACTTTTATTCGCCAGTCGTCGTCGTACCAGTTGTCGAGCGAAGTGAGGGCCATTTGAAGATTCCTCTCGGTTTGAGCGGGCCAGCTCAAACCGAGAAACGGCGGTGTCGTCGGCGTAAAAAGTGTAGGTGAGTCCGTCAATTTTTGGAACGTCTGCGGTGAAGATGTTGTATAGAAGTGGGGATAGCGTAGATCCTTGAGGGACGCCGGCTTCTATGTGACGTGGAATGGATTTGGCGGTGCGAAGTTTGATCGCAAACGAGCGTCGGTTGAGGAAGGAGCCGATGAGCTGTACCATGGGAACGTCGATGCCTAGACGGTGCATCTTGTAGAGCAGTCCGCGATGCCAGACCTTGTCGAACGCCTTCTCGATGTCGAGAAAAACGCCGCCGGCGACGTCGCGGTGGTTGAAACCGTCGGTGATCTGCTCCACTACGCGGAGGGCTTGGTGGACCATTGAATGTTTTTTACGGAAACCGAACTGTTCTTGTGGGATAATTTGGTTGATGCCTGTAGTTCGCCTGGTGGTCCATCCTGCAGTTGCAGCACGTCGCCGGACCGTCTTCTCGCTTCTTCGGGCACTCGTAACTGAAGTGGAACTCCAGGCACTTCGCGGAATGGCCGAAGCGCTGGCACCGCTAGCACTGCTCGATGTCGCCTTTTGGATGCGGACTATCCACGCGGACGTCGACTACTCCGATACTAGTAATATCGAAGATAGTCTTCGCCTGCGGGGTCCTCCTGAGCTGAACTAGAAGGAGCGGCGTTGGTCGCTTCGATCGTCCTGAAATCATCCTTGTTACTTTAATCACTTCCATACCTTTGCTGGTAAGGTAGGCGGTGGTGGCGTCGATCGACGAGTCGTAATGCGGCATCCCACGAATGACGGCCTTCAGCGGTTGGTCACCCTTCAGCTGATAGGAGTGGAACTCCTGGCGGGCCTCTTCCAGCGCGAGCGTGGCGGTGCGGAAATCCTCTGGGGTGGAGACGTGGATGGCAACGCCATTCCGGGTGGTCTTCGCCCTAGAAACATCAACGTTTGATTCGCGAAGAGTATCCATCGCCTTACCGAAGTCCTTCTGGTTATGAAGGACTATAGGAGGGATCCTTTCCTTGCGCGTCGTCTCGATGGCAGCGGCTTCCTTCTTCTCGAGGACAGCGGGACACGGTCCATCCTTTTTTCATGGGCTCTTCCATCGCGGCAGCAAACGCAGGGGCGAGCTCGCGGAGGGCGTGGCGGCAAGCACGGCGGAGGGCGTGGCGACAGGCACGGCGGAAGGCGTGGCGGCAGGCACGGTGGACGGTATGGCGGCGGCGGCACGCTCGGTACGCCTGGACTTCGCCGGGGTCTCCATTGGTTCCGGGCTAGGCGCCGGAATAACGGGAGACTCGACACGGGAAGTCGCAGGCGACTTCTTCGTCTTCTTCGCTGGGAGTGCCGGAAAGGCGTCGAGAAAGCGGTCCAGCTTCTTCGTCAACTCGGCGATCTGCTGGCGGAGCTGGCTGTTCTCTTCAGTGAGCGTCCTCACTTGCTCCTGGAGAAATTCCATCGTCGAGGCGGTGGTGGCGGCGGCGGCTGCAACGTTGGTCCAATCCTGCTCAGAGAGAGAGCGTGATTGGATCCATGTCGAAATTCTTTTAGAACAAGTCTTATAAAAGACCGAAACTTCAATAAATTGCTTAAACAAGCATTTATTTAATAAAAATTCTTTTATAACAGCTAACTGGAGAAAATAAAAGACAAGATTAGAAAAACATTTATTTAATAATAAAAATTCTTTTAACCGAAGTCAAATATTAACGTGTTTTTGAAAAATTTGGATTGGTTGCGTTTAAAAACACATGGACCAATCAAAATGAAGCACAAGTATCAGCGGTTTGAGTATACTAAATATACACGCACCGCCGAGTAAAACACTTAAATTGTCACCGCGGCCTTGCGCAGCCAGGAGGCGGAGCCTGTGCCGACAGCGGATTAGAGGATTAGCGGCCGGCAAACCAAATAAATACGAGACACACGGCAACCAAACGTCACTCATTCGACTGCCAGCACTCGTTGCGAACAGTCGAGCTCTCCTGTTTTTATTTCATGCTGTAAAGCAAGTTAATTCCAAGTGTTTTACTTGGCGGTGCGTGTATGTTTAGTATACTCAAACCGCTGATACTTGTGCTTCGTTTTGATTGGTCCATGTGTTTTTAAACGCAACCAATTGAAATTTTTCAATAACACGTTGATATTTGACTTCGTTTAAAAGAATTTTTATTATTAAATAAATGTTTTTGTAATTTTGTCTTTTATTTTTCCCAGTTAACTGTTTTAAAAGAATTTCTACTAAATAAATGCTTGCTTAAGCAATTTATTTAAGTCTCAGTCTTTTATAAGACTTGTTATAAAAGAATTCGACATGGATCCGATCGCGCTCTCTGAGCAAGATTGGACCAACGTCGCCGCCGCCGCCGCCACCACCGCCTCGACGATGGAATTCCTCCAGGAGCAAGTGAGGACGCTCACGGAAGAGAACCGACAACTGCGCCACCAACTCGCCGAGATGACGAAGAAGCTGGACCGTTTCCTCGACGCCTTTCCGGCACTCCCTGCTAAGAAGACGAAGAAGAAGAAGCAGCCGTCACCTGCGTCTTCCCGCGTCGAGTCTCCCGTTGTTCCGACGCCTAGCCCGGAACCAATGGAGACCCCGGCGAAGACCAGGCGTACCGAGCGTGTTACCGTCGCAGGTCCGTCCGCCGTGCCTACCGCCACGCCTCCCGCCGTGCCTGCCGCCACGCCTTCCGCCACGCCCTCCGATGAGCCCGCCGCCGCGATGGAAGAGCCCATGGAAGAAGAAGGATGGTCCGTGGCCTCCAACAAGAGGAAGCGTCCCGCTGTCCTCGAGAAGACGGAAGCCGCTTCCACCGAGACGACGCGCAAGGATAGGATCCCTCCTATAGTCCTTCATAACCAGAAGGACTTTGGTAAGGCGATGGATACCCTTCGCGAATCCAACGTTGATGTTTCTAGGGCGAAGACCACCCGAAATGGCGTTGCCATTCACGTCTCCACCCCAGAAGATTTCCGTACCGCCACGCACGCGCTAGAAGAGGCCCGCCAGGAGTTCCACTCCTACCAGTTGAAGGGCGACCAACCGCTGAAGGCCGTCATTCGTGGGATGCCACATTACGATACGTCGATCGACGCCACCACCGCCTACCTCACCAGCAAAGGTATGGAAGTAATTAAGGTAACGCGAATGATTTCAGGACGAACGAAGCGACCAACGCCGCTCCTTCTAGTCCAGCTCAAGAGGACCCCGCTAGCGAAGACTATCTTCGATATTACTAGTATCGGAGTAGTCGACGTCCGCGTGGAGAGTCCGCGCCCAAGAGGCGACATCGGGCAGTGCTACCGGTGCCAGCGTTTCGGCCACTCCGCGAGAGGATGTCGAGGAACCCCAAGATGCGTCAAGTGCCTGGAGTTCCACTTCAGCTACGAGTGCGCGAAGAAGCGAGAAGACGGTCCGGCGACGTGCTGCAACTGCAGGATGGACCACCCGGCAAACTACAGAGGTTGCCCAGCCCACCCAAGGAAGCGACAGGTAAGTACGCAACATACTAACCAGTATGCTCCGGTTTCAGCCCCACGACCAGCCGCCAGGCCGGTGAACCCAGCCGTCTCGTTTGCCCAGGCAGCGAGACCGGTTGAGCCCACCGCTCCAGCGCCAACCACCACCTCCGGAGTGACGAAGCGTCAGAGGGACGTCTACACCGAGGTCACCAAGGAAGAGCACGCCCTCATCGCAGAGCTCCTCGCCCGTCACCGCGCCAGCAAGCAGTAATGGCTGCAAGAAGAAAACCGGATTCCCTCCTCATTGCGTTTTGGAACGCCAACGGTATCCTTAACAAAAAGCTTGAATTTCAGGAATTTCTCTACCGCCGGAACATCGACGTCGCTCTTGTTTCCGAAACTCATCTTCGGAACTGCGACAATCCAAACATCCCCAATTACGCGAGATACAATACCAATCGAACCACAGGTCGCGGTGGAGGTACGGCCGTTTACGTAAAACGGTCTATCTCCCACCACCACATTCCGACGCCACAACTTCAAAACCTTGAAGCAACCCAAATCGTCATTAACACGGCAGCCAACGGAGACATAGTTCTCTGCGCTGCTTATCTCCCACCCACCAAAGACGTCATTCCCGCAGATTTTGACGCAATTTTAACGCAAGGACCCCACAATTCTCGCAGGAGACCTTAACGCGAAACATCCAGACTGGCACAGTAGGAGAACGAACCGCAACGGTCGACTTCTGCATGACCTCGCCAGCATCCGAAATTTCGTCGTAGATGGACCCTACGAACCTACCATCCACCCTCACAACGGACTCCCCGACGTCATCGACATAGCCATTTTTAACAACATCAGGCTACTTCACGATTTAACCACCGTTTCCGACCTTAGTTCCGACCACGAGCCCGTACTTTTACAGCTCGGTGATCAATCAGATAACGATAACCTTCAGTTCGAAACGAACATTACCATGTGGCCAACGTTCCAATTCGAGGCCACCAAACTTTTCACTCAAGTCCCGGTCATAAATAACATCGTCCAACTTCAAGCCGCGGTTGCCAGTTTTACAGATCTTGTAAAAAGATGCATCTCTAAAGCTACAAAAACTATCACAAAAGTCAAGTCCGATCCTCTTCAACTCCCAATTCAAATTCGTCACCTGATCACCGAGAAAAACCGCCTTAGACGAAGATGGCAACGCACCCGCCATCCAAACGATAAAAGAGCTCTCAACGCAGCTCAAAACAATATTCAAACTCAGATCGCAGAACATCGAAATCTCCTTTTCAATGACAAACTTCAGTCGCTAAATTCACAAGACCTAAGCGTCTGGCAAATGACCAAAATCCTCAAAAACAGGAATAATCCTCCCATGCCCGCCATTCACGGCCCCCGAGGTCTGGTCTTCACCGACCTAGACAAAGCCGAAGCTTTCGCCGACACGCTCGAACTCCAATTCAGAGCTAACCATCCAGACGACGAAGACTTCCGTCGCACGAACGCTATCCACCGCGAAGTCAGAAGCATCCTGACAGCAAATTCAAACGAGCCCATCAGGCACACTTCCCCCAAAGAAATCGAAGCGGAAATCAAAAATCTCAAACCGCGCAAAGCTCCCGGGAACGACGGCATTCCCAACAAAGCAATTAAACTTCTCCCCAAAAAAGGTATAGCCACCTTAACCGCGATTTTCAACGCTTGCCTAAGACTCCGTCACTTTCCACATCAGTGGAAAACCGCGGACGTCATAGTCATTCCCAAACCCGGAAAAGATCACGTCATGCCGCAAAACTACCGTCCAATTAGCTTACTTCCGACTCTCGGTAAGCTATTGGAAAGAATAATCCTAACCCGATTACAGGAACAGGTCGACATCAATCAAATTATTCCACCAGAACAGTTCGGTTTTCGTAAAAAACATTCAACGGTCCACCAAGCCCTCCGCGTAGTGGAGCAGATCACCGACGGTTTCAACCACCGCGACGTCACCGGCGGCGTTTTTCTCGACATCGAGAAGGCGTTCGACAAGGTCTGGCATCGCGGACTGCTCTACAAGATGCACCGCCTAGGCATCGACGTCCCCATGGTACAGCTCATCGGCTCCTTCCTCAATCGACGCTCGTTTGCGATCAAACTTCGCACCGCCAAATCCACCCCACGCCACATAGAAGCCGGCGTCCCTCAAGGATCCACGCTATCTCCAGTTCTTTACAACATCTTCACCGCAGACGTTCCAAAAATCGACGGACTCACGTACACTTTCTACGCCGACGACACCGCCGTTTTGGCAACATCCCGCTCGCCCGCTCAAGCCGAGAGGAATCTTCAAATGGCCCTCACCTCGCTCGACAACTGGTACGACGACTGGCGAATAAAAGTCAATCCGACGAAAAGCGCCGCCGTTCTCTTCAACCGAAGAAACATCGATCCCGTAAGCCGCCTCCACATCAAAGGCAACGACGTCCCCTGGGTGAACGAGACCAAATATCTCGGCCTCACCCTAGACAAGAAATTGCTATGGAAATCGCACATCACCCAGAAGCTCGCCTCTTCGAACGGCCTACTGGTCAAGTTATACCCGATGTTGTGCCGCAACAGCCGCCTCAGCATCGACAACAAGTTACTTATCTACAAGACAATTATCCGCCCCGCCACGACGTACGCAGCCCAAGTATGGTTTTACGCTGCCAAAACTCACACCACCAGGATCCAAATCTTCCAAAACAAGATCCTCAGAATGATTGCTGACGCCCCCTGGTTCTTCCGAACAGACCGGCTCCATCAGGAACTCGCCATCCCGAAGATCGCTGATTTCGTCCGCCAATCCGCAGCTGCGCTCCATGCAGACCTCGCGGCCCATCCCAACCCCCTCATCCGGCGGCTCTGGGAATACGACAGAGATGACATGCCTAGGCACAAGCGGCCTAAGTATGTCATCCTAGTTTAATTTAGAATGAAATGTCCAACCCAGCGGAAAAGTTGGAAACCAAAGAGGCAACTCGGAGGTGGAAAACCGATCCAATGGGGTTATTTAAGCAAAATATGTTAACACACACGATACAGCTATAAAAATTGTAATATTGTAATAGCTAATAAACATGTATGAAATCTGAAATCCAAACGTCACTTCTGTCTGGAAGCTTAGCTGTAAAAGTCACCCTCACTTAATGGGTCCCTGAGACTGGGGATCCGGCTAGCTTGCACGGAAGCCTTTCGCACGCACACTACAACGTTATTATTGCTTTTAGCCTTAGTCAGTAATTTTACTATTGTTTTGCTACTTTTTCTTGTATATATATATATATCAGTTAGCCTGTATAAAAATTAGGATAGTTAGTTTAGTTAAAATATACGTTTGTTTATCTTTTTTTATTTTACTGTGTTATTGTGTGGACCGTGCGCGTCACAGTGTAACTATTGTGTGGACTTAGTGTCGCGCGGACCATCGTAAAAACCGGCCACCTCCCCGGTAACAAAATGTTGTCCCCACCAGGGTAACCAGCTCGCCGCAGGGGCCTTCGGTGCGACAACCAACCACGGCGCAATACGCCGATGGAGGCGGTCCCGCAAGAACTACGCAAAAGAGTATAAAACCGGCTCTTCCAGCGATCATCAAGATTCATTAGTCGTGTGTTCTTCGAACTGAACGGTCGTGTAAAGTGAAACCGCGCCGAGCCAAGCCGTCCCTGTCCGCATACAGCCGAGCCGACTCCGAGGACAGACCGTAGCCAGGTCTTTGCGGAACTAACGGAACGATCGAAACACAGCTAAGTTTTTGAACATTTTACTTCCGCTTTTGCTTTGCTTTTGCTTGCTTACTGCCTAATTGCTTGAGACGCTTACCGTCTACGATGGTAAAGCACGGCGGCGCGCATGCTTCCGCAACCCCGCTTGATCCTGATCCCGACGCTTTTACCCTTGTTACCCGATCTCGCACCAACTCCCGATCTTCCACCACTTCGACTTCCGCTCGCACCACTATTGAATCCACCCCATCGACATCCAAACCTATTAATTCCCGATACTGTCTCCGAAACATCCCTCTTACCATCAAGACCCAAAAAGAATTCTTTAATTCCATCCTTACGCTTAACCTCCCGCTGACGAACCTAAGACTCAACCACAACCACACTGCGCTCCTCGAAACTTCCGCTCCCCTTCCTGACGACACCCAAACCAAGTTTAAACACCTCTACGGCGACCCAAACGTTTCCCTAACCCAACTTTCCGGACCAAAACCTAACAACCCAACACCTCGTCAACCCACCTTCTCCTGCGTCCTACGTAATGTTGACCGCGACATTACGGAAGACGATATCCTAAAAGCCGTCGACCTCCCTAAACTAACCCGCGCTTTACGCATTACCTCGAAAATCACCAACCAACCTACCTCCCTCATTCGCCTACTAACACCCAGTAAATCAACCCTTGATTTTCTCCTAACCAAAGGTGTCTGCATGTACGGCAGGCACTATCCTTGCGAACCATCTAACATTCCACCACCGGTCCCAAAGTATTGCTCAACCTGCACCAAGGTGGGTCACCTCGCTGAGGACTGTCCAACGTGTGTGACGATATGTCCGAAGTGCGGGGGAAAGCATCCTTCCCACGCTTGTACTAATTCTGAACCACCCAAATGCAATAACTGCACCGGCCCCCATCCTACTTTCTCCTTTGCCTGCGCCGTCAGGAAATCCATCCCGGAAACCCCACAAGCCGCCGCCCTACCCGAACCCGTAAGCGCATCCGAAACCTCATCCATTCCCGACGAACCCACCTTCGACGAGGACCTTACCATTAAATCCTTTATCAAAACCTTTACCTTATCCCTAATGTACCTATTCCCCGACAACCGCGAACCAATCCTCAAATCCGTAAACAAAGCCTGTAAATCTATCCTTAACAAATCCGTGTATATGTCATTTGCCAAGAATGCAGTCGCATTCTCCTTTAAAGACCTTGATCCCTAAACCCGCATTCCTCAACTAATTAACGCTTTTGTTTCAATGGAGCTGGTGATTGGTACGGTTAACGCCTGCGGTGTTCGCCGGAAACGCACACTAATTAAAAACCTATTACAACAAGACAACGTACATATACTTTCAATTACAGAAACGAAATTTTCCAAAAATAACACTCTTTGCATGTCAAACTACACAACATACTTAAAAAACAGCGTCATAAACGGAGCCAGGGGTGTTGCCTTATTAGTCCACAACTCCTTTGCATCTCAACCCCACGATTTACCACCACATTTAGTTGATCTAGAATGTATCGCCGTCACGGTACACTTCGTTAACAACCCTATAATCTTTTTCAGTTATTACAACCCCCCAAATGACGTTCTTTCTAATCAACTTCTTAGTTACATCTCCACCCTTCTCAACGGCGTTCTTTTAGGAGACCTAAACTCCCGTCATACGCAATTTGGCGACAGTTTTACTAACCCTAACGGAATACTTCTATCCAACGCGTTACTTCGTTTTCCTTTATGGAGAGCGAGGAACACGTATCCTACATTTTTCGGTCACCAAGGAACATCGATTGTTGATCACATTCTATGTTCCGAATCTCTAATCCAATTTTTCGATCAACAATGCTACTTAGGCACAACGGTAACTTCAGACCATTTTCCACTACTAATCAAAACTACTTTTAACCCACCACCGTCACCAGCACCAAAAACAAAAATCATAAAAGACTTCAAAAACGCAAATTGGACAAAATTTTCCGACTACATAAACCAACGCCTCCCAGAAAACCCTGACCTATCTACACCTTTATCTATAGACACCACGATAAACGACTTCACTTCTATCATCTCGAATGCTGTAGATAAATCGGTTCCAAATAGAACAATAGACATTTCACGAAAACCACTTCCGCCCTACATAATCGGCATGATAAAAGAGAAAAGACGCATCTACCGGCAATTTCTAAAATACAGGGACCACGCGCTTAAAACCGAATTCAACAGATTAAACGCGCAAATCAGACGCGAAATCAATCAAATCACCGAGGAAAATTGGATTAAAGCAACCGAAAAACTCGACTACCGGAACGGAAAACGTTTCTGGGACAAATTCAACTCGTTGACACGACGTAAAGCCAACCCAGCTTCTTCGTGCTTAATTAACTCTCAAGGAAACTTTATTTCTTCTCCTCAAGATAAAGCCACCCTATTTGCCCAACATCTACAATCGGTGTACCAAATCCCAACGCATCCAAACTTTGATGACGACTACAAAACTAGAATCGAACAAATTTTACGCGGCCTCTTATCGCAACCCCAACCGGACACAATTTTACAAAACGACAACAATTTTCTCCAACCCTTTACCCCCGACCTAGTCTCAAACACCCTAAAAACAGGCAAAAATTCTGCTCCAGGCCAAGATGGTCTTAACCGACTTATATTACGACAACTCCCACACAACGCTCTTCTTTTGTTATCCCGCATCTACAATAAATGCTTAACGACATCTTACTTTCCCACTCCTTGGAAAACTTCAAACACCATCATGATCCCGAAACCAAATAAAAATGCTTCGTTTCCCAGTTCTTATCGACCGATCTCCTTATTGTCCTGCCTCGGCAAATGTTTTGAACGGGTGCTGGCGGGGCGATTGAGAGACTTCGTCGAAACAAACAATTTTCTTCCTGACATACAATTTGGATTTAGGTCCAAAAGATGTACGCAGGATCCGCTACTCAAACTACAAACGGACACGACAAAAGCGCTAAACTTAGCGAAATGTTCCCTCGCCGTCTTCCTAGACATCGAACAAGCGTTCGATAAAGTTTGGCACGACGGATTAATCTACAAACTTCATACCCTCGGAATTCCCAATCACTTTTACAGACTGATCGCTTCCTACCTTTCCGACAGGTCAATGAGGGTGAGAGTAGGTAACGCTTACTCGGAATCCTTCACCCCTCTGTCTGGAGTTCCACAAGGTTCAGTTCTTGCTCCTCTTCTATACATAATTTTCTCTTCTGACGTTCCCAAATCTGCCCACGAAGACGTTTTAATCTCGTTGTTTGCCGACGACACTGCCATATGGGCAACGAGTCGCAACAGCGAAACAGCATCTCTCCTTCTTCAGTCACACCTTAACAGATTTTCAAAATGGGCCAATAAATGGAGAATCACTCCAAATCCAACCAAAACGCAAGCGATTCTGTTCAGGCACCCAAACTTTTCAAAGAAACCTCACCAATCCAACGAAAACGTTAAACTTTCTTTATGGGGCGAACCCATTCATCTTCTAAACGAAATCACTTATCTCGGTGTCAAATTCAATAGAACCTTCAGTTGGGGCCCGGACCTCAACTCATCTCTAAACAAAATCCGCAACAGGTCAAATCTTTTAAGCGCCCTTCGCGGTCGAATTAAGGGTTGTCACCCAAAAACCTTACAACACACCTATAAAACTTTTATTCGCCCAATTATCGATTACCGTGCTCCATTATACTCGACCTTAACTAAAACACAAATTAAGAACATCGCGTCCTGCGAACGGCAAATTCTGCGAAAAATACACAGACTACCCCACAAACACCCAAACAATCTAACAATCTAACACGCGAACATAACCCCAATCACCGACAGACTAAAAATTCTTCAAACAAATTTCACGCGACGAAGAGTTTTCGGAGATAACCAAGTTACCAAAGATATTCTTCTAACACCCTTCAACAACAACAGTATTCGCGAGAAAACCCTGCTCCGTAAACCCAAACGAAAATTCAAATTCCCCCCCGCGGTACTTACACAACTTCTGGACGATCTGCCAGAAGAATTCGATACACTGCTCGACACAACACCATATTGTCTAAGATAACCAAATCAACACAACACTTACTACAACTACACGCCTCCTTAACGGTCAACAGCGTACTACAAACCTTTTAATTACAGATCAACCAACAACCACCAAGGAGCTGTCGACCCGTACATACAATAATCCAACACCACCGGACGTCACTCTAAAATAACCAACCAGCAACCAGCATCCGCAGAACCAATCAGCTTACTTACCTGCAACATCAACACATACACAACAGCTACATTAATTGACATATCTTAAGGTTTTTTATGGTTTCCCTTAAGAACGGAAACTCTTCAAGTTTCCGGGCAAATGCTATGTCTCACAAAAAAGCGGCCATAACCGCGAACACCTAGACACCGACTATTCACACTAAACCTATTTTTTTCTTTTTTCTTTTTTTTCTTGTGTCACGCATATTCCAATCAATTGAATAAACAAATTAATTTTAATAGACAAAGACTGAAGAGGAGATAAACTCCTGAGCAGTCGCTAACATAAATTTAAGTTACCAATAAATAAATGAAATGTACATAGTTAAATAAAATAAACGTTTTTTGACTTGACTTGACGATCAAGATTGACAGTGTTGAACGAGCAACCGAGCTGGTTACAACTGTAAACGATGGCAAGAATCGATGATCTAAGCAGCGATAAATTACGCGACCTAATAGTGCGAATTACGCGACTACTAGAAAAGCGATCGAAGAACAAAAATCAAGAGATGGACACCGCAGAAGAACAATCCGACTTTATCAAGCCGTCTCGCACCGTCAAACGTGCGAGAAAAAAGAGTTCCAATGCTGGGACAGCTACGTCAAACCGGTACCAAGTGCTATCGGACGATTCGGACGATAACGACGAAGACGAAGACAACGGAAACGAAAACGTAAACGACCCCATGCAGCCAAGTACAAAAGAAACAACGGAGAAGCAGACTGTGAATACAGACACTAACAAGAAAATACCAACAAACCAACCAACGCAATCAGTAAAAATAGCACCACTAACACTAACTGAAAAAAATAAGTGGAACCACATCAGCCACTTAATGAATGAGAAAAGAATAAACTACAATAAAGCCAAACTAATAGCCCAAGGCATTAGCATCGAACCCGCTACCAAAGACGACTACCGGCAACTACGAAAACTGATGGAACAACATGAAGTCCAATTCTACACATACGAGCTACGATCCGAGAAGAAGCTTAAAGTAGTAATTAGAGGGGTTATGCAAGAAACTCCGCTCAATGAAATCGAAGACGACCTGAACCGACAGGGATACCCTATAACTAAAATTGTCCGAATGAACGGAAAAATGGGAAGACCGGCCCCAATGGTCCTCGTGGAAATCGCAAAAGAGTACAAATCAATATACAACCTAACCGGAGTATGCGGCCTTACCGTCCAGGTCGAAACTCTAAGAGTAAGAGCCGAAATTATACAATGCCATTGATGTCAGCTCTTTGGCCACTCACAAATTAACTGCCACGGAGAGTTCAAATGTATGAAATGCGGAGAGCAGCACATGTCTAGTGAGTGTGCCAAACCAAAAACGACAACGCCGAAATGTGCAAACTGTGACGGGGAACACCTCTCAACGTCAATAAGCCCAGAAAAAAGAAAACAAAACCACGCCCAGCAACTACTGGCAAAGGAAACCTGAAGAAAATACAAAAAAAACACCCATGAGAACAATACAACATCAGCGACCACCAGCGGCATAATCGAAGAAGCAAGCAAGATCCTCGGCGACATGTTCGCAGACTTCGCAAGAACTAACGCCACCGAGGAAGAATCGTATCAGTTTTTCCAAAAAACAAGAAAAACAATCGATTTAATTAAAAAAATGAAAATTGTGCATCTTTTGCATTTAGTTGTTAACATAACAAACTCATAGTATTCTCTTGTGTCATTTATTGCTTATACCAATAACCATGTCGTTGAATAGTGAGAGTGTTGATGTGACTACTGCTAGTCATTGTTGCGTCTACGCAAATTGCCAAAATACAAGAAAAAATACAGCAAACATAAGTTTTTTTAAATTTCCAATTAAAAATAGTGTGCGTTGTAATACTTGGATTATAAATAGTGGTAACGTGTTATTACTGAACATTGATGAATTAAAAAATAAACTTTTGTGTGAAAAACATTTTTTACCACCTTCTTGTTTTTGCGGTAATGTTTTAAAAAAAACCTTGCATGCATATGCAGTACCAGTTAAATATAATTTTGTAAGTGTCGATAATAACTCAATAAATACATTATCAATTTCATCATTAGAACCTAATTCATGTGCTACAAGCGAAAAACTAGAGGTCAATAAATGTAGCAGCCCTAAAACGTATGTTACCGATCGAACAAACAAAAAATTGAAAGTAAGTTACGAGTTATTAAACAGCCCAGAACAAAGTTTGTGTACAAATTCTAATCAAAATCGCGATCTTACAAATAGTGTCGATGTTAGTGTGGATGATATCACTGAAATGCCTTTTCCTAGTGATGCTCAAAATAGTTCAATAATAAATAAAACAATTAGTAAATTACAACATAGCTTAAGAAAAAAAACTCTTGCAAATTCAAGACTTAAAAAAAAGTGGTGTCCGTTTGTTTTAAATCAACTTTAGACAACACACTCAACAATAAATCATTCGCAGTTAGAACATTTATTAAAATGCAATGCTACCACCGCAAAAGAACACCATGGACTTCAGCCGAAAAACGAATTGCTCTTTCTTTGTATTATAAATCGCCTAGTAATTATAAGTTTATGATTAGTTTAGGTTTTATTCTTCCTAGCGTAACAACAATTCGATTTTGGTTGAGAATTAATAATTTAAGAACTGGAGTAGATAATAATTTAGTTGAAAAATTAAATGAGAAAGTTAAACAAATGTCAAACAACGAACGACAATGCGTTGTAATGTATGACGAGATTACCTTAAAACAAGGTTTAGATTATAATCATTTTCACGATTTCATCGAAGGTTTTGAGGACTTCGGTGAATTAGGTAGGAATCAAAAATTTGCTAATCAAGCTTTATTATTTTTTGTAAGAGGTTTATTCAATAATTGGAAAATACCGCTTTGTTATTATGTATCCCATGGCCCTGTTAAAGGTGAAATAATAAGTTTATTGTTGAAAGAAGTTTTGCAAAAATTACAAGACATTAAATTAGTTCCAAGAATAATAGTTTGTGATCAGGGAAGCAATAACAGAAAAGCATTAGCGATATTAGGGGCCACAAAGGATAATGTAAAAATATTATTTAATGGAAGTACAATATACACTTGCTTTGATGTTCCACATTTAATTAAAAGTTTACGAAACAATTTTATGAATACTAACTTAACGATGCTTGTCAACGAGACTGAGATTTCTTGGTACGATTTTGTAAATACTTATAGAATAGATAGAAGTAGTAATTTAACTAGATCAATGTTAAAAATAACAGATATTCACGTGAATCCATCAAGCTTTCAAAAAATGAGAGTTAAATATGCCCCACAAGTATTCAGCAATTCGGTAGCTGCCGCAATTTCAACTTGCGCCGATACTGTTGAACTTAAATCCAATACCGCTAAACACACGGCTGCATTTATTAAACGTATAAACAATATTTTTGATTGTTTAAATAGTAGAGTTGTGAAGGAATCTAATCCGTACAGATGCTCTTTATCTATTTACAATACATTTACATCAAAATTCTTAATTGAATCTTTAGAATATTTTCAGAGCTTCCGAGTTTTTGAAAAAGGTCAAATAAAAAATAATATTTATTGCATAGACGGATTTCAATGGACAATTAGAGCCGCACTGGAATTGTGCGAATCCCTTACTGCCGAAGGCTACACATTTTTGCTAACTAGTCGAATCAACCAAGATCCCATAGAAAATATGTTTTCGGTAATCAGAAATAGAAACAGTTACAATGCTCAACCCACAATTAAACAATTTCGAATAGCATTACAGCACAACATGCATATTCGCTTACAATCCCCTATCGAAAGCGCTAATTGTGAAATAGATGTAGACAACTTTGTAAACCTAGATTACGACAAAGAAACGGTTGAAAAAATAAACTCTAAATTTCATTCAGAAGTTGTATTTGTAAATAGAGAAATTGCTGAACTAGGAAATCAGTTAAATGTTGATGATAGTATATTTACAAAAATAAATACAAGTATAGAAACGATCAGATTAGAAACTTGTACAAATGTTTATGTAGCAGGTTATTTGTGTTACAATTTTTTTTTAAAATATGATTGTAATGAATGTAAAACTGCGTTTGTAAATTGCAATCAAAATATTGATGACAAATCCCAATTGTTATCGTTACACAAAAACTATGGTTTAAATGAAAATTTTAATTATTTAATGAAACCCACATCTGAATTTGCGGATATTGTTACATTTTTACTCCATACTTTTAACTTTTTTTTTAATAAATTTAAACTCCAATATAGTATTAAGGCAGATATTGCAAATGCTTTAAAAGTTAAAGTGCAAGACAAATATAATTGGTTAAACAAATGTATAGATCATAAAATATTTATTATAGAAAATTTAGTTAAAATTAAATTGTATAGATCAATAAGATGGGAAAAAAATTTTAAAAAACCAGTAAAATCGAGCTATAAACCTCACCGCAAGATTAAAATATTATCCAAAATATAAGGCATAATTATTTATATTTATATCTATAATATTATAGTTTTAGAAAATGTTAATTGTTTAGATGTAGTTATTTGTATCTATTTTTTTTTTCAATAATGTATAATTATTAATCAGTAGATTCTATATTTTTGTAAACAATGTACGATAATTTATTAGTACAATGTAAATAATAATGATGATTAAATTGTAAAATAATTTTTGATTTGGTTGAACAATAATAACATTTTATTGATTATTGTAACAAATACTTTGCAGTAAGTTTTTATATGTTAATTGTGCAATTGTTTTAATTTACTGTTCATTTATTAATTTTACACAATCAATAAATTATAACATGTCATTTAGCTATTTATTTCTCACGATCAGCGTGTTTAAATTTTGAATGGTAATGTGTATTTTAATATTGCAGTTGTCAGTCTTTTAGAATACTTTAGTCAATGGTAGTATCTATTTTCTGTGAATTTTTGTAAATATTTTTTTTAAATCTAAATATGAACAAATTTTAATTAATTTATTGTTTAGAAACAATATTAAAAAATACTTAGGTATGTTGATTTTCAATACTCCAAACGTTATTGTATTTATGGCTAGATTTATGACTAACTTTACACGAGCGACTTTTTAGCAACAGTCGATTACTAAATAATTCTAAATACCATGATTGCGATCATTGATCGTGGAAAATAATAGCGATATCAGCCACTGATTTACAGTAATTATTTTAAGTTATTGTACAAAGTGCAACAAGAAGAAGAAGAAGAATCCGGACAAGGAGCACTTTATCACTAATAAAAAACTTAAGAAAACTAGTACTTTTGTTTTCGGTATTATTATTTTCACAATTAATATAAACACAACTGTGATTTGTAACTTTTAGCCATTTTAAAAATAAATCAAAAATATATTTACACTTAAACTAAACAAAAGTTCAAACAAACATTACTACTACCAGAATTTCAAAAATCGTATCGCAATGTTAACCCAAGAAAAACTTTCAATTCAATACGGAAGTTTACACTTTACACTTATTATTCAATGCTAATGGTTAATAGTACTTACATACACATTAATCGTAGAAAAAAAACTAAAAAATAAGTAGCAGATTTTGCGCGGAAGCTATCGACAAAGAATGAAAGACTACATTCTTCCATCAAGATCTGGTGCCAATACACCAAAGAAGTGGGCATACTTTGATGCGATGAAGTTTTTGGAGCCCTACATAACTAACAGACACACTTCATCAAATGCACCTACGTATTTTAACCAAATTTAAATAACTTATCTTTTTCATATAAAATTCCAGTGTTGTAGAGTATGTCCAGTCAGAAGATGTAGTAATTGAAGAAGCTACAAACAGCAATGAAGGGGTAATCGATGATAATTCATCTTTATCATCATCTTCTTTAAAACTAGATGAAATTGATAGATCAATTTGTAATTATTTAAATAAGAAAAAACCAAAGTCTTCCATCCAATCCTTTCTAGAAACTTTAGAGGAAGATATGCAACAGTTAACCAAACCAAATTTAAGGATTTTTAAAATAGAAGTGTTAAATTTATTAAGTGATAAGTTAAATTCACAAAATACAAACTAATTTTTTTAAAGTTATTGCCTAGTAGTAAGAAAAAATTTTTGCATACAACAAAGGAAAATAAAACAATAATAAAATTTAAAATACAGGAATGACTACAAAATTAAATCAAAACAATTACCCGCCTGTCAAAATAAAATAATAATAAAAATAGACTTGAATTTATAATTTAAATGTTTATATTTTTTAATTTGCCAATGAACAGCTCCAGGACCACTAAAATAATTTGCAAATTTTTCACGTATGTTTTGTGCTAACTGCTTCGATTGATTTCCACCTCGTATGTTTATAAAGCTGCTATTAAATGCACCACAGGTAATGGTTTCAGTTATTTCATTTTTTAAATACTCTTCCATTCTTAAAAAGTAAAGTAAAGCAACACAACGCCAGCCTTAATAATTTTATCTACCTTCTCTGGGTACACTGCAATTGGTGTATGAAAAATTCGAAGCTTTGCAGCTAGTATTCCGAATGCACATTCCACCAGCTGCCTGGCATGGGATAACTTATAATTAAATATTCTTTTTTTACATCCAATTCTCGTTTTGGATATGGCTTCATTAAATGTTTACTTAAACGAAATGCTTCATCTGCAATAAAAACATACGGCATTGGTTCGTTTGTATCATCAATAGGTTCATCATCGGGAATATTAACTAAATTCTGATTAAATAATTTTCCAAAATTTAAATGATCAAATACACCAAAATCACTGTTTTTTCTATATGAACCTACATCAATTATAGTAAAACCGTAATTTGTATCAAAAACTGCCAACAATACAATTAAATGAAATAATTTTTAATTATAATATAACGTGCTCTGACTGAAGGGCTTTTTTATTCTAACATGCTTCCCATCAATAGCACCTAAGCAATTGAGAAATTTCTTTTTGTTCTTAAATCCCGTAGCAATATCTAAGAATTTTTCAATTCAATTGCAAATATTTATCTTTTAATCCATTATAAATTTTATTAAGAATTATATTAACCATGACACTAATTTTGTTATGACTAATTCTAAATCTAAATGATGCAGAATGAAAGAATTCGCCAGTTGCAAGATACCTGTAAACATAATCTTACAATAACCATACATTTATACTTATTACCTTTACCTCAACGTTACAGTTAACCATACTTCAAAAGTAATTGATTTTCGACAATTGGTATGTCCAATTGTTACATGTGGCTTAATAATTTTTACCAGCAAATAAAATGAATTTATAGACATTCTATAGTAACTATAGAATTTTTCAGCATCATCAAACAGCTGAGGAACAAGTTGATGAAATTCTCCAAGTTGTTCTCTATCTAAAAAAATAGGTCGAACTCACAAATTCCTCTTCCTTTTTTGTCCCTTATTTAATAAATATAGCAAACAAGCTTCACTTTCGCTATCTGATTTGCTAAACATAATTAATACGTAAAACAACCAAAAAGTAAGGTTATAAATGTTACATTGAACGATCGTAGTCGGGAATATGAGACCGCTCTAAGACTGCTATCGAATACCGTCAACTTTTACTCGATTGGAGACGATTGCAAACGTTGTTGTTGTAGATCAAACAACTACGTTGTGAACAACTATTTAATTTATTGAATATAAAAGAAAAAGTTTATCAGTTAACTTACACAACCATACAACTCGATACCATCTTACAGAAGAAAGAATACACAGGAAGTCAACTTATTTATATACCAACAACTGTTGCCAACAAAAATATTTTAGTAACATTATCGTTAACAGTTGTCAATAAGACTGCACCCTAAATGAAAATCGAAACTAAGCAAAACAGCCTTATCCCATTCTTATGGTCGATTTATGCTCAACATTTAACACTTAACATTTAACAGTTAACACTTAGCATTTAAGACAATAAACAAATGGATTTACGGATAATCATTTATGCTTCTCATTTAACATTTAAAATTTATCACTTAACATTTAAGAGATGGTCAACTTTCATCTATCATTTAACATTTTAGTATTTTTTTTCACTGCACATAATCGTCGCAATGAGACAGAAGTACCTTCCTACTATATCGATGTCAACAACAGGAAACATAACCCATCTTTTAATAATATTAGCCCGTTTATGTTTAATTAACACTATTGTCAAAAATTGTATTAACAACCATAAATACGACTGTAAAACTAAAAAAGGAGAAACAGCGTTATCTGTACATCACATCGACACAGGACATAATTTCGATTTTAACAACCCTAGTATTTTAGATGTGGAAAATAATTACAAGAAAAAATTAGTTTCTGAAATGATCTTTATCAACGTATACAAAAATAATATTAATTTTAATACGGACACTAATAATTTAAGTAGTATTTATAAACTTTCTAAAATTACGAAAAATTATTAAGTGTGTTTCGCGGTTATTTTCAATTTTAGTTATTTTGATAACAGGTTACCTTCAAATGTTTGATTATACATATCATAGTGTTTGTTCTCCATGTTTAGTTGTATTGTCATTTATTGTTTACACTTATTTATTGTTTTTAATCATTGACTATTTGACTATCCATTTTTGTCAATTAAGTTTAGGACGTGTTCATGTTTGTCAAACTTCGGAGTAATTGCTCAAATATTCTACGTAAGTTCTTACGTTTAGTGTTGTTCTGTTTACATCTGTAATTATTTATTGCTAACTTATAAAATTAGATAGTTGTTGTACTTACGTTAATAAATTGCAGTGGCCTGATGAAGTGCACATTTAGTGCACGAAACGTCGCCATAAAGAAAAACTGAGCAGTTTTTTATGCCCCTCCTTGAATGAAGAATCCAATAGTGTTAATTAAAGTTAAATAAGGAGGATAAAGAAACCCTACCCGTTTATGTTCTTTGTTGTGTATAATTTGTATATTAAAACTTACAATGGACGAACAATTAATTTCTGTGGTGTGACAATTTACTTTTTTGTTTTATAAGTCGGATTCTCTTTTTAAGGACAACTTAGCCAAACAAAATGCGTGGCGGTCAATCGCAAATATTATTAATGAGGCTCGAGAAGACGATGAAATAGTTACTGGTAAGAATAAGATAAGAATTCATAATTTTTAATAATTTGTGCTTAATTTTTTCTATTTAAAGAGGAACAATGCAAAAACCGATGGACTGTTTTACGAAATAAATTTAATGTCGAAAGACGGAATGTGAAATTTGTCGCATCGCATTGATGGAAATTCGGGCACATCTAAGTGGGATTTGTTCATACAAACAGGGCCGGCGCTACCATTAAGGCGAACTAGGCGGTCGCCTAGGGCGCTATCCATAGGGGCGCAAAAATGTGTAATCGCCATTATTAAAAAACAACTTTTATTATATTATATAAACTATAGACAGAGTAATATAATAAAATAATGTATTTAATTTAATTTTTCTAATTTCGAACATTTCAGATGGTTATCTAGTTTTAATGTTGATTTAGAGATCGCTCGTTCAAAAACACCTGCAATTATGATTTTTAATTCTTCCGAGAACGCACTTCTCGATGTTATTCTTTGTGTACCACCATTTTTATCGCACCCAACGAAATAAAAATAGTCTCGCAGTCATGCCAACGTGATCCAAGCATAAATAAAAATTATTTCAATTCATAATATGGAAAAACTATGCTAAGATGTTTTATGTCTGCACTATTTATTTACTTGCTGGAAATGTTTGTAAACATACTAGCGCTCACAACGGCAGTGAAAGAGCGGCACATCAAGATTGAGTTTATTAAAAATGCGTGTACACAATACTATTCTGTACCGCCCCCACCTCCAAAACAACAGCGCAAAAGTTACAATTGCTCAGTGTAACACTGACAGTGTTTTACTGATAAGTGTAATATTGTGCATTATTAGAAAAATAGTTGATTCAGCGAAGTTACGTGCAGTAAATTTTATTTTGTTATCCTTCATACGACTCAACATTGCCCACTTCTTTGCTGGTGAGTTTAATAGCAAATATCACTATGTTGTATTCAAATATTTAAATATTATTTATAGTGGTATATTATTACTTTTAAAATGTCATCAAAAAGAACCATCGGGATTTCAAAATCGTAAGCGCAAAACTCTCAGAACTCAAGAGCGTGAAAAGCAAAGTGGTCGACTGTTAAAGTTTTTCAAATCAAGTGATGATGTTTCCGCCATTAGCGACTTGGATAGATGTGTAGGATAATCAGATGTACAACAAGATATGTCCGATCATGCGAATGAAGGTATTTCAAAAAAAGAAGAAATTAAAAGAGGAAAAGGTGTTTCAGAGTTTGATAATATGATACAAAGCGAATGCTCTCATGAAACTGAATCCAGTGTACCACTACGGTAGTGGTACTGGATTCAATTGGTAGTGGCAGTACCAGTACCACGATTAATTATATAGATTACAATGACCCGGGAAACTGGCCTGACTATTGTGATGATAATTTTCGTCAGATTTGATTACAAAATCCACCACATCAAATTATTACATATAATTTTCCCAAAGATTCCAAAAATCGAAGATTTTCTCCAATTCACTATAAAAGAAAACTAGCTAATGGTGAAGAAGTATACCGTACATGGTTGATGTATTCGACTATAAAAGATGCGGTTTTTTGTTTTTGCTGCAAGTTATTTAATAAAAACAGCTCGTCAATCCTAGAAAAATCAGGATCAAAAGACTGGAAAAATATTGGAGCAATTCTATCTTCACATGAAAGGAATACTTTCCATTTAGACAACTTTCAGACCTGGAAAGAACTTGATGTGCGTATATCCAAAGAAAAAACAATTGATAATATTAACCAGCAAAGTATCAAAGAAGAAGAACAATATTGGCGGAAAGTTTTAGAACGTTTGATCGCTTTGATCAGAGTACTTGCCACTCAAAACTTAGCATTTCGTGGAACAAATGAAAAGTTGTACAATAACAACAACGGTAATTTTTTGAAGTTTGTAGAATATCTAGCCCTCTTTGACCCTGTAATGAACGAACATTTGCGCAGGGTCAAAAATCAAGAAATTATGGTTCATTACCTGGGAAAAGGTTCAAAATGAACTTATGCAGATCCTAGCAGGAGCTATAAAAAATAAAAAGGAAAATAAAAAGGTGTACAAAACAGAATTCTAAACATAAACTCGCGAGCTTTTTTTATTTCCTGGAATGCACATTCTTTAAATTTAGTTGTCAATGATGCCTGTAAATGTTGCCTAGAAGCGACTAATTTCTTTAGTTTAGTTCAACAGATTTATAATTACTTTTCTGCATCGATTCAACGTTGGCATGTATTTATTAGCCATGTCGTGGATTTAACAGTTAAACCGTTAAGCGAAACAAGATGGGAAAGTAGGATTGATGCTTGATTGATGACCCAAGACTAAATAATTCATGTGGTAATACTTCCCGAACGGACGCAATGGCTCTTGCCGATGCAATTTGTAAATTCAAGTTTATGGTATCCCTTGTCACATGGTATAACATTCTTAATGAAGTGAATGTTACAAGCAAAATACTACAAAAAGAGAATTCTGATTCAGCTACAAAACAACTTCAATTGACTAAAAATTACCTGTTAAAATGTAGAAGTGATGATGGTTTTGAACAAGTTTTAATTGATGCTGCCGAGATTGCAAAGGAATTAGAAACAGAAGTAAAATTTGAGCCCGATGAATGTAGAAGAAGGTTACATAAACGGCAGTTTGAATATGAAGCTCAAGATGAGGCACCACAAGATCCTAAACAGAAATTCAAAGTAGAATTCTACTACACTATCTAGGACATGGCTATACAGTCTATTGAAAAGAGATTCCAACAATTAGAACAACATAATATTCTATTTGGTTTCCTTTATGATATATCCAATATTAACAAAAAGACACATGCGGATATACTTACTGACTGTAAACATTTGGAAACGTCTTTGACGCATAACGCTAATAAGGATATTGATGCTTATGACCTTTGCCATGAGCTTCAAGTAGTAGCTCGAAGGCTTCCAAAACCTATGTCACCATCAGATGTGCTTCTTTATATAGTACAACAAAAATTGGAAGATTGTGTACCCAATGTTGTTGTATCCTTGAGAATACTATTAACGCTTCCAGTGTCCGTGGCTAGTGGAGAACGCAGTTTTTCAAAATTAAAATTAATTAAAACTTACTTGCGTTCAACTATGTCACAAAACAGACTCGTGATTACGCTTCGACACTAGAATTAAAGGAATTAGTAGAAAGTTTTGCGAGGAAGAAAGCACGCAAAATTAAATTTTGATTTTGTAGTCTACTTGTGTAGTAAAAATAATTATAAATTAGAATTTTAAAGTTACCTGCCTTTTTCTCATTTAGATTTTAAGTTGGTGCGCATTCTTTTGGAAAATTAATAAAAAGGGAATGGAAGGAACACTCTCTCTCATTCTTCGTTTATGTTTTTATGTGTAAGAATTTATGTATTATGTTTATGGTTTTTGTCGATTGGAAAATTATGTTATCGAGCATGTAAATATTGTATATATGTAATATAAGCAGAAAAATATTATGGTGTTTTACTGAAGAAGCGCGAAACAAACGAAGACGCTTACACTTGTAACGTTTATGCAATTGATAATAAATTAATATGTCACTTTAAATTTGTTTTACATATTTTTTTTTAAATTTGTATGAAAGGGGGCGTTTTAATAAGTTTTGCCTAGGGCGCTAAATAACCTGGCACCGGCACTGCATACAAATGCAATTTTTGAATTTGCATATCAAAGAGCGACAGTTACGTCAATGCATTATTATGTTTTCATCATATTAATTGTATTTTTTTATAGAACTAAGGGTAACATTAAAAGAAAATTCATACAAACTGTACCAATAGATTTGTTATCGCCTAGCAGTTCGACATCGGTTTGGGACAATATGTTTGACGACCAGGAGGTAGCAACACAGGAGTCGTAGCATAACATTAAAAAATTCATTCAAATTAAAATTTAAGCAAGGCATTTAAAAAACAAACACAACTAATGTTTTACAATATATTTGACACAGAACCTCTCATAACTATTTCTAGCTGCCATGGTACAGAACCACTATCCAAGTTAAAATACTGACACAGAATATCTCTGTTTTATTTAACTTTTGTGGCGGTGTTCTTTGCACCTAACCTTCTAACATTGGGTAGCTGAAAGTTATTATTACGCCAATCACCATTGCTTATTTCTCCATTCATTTGAATAGAATCTGCAAACCCCGCAGGACAATATCTTCTTTGTGCTAATGGTAGCTGTTCTTCTATACGTTGCAAGTAATTATGTAGTACAACTGCTGCAAGTGCTATGTTTTCACAAGTTTCTACATCAGCATACATACATTTGTGTGAGTTGACGATCAGGGTACGGTCTCATCAGTCTGTCCTGTAATGGAAATGCTTGGCCTGCAGTAAAAAAATATGGAATAGAGACATTTGTAAAACTTTTTCAGCTGGCAGGACCATTTTGTTTTTTAAAATATTGTGACCAAACCCCCACTCCCTAAATATCACTGAATCGTGATTACTTCCTGCTGCACTAATAGCTACAAGTGTGAATCTGTAAAACGCATCGCAGGCAGCCATAAGAACAATGCTGTGACTTTTTTTATAATTAAAAAACATGGATCCTCCAACCTTTGGAGCTTGTATATGAATATGTTTGCCATCTATTGCGCCAATATTATTAGGCATGTTCCATTTTTTAAAAAAACCGTTTGAATTTTTTTCCCAATCTTCTTTACCTGGAGGTTTTAAATAAATTGGATTGAGAACTTCCCATAAAATTTTGGTGGCTTCCTTAATTATTTTAGAAACAGTAGCATGTCCAATTCTATGTACAACAGCAATTTCTAGCATAGAGCATTCTTCAGAAAGATAACTACTTGTAAGAGTGACATTACATAAGAGACAACACACTCGTATATTTTATCACTTACTGTAATGTTATAAGCAGTCTATGAGCTGCTTCAATAATTTTAATAGTCGCTCTTTTCAATAAAAAAGGTTTCCATAATTTCAATAAGGTGTGAAATTGGGATTGGGTCATCCTTGTGTATTTAAAAAACCTTTCAGCATCATTGTGGTAAACAAAGCGTAAGAAATTATTAAAAATTCCTTGTTCTTTTCGCAATCTGTTTACTGGTGCTACAGAATATGATAAGTGTTAAATGTTTACAATAGATATAACAGGGGCGTCTTAAATTTCAATATTAATTTTTCTCGAAAACTATAAGGAATGGACCTTATATTTATAATGCAAATATGCTCTAAACCATTACAGTTATCTATCATTACGAGATTAAGTTATACCTGTTAGACCCTGTATAAGTAATATGAAATAAATGTTTTAAAAAAAGTGTTGTTATTATTTTATCAGATGAAACCTAGTGAGTACTTCGTGGTTATGCACAGTAAAAAAATTAATTTCCTGTTTAAAATAGTCTATTTAATAATTACATTTTTAATAAAATGAAAAATTGTTGCTAACAAAAAATTTGATTAATTCAGTAGTACGTTTTTATTTGCGAAAATCACATTTTTTTGACATACAAACAGAAATAGTTGATCTTTGCATAATTGACTGAGTCACATTGTATGATTCATTAGATGGTTTTGTGTCCTAGTACATTTCGACGTGTTCACGGCAAAACGACGTAAACGCAAAAAAACCAAAAATACGTTATTGGTATCGTTTTGTAGGTAATTTTAGGGCGCATTGTGTCTATGTAACTGTCACAAACGCCAAACAATTTGACCTTTAGTTTTTAGGTTGAAAGTTTGCATAAACGCCAATCTTCTACGATTGCGCATAACCGTTTAGTCACAATCGCTATTAATGCTTGTGCTAACGTGGTCCGATTACTTTGTGATTAACAACTATAAAAGGTAAGCACAACTTTAGATTTACGTTACAAACTTATTGCGATGCTATTACTGCATATAATATGTGAAATTGAGTTTTTTTTAAATACAGAAAGTGCTGTAATTCTTGATAAAAAACACGGCGCTTATGATAACTCTGTTGACAGAGATATTGTTTGTCATAAGCACCATAACTACTATGCTAACACAAAGGAAACTATAATCAGTAATTTTAACTTAAAATAATCGAAAACGGGCAATTTATTTTTGCTAAAATCATAATTAGCTGTAATATTTGATATTATAGTGCAAAATGCCGAATTTTATTTTGGCGCTTGTCATTTTATCTTCTTAGATGAATAATAACCCTAATTTTCAACTGTTACAATATGAAAAGCAAGATGACGTATCTAGAAATACACCAAATTGTAATTTATTTTATGACCATAGTATCGAGTTAAATGACATTAGACGTCCAAACGACATAATTACGCTCATAGAAGAGTAGCAAAATACTGACGATTTCTCTCGGTTGTAACGAAACCGATTGTGATGTCCGTATTTGTAATAAAAATGTTGAAAAATCCCAACAAATACGCGTGGACTTCGACCTCGTCGCGTCTACAAGATGCCATGATCGCGCAGACGAAGAGTCCCCACTCTAAATGTCCACCGAAGCGTGACCACCAGCAGTATAAAATAGCAGGGATCACGGGAAAAATCATCTATATTTTTACCAGTTCTTCTTGTGTTTACCTGGAAAATATAACCCTCCTGAACCGTCCAAGATTAATAACAACCTGCACCGTACCTGACAATTCTCCTGATTCGCGATTTACCATTTGCATCCTAATATTTCATTCATTTTGTACCATAACCATATTTGTTGCATTTTGTATCATCTTCTTTCATTCATTCCGTACCTCTCGCATGTACCTCGTCCTGTCACCTGTACTGAGTGTATTAATCGTCAGCACCTGTATGTAGCTACCCTTTTGTACCAGAATTGATCGATTTTATTTTATTTTACCTGAATGGTCCCTTTAATTTCGTTATTTCATATACGGTGAAGTGGGGTAAACGTGATAATGGGGCAAATGTGATAATGGTTCACAAATTTAATGCCAATTTATTACTAGTACCGCCATCTACCGTACAACTCTTTAAACTTGCATAATAATAAGCCCAATACTAGAGCGCAACCATATTCCATCCAGTACAGCTGCAAGTGGCGAGTCAACTATTAGTCATAACATAACCCAATATTCTAGATTACACGTGTTTACACATTTTGAAGTAAAATTCATATTTTCTGAGGTAAGTCTAATTTAATGTTTTACAACTGATTCTTTATAGTTCTATAGAGTGTGTACAAATGATTATGACTAAACAATCACGTTGATGTATTTTTTGTTATTATGTCACATTTGCCCCGTAAGAAATGCTTTTAGGGGCAAATGTGAAATGTGAATTTGGGGCAATTGTGATGTATGTAATACATTTACCCCATTGTTCTAGATACACCATGGTGCGAACGTATATTAAAAAAAGAAATGCATCTGATATTAAATATTCGAAGGAAGACTTAACTTTAGCGATAAATGAAGTGAAGGCAGGACGAATAACGATATATGGGGCTTGTAAACAATTTAGAATACCTTATGTAACCCTGTACAGTCGTGTTAAAGGTATTCGGGGAAACAAACAAGAGAATAAAGGTCGTCCAACAAATATTCCAATCGCAGAAGTGAAGTTAGCCAATGGCTTGAAGACACTAGAAAAGTGGGGGTTCGGTTTGTCGAGAAAAGAAGTATTTGAAGTGGTTGGCAAGTTTGTAAGGGAAAATGAAATCAAAACAAATTTTAAAGATGGAGTACCTGGTGAGGATTGGTTCCTTAACTTCAAGCGACGCCATAATATGAACCTCAAGATCCCACAAAATGTGGAATATGCTAGGAAGAAAGCATTAGACCCATTTGTAATTTACGCCTACTTTGACCTATTGGAAAAAACTATGATAGAGCTTCAGCTTCTGGACAAGCCCCATAGGATATGGAACCTAGACGAAAGCAGTTTAAGCATAGACCCGAGAAAATCTAAAGTGGTCGGTGCAGTTAACAAACCGTCTTCCAGGACAATAAGTTCTCCAGGTAAAGAAAACACAACCATTCTCTTGATGTGCAATGCAGCTGGTGGTAAAGCTCCACCATTAATAATATATAAAGGTAAACACTTGTGGGACCAGTGGCTTGCTCCTCCCAAACAAGATTACCCTGGCACCGTTTATGCTGCTAGCAATACAGGCTGGCTGGACAGTGACATTTTTACTAACTACTTCCTAAAAACGTTGATTCCAGCACTTGGTCCAGAACGTCCTGTCCTGATAATTTATGATGGTCATTCAACCCATGTAACTTTGGAAATACTTGAAGCAGCAATTGAGAATAATATAACAATATTAAAACTACCCCCGCATAGTAGCCATCTACTACAACCTTTGGACATTTCTGTCTTTCGGCCTTTTAAATTAAAATGGGATGAAAAGTTAATAGCTTGGCAACGACAGCATGTGGGCCAGAAATTGCCAAAGAAAATATTTTCACAGTTTCTCTGTGAAACCTGGAAAGGTATTTCAACGGAGGTTATAAAGAGTGGCTTCCGGAAAGGCGGAATTTCACCACTTAATAAATATGTTATACCAGAGCAAGTTTTTTCACCGGAAGCTCTGAAAAGGTGGAATGATTTGAAAAATAATGAGCACATCGAGGAAGTCATGGTGGCTACAAACGCTGTAGCTATTAATGAAAATTCAATGGCAAATGACGCTGCAGTGGCTACTACTTCGAAAGAAGGAGAACAAGCGAGAGACGAACCCAGTGGCTAGTACATCATTCGAGAACTTGTTACTGTCCGCAGTTCGCCAAGCACCTAGACCAGAACAACAAAAAAAATCAAAAGTGTGTCCTGGTTCTGAATTATTAACTTCAGAAGAGGCATTGGATAGACTAAAAGAAAGACTTAAAAAACCACAACAAGTAAAAGAAACAGGGCAGTCAAAACCAGCCAAGAGAATTAGGAAAAAACCATCAATTTCTTCAAGTAGTGAAGATATCGAACCCGAGTCTCCACCTTATATGGATTCCGACAACTCTGGAGAGTTTTGGCGAGAGTTTGAAGATGGAAATATGAATAATACTGAAGATGTTGATCAAACGGTAACCATTAGTTCTTGGGTGCTAGTTAAATATTGCACCAAGAAAGTAATAAAGCATTTTGTTGGAATGGTGACCGAATCATGTGATGAAGGTTGGGTAGTTAAGTTCGCAAAATTTTCAAAAAATACATTTTCATGGCCAGTTGTTGACGATATAGACACTGTAGAGCAAACTGATATTGTTATGGTTTTGCCGAAGCCCACTATCAATAGACGTGGTTCTTTTATATTTTCAGTGTCATTTGAAGGCTATAACATAGGCTGTTAATGTGGGAGACATATTTTTCTCTTGAGTATTTAATGAAATATTTAAGTTTATATTTGTACTTACATTTGCTATAATATTTGTTTAAACTACAAATAAAGTTAATTTTTTAGTTTTTGAATAAAGTTTATAACTTTGCGCGCGATTGATATAATTTAATTTTGTAAAAAGCAATTTAATAAGAAAACTACAATTGTTATATATTTGCCCCATTTAATTTCGAGTAACTTTTATATTGGTACGTAGGTCGCATTTTCACATTTGCCCCAAACATCGGGGTAAATGTGATACCTTAACATCGTTTTAAAAAAAAATACCTAACATTTTTCAAAAAGGAACTAGGAACATGTCAGTCTTCGAATGGATTAAGAAGTGTATTTGAAGCATGGAGTAATTTTTATTTATTTTTCGTTCCATAAAAAATGTAAGTTTTATTCGTTTGTTTCTGAATTATTAAAAAAACTATATCACATTTACCCCACTTCACCTTACATCCCCGTTGGAAATAATTCCTCTGATCTGCAATTTCGTGTTGGGGCCAGTGTGGACAGCGTTGGAATAAAACCGATAGTTGCACTACCCAACGTAATCTCCGTATTGGGTAGTTTGGCCTCTAGAAGCCTCCGGGAACACAATGGCTTGTTAGTGGACACTTGCGATTAAAGCCGATAGTTACCCAAGTGATTGCATCCACAAACCGAGACCTCCCAGTAAACCCTGTAAATATACCTTATAATAGAATTACTTGTTGGTGGACACTGGCGAAAAGCCGATAGTTGCCTGAGTAATCATCGAACCAAAACCCTGATACATAAAACGGGATTTAGCCTCCACCGTACTTCCACGTGGCATTCATTCATTATCGTTAAATCTTGAAAACTAGTATTCATTACCGAAACAACATTCTCGACCCCTACATCTTCCCCCTCAAGTCAGTTGCCATCCCTGTACCCTGTCATCTCTAAAAACCCATTCGTTCATTGTCATTTCACAATTCATACATACCCTGTAGTAAACTTCGC